>JAXCLO010000057.1:2265968-2287786 GCA_035583995.1 Arremon aurantiirostris | reverse complement strand
CCTTCTGATGAAATCCTTTCTTCTATTCTTTTAGTATAGTTTTAATATAATATATATCATAAAATAATAAATCAGCCCTCTGAAACATGGAGTCAGATCCTCGTCTCTTCCCTCAACCTAAGACCCCTGTGAACACCATCACATCCTATCACAGTTTGAAATATGTTTCTAAGGAGGAGACATCATCCAGGACCTCTGTCTGAGCTTGCTGAGATACCCTTCCAGCTCCAGGGGTATCCCAGGCAGGGGAGGGGACAGAAGGATGGGCATCTCCCCATCCATGGGACTCACCACTGGGCTGGAGCTCGTCATCAGCCCCACATCAGTTTGTAGAAAAGCAAATTAGCATTTGGTAATTTGATGCAGAAAGGTCAATGCTCACTGCTAAAATGATTTAGAGAGTTTCCTCATGGAAGGTATTACCTTGTCATGGATCAGTTCATCAGGAAAGTTATTCATCTCTCCAGTCCTGGGAGTCCTTTGGAGAAAACACTTGCTCAGCATCGTCCTCCAACCCTGCTGCTGCAGGGCTTTTTACACCTGAGGTGCCATGAAAACTCAAGTGTCATTTCTGCTGTCTCTGCTGAAACAGTTTGTAAACTCTTTTACCTCAGCCAGAAGAATCCTCCTTCTTCTTGTGTGGTGTTTGTGAGGTCCCCGGGACAAGGTGAGAGATGAGAATTTGACTCCATGTCCTCAGAAAGCTGCATATTATCATATTATATTGTATTATATAATATATATTATATTATATTATATTATATTATATTATATTATATTATATTATATTATTAAACTATAGAGAAAGAATACATCAGAAGGCTTCACAAAAATGAATAATAAAAACCTGTGACTGACTCAGCGAGCCCGACACAGCCTGATGGTGATTGGTCATTGATTAAAAACAATTCACATGGAACCAGTCAAACATTCACTTGTTGGTAAACAATGTCCAATTCCAAAGCAGCAAACACAGGAACAACAATCAGATAATTATTGTTTTCACTCCTCTCTGAGGCTTCTCAGCTTTCCAGGAGAAAATCCTGGGCAAAGAGGATTTTTCAGAAAATGTCATGGTGCCATTCTTGGACTGTTCTGATTTTCCAGTCTGTCAAAATTATGAGGAACAAACAGTATTGCTGATTTCCAGCAGCATACATACACAGTCCCTCTAGTCCATGCACACAGTCTGCTTTCCTGAGTTCATTCTCAGCCTGTACTCCTATCCACTTAGCACAAATCACTTTTGTACATTTTGAACTCACACTTGTATTCCAGTAGAGGAGTTTGCCACAGATAACTTCTCAAGGGGATGAGTGGCCCTCTGCCAGGCCTAGTGAGGGCAGGGCTTCACTACAGCTTCCCAGTTGAAGGCCCAAATGGAGCCATCTGATGGATGAAAAATAAACACCAACGTTGGTCTGCAGGACCACAGGAAAGGAGAGTTTGTATATAATAACTCAAATAACCTTTGAGTTGGATCAGGGGAATCAACCTAACAAAGACTCAAGCCACTGAGTGTACAATCATCATTTCTAAGCTGCGTTAGGCTTGATCCAGAACTGATCCAGAACAGCTTCAGCCAAAGCTTAGTTAGAACTGAACTGCGAAGTCACCAGCCTGCCTCTGCTGCTTTGATCTCCTGATAATTGCTTTGTTCATTCTCCTACAAACTAATTTTCTTTTTGCTGTGCTTTCCTCTTCTGTTCAGTTTCAAAGCATTTTAAACATACTTCATGTGGAAATAAGCAAATAAGGTATATAACAGGGAAACAAATGTACTGCTCACATTTAGATGTATATTCTGGAGGAGACAACTTACTCCTCTGACACACAACTGTCACCTTGAACTCCAGCTGTGAAAACACAACCACTACATTTTTATTTCTAAATATTCATGGGAGATGGCCTTGCACAACAGAAATTTGCCCTACACAGAAACTTTTCTCATTACAAAGAGCACTCTTTGAGCTTCACAGAGTACGCTCTAGCATTTTAAATGTGTTTCTGGCTTCTTAGAAGTGAGGTTGTTTTTTGTCCCCTCTCCTGCTTCACTTTCACTTAAGGAGCCTGATAAGGGAAAGCATGCTACAGAGAAGTGGAAATGAAGAATAAGTGGCTGTATTTGACATTTAATTTCTGCACAGTTGGAAAGAGAAATGAGATTGTCTATTGTTCAACTCATTAATTTTCCCATCCAAGAACATCCAATCACCCAAGAACACAGCAGTATGTTGTTTCATTATTAAATATAATAGGGAGATGTTTTGATAATTTTTTTCTTATCAGGTTCTTATTATTTACAATTCATGGACAGTGTCAGTCTCCGAGCTCTCTCTTTTGCTCTTTTCTGGTGCATCATTCAATTAACACCAAGGCAATCTGTTGTGCCCAAAAGAAAACACGACAAGGCCTGATAAGCAAGCAGCAGAAAGATCTAATAATGTTTAATGAATTACTGCAGTGCCATGTTCAGAGATGTTCCCCTGGCAGCACCCTGGGATTTACACAACACATAAATATGTCACTACCAGGGATCAAGAACAGCTGTATTTTTTGAGGCTGTGTCAGGGACAAGCTCTTGGATTTCCAGTGCAGTTTTATCCATGAGGCCAAGGAAGTGCCTTGTGTACAAACAGCACTGCCATTTACTCATGGCTCTTTAAAACACAGGCAATGCATTCCCCCTTACTCCTCACTCATGCACCCTTTGTATCACTTTTATTGGTGTTAAAGACAGAGGAAGTTGGAGGCTGCAAAGTCTCTTCCAGTGAAATCTCTCACAGATTTTCCAGCCAGACATGAGACTGAGTACCTACATTGCCATCTTGTGTGCCCCAACAAGTCACAGTGCTGGAGGACCAGAGAATTTAGCACTGAGAGCCATTTCTTCATTCTCCATCTGGAAAAGCAAAACAGATAATGCTCATGGTGACATCCCCAGCAAAAGATAAAGGCTGTGAAGGCACCTGTCAGGCATGGCAAACCAGGAACTCAGCTGTGTTTGCTGTCAGGGTGTCTAGATTTCAGGCAGGAAAATTTCAGCCAGTCTTCATGGATCTTTGAAGACATCAGGCTGCATGAGTGGCATGAACAGAAGCTTTCCTGGAGGCAAAGAAGGTTTGGTTGATGGCACATGAGAAAAGAATAACAATTAACCTTTCTTCTGTATTTCCAATGTTATGTCTTTCCCTTCTCATGGCAGAAATTTCTTTTTCCTTTGCCAGAGAGGCTGAGGGTAGGAATTTGTGAGTTATATTCACTGTGGGTTTAGTGGACCCAATAATGAATGTTTGAGGCTAGACACTGGAAGTTCATGGGCACAAAATTATCTCTGCATGTATTTTGCACCCAATTCGTTCCCTGGTACTTTTTCCCTCTTTTCATTTTTTATTCCTTTTTTTCCAATGGAAATGAAGGCAAGTGACATAGGCAAGCTTAGAATAAAATAAGAAGAAACTTGGGAAAATACAAATTCATGCAAAGCTGAAGGTAAAACACTGGAAAGCACTGAGAAATATTGTACTGACTTCAGCGCAATTTGATCAATATCCACAGGGAAAAACAGACAACATTCTTGGAATAAAGTTCCCTGGATAAAGCAAAATTTGGAGATAAATAAAGAGGTTATTCTGAGTGAGTATAGAGCACATTTATGTCCTAATACACTACTATATGAAATCTTGTTGTATTTAGTGCTAACATTAGATTCAGCAGAAAAACAGAGTGGAGTATGGGTCAGCTGCCTTGATGAGATAAGGCTTTATCTGTAATCCCTAGGAAGAAGGATGGTGGAAGACTGAGCTGCTCAATATGGTAATAGCCATAAAAAAACTATTTGGGGAGGTACTTGAAAGGCAGTCCATACATCTTCAAAAAATCTACAGACTCCTCTTGGCTGAAATGGGAGATTTAGGCAGTCTGGAAAGGCATTTTCCTGACACTGAAAATGAGCATAACTATGTTTCTGTTCAGGGTAGTAAGCCAAGCCTAGCACCCAGCATGCCAGCCCAGGAGCTGGGAATTTCAGTGGGCAAAAGACACATGGAGATAAGAGACAGCAGAGGGTGAGGTAAGAGATTGCTGCTGGGGATGGGGAGGGCAGGTGGGCTCCTGATGGAGAGAGGAGCCCATGGGGAGCATGGGATGAAAGAGAATGACTGACTGATGGACACAGGCTCTGTTTCTGCATGGGGTGGACAAGGGAAGATTCAGCCCATTGAGGGAACATCACAAAAACCTCACTGCTTCTATCCATCCTTGCTGTTCCTACCTGTTCCCTGGAGCTCTACTGAACTGACTCCACTTTTGTTGTCCAAAAGATAAAATAAGCTTCATCACTGGCTTCAAAGGCCAGCTTTGCCTGAATAAGGAGTCTCAGGATTTTCCCTCCTTTGAAAGGCAGCTGGGTGGGTGGAGTTTGTGTGCTCTCCAAAATTGCTATCAGTTTGCTTCAGCTCCTTTTCTACAGGTACCAAGGCAATGAAACACCTTCCCAGGCCCTTAGAAACTGGGTTTAGGCCACAAATGACTCTTCATTCAGTGATGCAAAACATACTCTTCATGAGCTGAAAAGGGATGTTCAGGAAAAATCATTGAAGAGCTCACCCAAAAAAAAAAAAAAATCCAGATTTGGGGACTGATGTATATTTTACACAGGCTTTGGGGGGAAATTTAGCAAGAAACTAAACAACATCAGAAAGATTTTTTCTTTCAAGTTTACCAGTGTTACCTAATCCTGGCTCCTTTCAGAAGTAACCCTCACTGTCACTGTAATATTTTATGAAAAATCCCTGTGCCAAGATTTCTTCTCCTGGGAAGATGAGAAGCGTCAGCTGCTCCATGTTCTGCTCCTCTGAGATATAGTTTGCAGATTGTTTATCTAAATATGTGAATTGTTTTTAATTAATGGCCAATCACAGCCAGCTGTGTCAGATTGAGTCTGCCATGAGTTTTTATTATTCATTCTTGTCTAGCCTTCTGATGTCTCTTTTTCTTTAGTATAGTTTCAATATATCATTTTCTTTTAATATAATATCATAAAATAATAAATCAGCCTTCTGAGAACTCAGAGTCAAATTCTCATCTCTCACCTCGTCCTAGGGACCCTCACAACACCACAACACCTCACTAATAAGACAATATTCATTTATTACTTAGTAATCTCTAAACCTGCAACATGAGACAAGGTTTAGTGGTAGACTTGGAAGTGCTGGCTTAACAGTTGGACTCGATCCTAAAGGGCTTCTCCAACCTAAACTATTTAATGAATCTTTGATTTCTTTTTTAATAACATCTGCAAAAGGCATTAGACAATGGTCCCTCAAATTTACATTCAAACAAAGCCAAGTGAAGCATTTTAATAAAACTACATCTTGTCAATCTCACCTCATTGCATTTCCTCAATGACATAAAATTAGATTAGGATCACACAAACCAGAAAAAGAAAAACAGGTTTTATATGTCAGTAACTTCATAGAGAAGAAGTATTTAACATGACTAAAAAGAATGCATGTCCCAAACTAATGGACACAGTATTATTTTAGTGCTCCTCCTTAAAAATAAAATCATGGCATGGAGATTAAATCATACCCCACTGGAAAAGAAAGATGAGTGAAGAAGACCTGAAGCAGCTTTGAATTTCAATTGTCCACTTTCCTGCTTAGTGATGTTTCACTGACAGATCAAACACCGCTGGTCCGAGGCAGCACAGTGCAATCCTGCACATCCTCCTGTCTGGAGCAAGAGGGAGAATCAGCTGGTTTCAAACCAGAGCTGAAATTATTCTGTTGGAGAGGCGCCAGCTGCCTTTCAACTGCTAAATTACTGATCCAGAAATAAAAAAAAAATTAAAAATTGCAAAATCACACCTGTTCTGTGAGGATTACATTAAAAAGTCGCTGCTCTTCACTAGAGTTCAAAATATTCTAAGGATACAAATGTAGTTTTGCTCAATATTTCAAGTGATAGTTTCCCATATTTGCTATTAAGTGTAACAACGATGACAGTTATTTCAATATTACTTTCTTATCAGCAAAAGTTATGTGTATAAACACATAAAACACTAATACAGTGCTGCACTGATAGCTGACTGCATAAAAAACCCAATAGCATTTATGTGGGCTGTGAGAAGCATCATTGCTGCTATAACAATAATGGCATATTCACAAAATTTATATAGGATATTGTTGTACACATACTTTAAGATGATGAGTGTCACCAGAGAGAATTTATGTTTCCCCTCCTTGCCATGGAATAAGAATAGTAATATTATTGCTGGCAGTAACAATTAATATTGCTAATAAAACGTCTGGAGTATCCACTCACTTGTGGTGTTTGTGAGGTCCCCAGGATGAGGTAAAAGATGAGGAATCTGACTCCATGTTCTCAGAAGGCTGATTTATTATTTTATGATATATATTATATTAAAGAATTATATACTAAAACTATATTAAAAAATTCTATACTAAAACTATACTAAAGAAAGAGAAAGGTTACAGACAGAAGGTTACAAAGACTGATGATAAAAACTCATGACTGCTTCCAGAGTCCTGACACAGCTGGACTGTGATTGGTCATTAAGTAAAAACAATTCACAAGAAACAATCAAACATGCACCTGTTGGATAAAGCAACAGGAGAAGTGAATCACATAATTGTTATTTACATTTTTCTCTGAGGCTGCTCAGCTTCCCAGGAGAAGAAACCCTGGCAAAGGGATTTTTCAGAAAATATCATGGTGACAGTCAAGCCAGAAAGCCCATGGTGGCAGACACTCTGCAGCTCTTTCTGTGCAGAGAATCTACAGCCTGAATAGAGAAGATAGGCAAGAGAACAGAGGAGGAAAGAAGGGAAAGGAGATGCACAGAGTCACACAAAAAGTCAGTGAGAACAGAGGTTTTATGAACCATGAGCTTACAGCCCGACACCTGGATCACACAGACTTCAGGGAAAGAGCACAGCCAGAACTCCGTGTCTGTCGTTTTGGAAAACCAGAGAACAGCTCCCAGCATCCCTCATCTAATCCTTCTGCTGCTTCAAAAGAAGCAAAAAGTCAACAATGGAATGTTCTGCTTGCATTTTATCTCATGTACCTGCCTGATATGTCACAGAGAAACAAGCTCTGACTCCAAACAAAACCCGACCTGCTCATGTATGAAATCCAGTCTAGTAAATCAATGATGCCCTGAAATTTAAGTAGGTGCAATTTTAAGTCACATTTCCCATTCAAAGGCTGAAATGAAACACCTCATAACAGTGTTTAGTCAGAAGACATGCTGCTAATCCCACATGGAAAAGCAGCATTAATTGGTTTCTACATGCTGAAAACAAAGAAGCAGCGGCCTTGGGCAGTGAATGTCTTGCAGGCTAAACACAGATCACAGTTTTCAGCCATATTTAGAATTTATCCCTAATCCTCCTGTCAACCAACAGAGTCCTCAAAGACATTGCTTTGAGGGTAGTTTGCTTAGTAACTCCACCACAGACATTTTCCAGGTGCCCACCTACCACCAAGCCACCATAAAGTCAGCATTCATCCACCAGGGAAAGGCATCTTGCACCTTCAGTGCAGGTGGCACTTGTCCTAGAGAGAAGCAGAGATCCATGGCATCTCTCTTTTTGTTCTGCTTTGTCCTCTTGCAGAAGAGCTCCTCCAAGGAGTGAGCTCTGCCTCTTTAATCTCCCCATTTTCATGTCCCATCAGCTGGAAAGGTGTATTGGGTCTGACCAAGGGGAAGTTCAGAGTCCTCACGTGTAACCACATTTCTCTTCACAGAGAAAATCAAGGCACAATTCTTCCCAAGAATATTTATGGGTTTCCTTTCTCTGAACCTCAAGAGAAAGGAAAAACAATTCTTATCTTATTTGCTGTGCCTGTGTTGTGCCAAAGTAAAATACAATATAAAAATTGTTTACCCAGAGTGATGGTGTTTTGTTTCCTCGGCCTATCAGGGCCAAGTGTGTGTGTCGGGACTGTCAGCTGACAGTCACAAAATTCTGTGCAGTTGTGTGCAAAGTTAAGTACTTAACAAATTCAGTTTAAATGTAATGTAATATAGTATAAAATAATATAGTAATTAATATATAATATTAAATACTATAATTAATAGTATATATTACTATCAATACTATATTATATTAATATTCTTAATATTAATATAATTAATAAAATAATATATTTTATAATATATAGTTAATAAAATAATATCTTAATAATATATTATATTAATATATAGTATTAATATAATATCTAATTATAATGATATAATAATAAAGTCATTAATTAACCTTCTGATAAGATGGAGTCAGATGCATTATTCTCTACCCCTCATCATGAGCAAAAATATCCACTGTACTCACAGTGCTGTGCCTTGCCCTGGTAGCTGGCAGGGCATTGATAACAGAGCAGAGTTTTGGCTGCTGCTGAGCAGCCCCATCCCTCTGGCATTCCTTCCCCCACCAAAGGGGATGGGAGTGGGCCAGATCCTGGGAGGGGACACCACCAGGCCAGCTGGCCCAAATTAGCCAAAGGGATATTCCATACTGTATGATGTCAGCTCAGGTATAAAAGCTAAGGGAGAGAGGCAGAAGGGGGCATTTGTGAATTTTCAGGGTTTGCCTTCCAGAGGAACCATTATGTGTGCTGAAGCCCTGCTTCCCAGGAAGTGTCCAAACATCCCTGCTGATGGGATGTAGAGACTGACTATTTTTTTCTCTTTAGCCCATGCACAAACAGATCTCTGCTTATCTCTATTTTACTGTAATAAAACTGCCTTATCTCACCCTGCTGGTTGTTCTCCATCTTATTCTGTGTTCCAGTGGGAAAGGGATAGAGTATTGTATTTGCTGGGAATGAACCAATGAAGGCAGGAATGATGCATCTGACTCCATGTTCTCTGAAGGCTAATTTATTACTTTATAATACTATATTATATTAAAGAATACTATACTAAAGTATGCTAAAGAATACAGAAAGGATACTTACAGAAAGCTAAAAAGATAATAATGAAAACTCATGACTCTCCAGAGTCCAACACAGCTTGGCCCCAGTTGGCCAATGAGTGAAAACAATTCACATAAAACCAATGAAACCTGTGGGTAAACAATCTCCAAACACATTCCAAAGCAGCAAAACACAGGAGAAGCAAATGAGATAAGAATTGTTTTCCTTTTTCTTTGAGGCTTCGCAGCTTCCCAGGAGGAAAATCCTGGGCAAGGGGATATTTCCAGAAAACATGATGGCCACAGGTGTGTTTATTTCTCTCATTTAAATACTTCTCAGGAAATCCTGTTGATGTGCAGGATGAAAGAAGGAAAAAAAAATATCACTCACCTTGCCTTCCAGGGATATTTTTATAGCTCCATTATAATTTGGAAGGCTTGTGATGTTTTTCTCCAAGGCTATTTCTGGGGTTATGTTTTGAATCTTCAAAGCAGCAATGAAATCCTCGATTTCTGATCCTGAAATCAAATCAAGGACAGAAATTAGAGTCATTAGAGGGATTTTTTTCTTTAAATAGAAACAGTTTCATATAAACAAGTTCCTGCTTGCAAAGCAGAGTTATGTTAAAAAATCCAAATATTGAGATTCTAAGCAAACACATATTTTGTATATCTTTTCTATTTATTTAAACTGGTTAAACAAAATATATGTTTCAAACTTAGTTCATTTATTGCTTTTTTTAAACTTGCCTGTTTCATTATTCTTTTACATATCATCTATATCATCACTAGAACTGCATTTGATTTGCTCAAAAAAAAACATCTCTCAATGCACATTCCTTTATATATCTGTGGCATTTGCAAGCTTGCTCTGTCAATTATAATAAAATTCAAATTGATGCAGAAAGTGAGTCAGCCTCACATGTTGTTCCTCACCTGTGTCATTGAAGATGAGGAGGTTTGTAGACCTATTTTGAATTTTCTCTTTTGTGGGAAGAAAATACTGGCTAGATGAGATTTCCCTGCTGCTGGCGGTGTGCCACAGATGAAACAGCATTAAAACCATCAGTGGTGGAAGGATAAATATTCCAAATAACAGCAATCTAGATGAAAAAACAGACCATAAGTGAGGCCAGGGGAAATCCACCAAGAAGTAATTGTGTGATTTATGGGGAAATTTAAAACTTAAGCAAGCCAGAGTTCTCCTGCTAAGTCCAGACTGCCCTTGTTTTTGCAGATTTTAAACATTTCCCGCCAAATTCTCTGCTTCCAAACATTTCCAGCAGCATTTAAACCCCTCCTGAGCTGCTCCAGGGCTGGTGGGAACTTCTGTACTTACATGCCCCTGAGGAATTTTCCATCGTGCTTGAGCCTGAGCAGGTGAATCCTCAGCACAGCACACACCTGCTGCCTCCAGAGCATCATGCCACTCATGGCCAGGAGCCCCTGCTTGGAGAGCCACGGGAGGTTCTGCTCCCTCTCCTCGGGGTCTCCATCCCCTGTGTGTTCACCATGAAATGCCATTACCCACAAAGAGCCTTCCAAGGACACCTTTTAATCCCCAACAATCATCAGGGATCTTCTGCTCTGAACAGAGGGATGCTTTGATATTTTTTTTTTCTTTTTTAATTTTTTTTCAGTGAGAGTAGAGTTAGAAATGCAGAGAAAAAGGGCCACAATTCATCCAGAATAGAATTTATATTGGTGAATTCAGACTGGCTGGTGTGGCAACACATCCCAGATCTTCACTGGCCTTGGGAAGTGCCTTCTGCAAACTTTATCCCTTCCCACCTCCTGGTCTGGGCTGTACAGCCCTTCAAAGGTAAATAAATATCTTTCCAATATGAGCCTTAATTCTCATGCTTGAAACCCTTTGGGAAGCCAAGACAGAATAATTTGGGCTTCTCCAAGATGATGTGCCTCACTGAAGGCAAATGGGACACAACTAAGCCACTCTAGGCCTATCAATATTGACATTTAGCAGAAATGGATCAGATATTCAATTAAAGCACACATTTGGATGGAACTTTAGGGATGCCATGCTTGCAGAAGGGAATGAAGTCTTTACCTTCGGGGTCGATGGCTTCCTCACCCTGCAGCTTCAGGAAAACATCTTCCAGGGTTGTCCTGGTCACCTCATAATTCACCACCCCCTGCAGGAGGCTGCTCTCCAGGTGGCTGAACAGATCTGGACAGGAGAAACAACCAGGCTCAGCCAATGTTAATTAACAAACTCAGCCAATTAACACTGGATGTTCCAGCATTTACGTCATTAACCCATGTGACCTAAAAGTCATCACTAATTTATTGTGTACTTTAGAGGTAACTAGTGGAAAATTCAGTGGTTTTGGTTTTCATGGACCATGAAAACAGAAGAGGGTCAGTAGATTTTAGTTTATAGATTAGTTGGTGGATTTTCTTTTTTTCATCTTCATTATTAATATTAGCATGTGCACTGAAGGGTTTCCATATAACAGAAATTTATGCATCTTCCTAATACCACACATTATGGACCAAGGAATACAATTATTCCCTTCACAGTAATTCTGATTTTTCCCACCCGTGGGTTTTCCTTTACAACCCTGGCACAGGGGCAGGTTTCTCACCTGGGAAGCTGTCAGTGTTTTCCAGAGGCAGCCTAAAACACAGCTCATCCCTCTTCTGTCCCTTGAGCACAGCATCAGGGATGTACTGTCTGACCACGGATGACACAAGCTCTGGGTCACACAGGTCATTTATGTGCATCCTGTTAAAAAAAAACCCCATTGTTATAATGTTAAATAAGAAATAAAAAATGTGTGCCTCATCTGGTTGGAGTACAGAGCCAGTGGTGATTCTCCCATAGGGAAACCTCCAAAACTGGGCAGAACTTCAGTGGGAATTTTTACAGCCATCTGCAGTACCCCTGGTTTTGCCATGCATGCACAAAATGGTTCAGGTTAAGAATTATGATCCTGGACAATGCTACTAAACCAAGAACTCGGGAATCAAACTCCTAAGAAGAAAAACAACTTTGCAGCAAAGCCATTGAACATCACTCTGGCACTACAGATCGCCTCACTCTGGTCCCCTTCCACTGCAAAGTCATTTTAGCTGCGTGCTCAGAGCCTTCACGTTTGGGTTCCAGAGAAAGGCAGCCTGTTGTCCAAAACAGGGAAATTTTGGCAGCCTTAAAGCTCTTCTAAAATGAATTGTCAGGAATTTATTACTGTCCAGATAAACTCTACAAAAACACAGACTCTACAAGAAAATATGAGAATGAGAAGCTTTTCACAAAAAGACTGATGACCAAAACAAAAGGTTTTACCTTAAGTGATAGCCAATTCCCCACTTTCTCTTCAAGTAGAGAGATGAGCCAACACTCTGTAATCTCCCACAGGAGAGGAAGGCTTTTCGATCTAAGGAGGAGGGAATGCAAAGGATTTAGGGGGATTTACAAGAGTGCAGCAGACTGACCTCACTCTGCTCCTTCTGAACTCAGCAGACATTTTAATAATAAATTGAGTGGAGTAAAGCCAGGCCAACCCTGAAGGTCTTTTTTTTTTAAAGTATTTTTAAACCAATGCCTTTCTTCTCAGCATCATGGTTAATTATTTTAGTTCTGCATTCTTGTGGGTTTTTGGAGTATTTCCCACGCAGCACAGGAATGATACGGAAACGGGAATAGCGGCAAGTACAATAAAAATAAAGGAAAATTATGGAAAATAAACCGAGTTTTGCTGACATAGAGACAAAGCCAGATAATGTGGAAGTGCTTTATCCTAGAGAGGAGCACAAGCAAAGACTGCTTTATCCTAGAGATGAGCATGACGAAGACTTGGAGGGACACACCAACCCATTTTAACCCTTGCCAAGCTCAGCTTGGGTGGTCACTGCCACATAAAACACATCCAGCAGTGCCACAGTGGGACTGGAAACCCTTAGTGTGCACCCCAAGGGGCCAGCCTGGGCTCACCAGCCTGAGTGTCTGCCTCCTCCATGGACTGGGTGGCCACGAGGGTGACGCGGCCGGCGCGGCGCTCCCGCAGCAGGCTCCAGACGTGGTGCCTGGAGCAGGGATCCAGCCCCGCCGTGGGCTCGTCCAGCAGCAGCACCTGCAAAGCACAACCTGCTCAGAACCCCCCACACCCCAGCCTGGGCAAGAGGTTTTGTGTGGCAGCAGATCTCTGGCCACAGGGAGAAACACAACGTTCCCAGGCATCGTCCTGGGAGAGGCTGTGAGGAGATCAGAGGAAAGAGTGATGAACAATTCTCATCTGCACTTGCTGCACCTGTGGAATGTGTTATGGAGATTTGTTCACCAAAGGGTGGTTTCTTAACTGGCCAATGGTGATGGTGGTTTTAGTAAAGGAACAATTAGGTCAACCTGTATTATAACTGCTCATAAAAGTAATAGGTTTCTTAATAAGAAGAGAAGAATAGAATAGTATAATAAAGTGATAGAATAGCATAATAAAGTGATATATATATATATCACCATTCTATACTATAGACTAGTATAATAATTCTATACTACAGAATAGTATAATAAAGTGATAGAATAGTGTAATAAAGTGATAAATAGTGATATATATATCACTATTCTATGCTATAGAATAGTATAATAATTCTATACTATAGAATACTGTAATAAAGTGATTGATCAGCCTTCTATCAGGGAGTCAATGCTAATTATTACCCCACGCTACAAGTTTTACAGTCACTTCTGTGAGCTAGAGAGGAGTTTGATAAGAGGATCCATGTTTACCCCTGAAAGAATTTCCTACCAAGGTCGTTGACACAGAAACCAAGAAAGAAAGAAGGATAAATAAGAGAAACCTGCAGCTGCCTGTTCCAATGAGCACTCTGTCTTTCCTCACCAGTAAGCGTAAACTTATGAGTTTTGCAAGAATGTATATAAATCATGCATGCTAGAATAAAAACAGGTTGGAAGCCTTCTGAAAATGGAGTGTGTTGCTCTATATTGTGTCCATCTCAACTACAACACCAGCCGTGCTCACATGGCTCAGTTCCACACTTGCATCACTTGGTTTCATGATTTTGATGGTCTTGCTCAGAGAAGAGAATGTACCCTCAAGTATGGCTTGTTTTTATTGCTCCTTCTCCTGTTGCAGTATTACCACCCTTCTAATTAAAAATATGGCTCTGATTGAACCAGACTCCCCAATCTTTCCAGTAAGTGAATTAGCAGCCTGGAGTGGCAGGGGAAAACCACAACAGTCTCCGTGCCAAGTCAAAATGCAAAGCTATGTCCCAAAACAACACATGTTGTGTGTGCATAAACACAGCCAGTCCCTACCTGGGGATTTCCTAAAATTGCAATTCCAAGAGACAATTTTCGTTTTTGTCCCCCACTCAGGGCTTCAGCACAAACATCCTGAACATCAGTGAGGTCCAACATGACGAGAACTTTCTGCACCTTGGGGACACATAAAGACAAGAGTCACATTTCCAAAGCACTGGTCTGAATTCCTAAATGGCTGCAAACATTACAACTTCAAGATTTCAAACTTATCTACCCATAATGGCTTTGCTTGGAGATAAGTAAGACAAGTCTGAGTTTTAACTCATGACATGAGGATAAGAAAGAATTGGAAAACCACTTTGGCACTAAATCAGGTTTGTTCTCATTTCCACAGAACAAGATGCGGGTGATTATCTTTTATTAATAAAGCACAAAGTGCCCAAGATGTCATAAAAGAGCAGTAAGTGGCTGAGAAGCACATACCAACCTCTTCATCTACTTCCTTCCACTGAATCCCCTTGATGTGAGCAAAAATTCTCAGGTTTTCCTTCGCTGTTAAGGCTTCAAAATGCAAATTAATTTGGGGGCAAACCCCAACCCTTTCCTGCCTTCCTTCCATATTCCAAATTTCAGAGGCATTGTAGTTGTAGATCATTGCAGAACCTGCACGGGGGGGAATGAAATATGTGACATTAATTCCAGCACCATGGATGCTTCCCAAGTGTTAAATTAAAAATTCAAGAAACAAAAAAGCAAAATAACCAGATAGCTCAAAGATTTAATACCTTTAAAAAATATTTCAGAGCACCAAAAGCCCTCCCTTACAAATAAAACCATATTTCCTATAGGTGTGCAGCCCATGGAAAGAACCAGATGGAGAAATGACCATTATGCACACATGAGGGATCCATTATCCCTGGAGCTCGTGCTGAAGGAGAAATCTGCACTGACAACAACCCAGCAAGAGTCACTGAGGGAAAACTTGGAGGTTTTTTGCTTATTTTCCTCTTACACTTGAAAAAACCAATAACTCAGCATCCAGGCCCACCATCTCACCTGCTGAAGGCTTGGAAAATCCACTGAGCACATTTAACAGAGCAGTTTTCCCAGATCCACTGTGACCCAGCAGGGCAGTGACCTGCCCTTCATATACATTTAAGGACAAACCTGGAATAAAAACAGGACAAAAGTGGAATGGAAGTGTGTGAGAAGTGCAATTGCACCTGTAGCTCTTGCCACGGGGGACAGAAGTGACATTTCTTCAGAAACTGAGAGGCAAAACCAGATCCAAAAGCACAGGTTGGTCCTTCAGGAGTTAGTAAGGAATTATATCTTGATTGAACTGAGGGAATAAATGCATTATCTTCAATATTTAAAGAATTTTGGCTTCAGTTTTCTATGAGGTTCATAACATTTTATTTTAGTGTGGCTCAAAGAGTCTTCAGGAAGAGAAGAGCCCAGAGCTTTTCCAAGATGTGAGATTTCAAGACATATTTCAAAGCAGCCAGACTTTGCCCCCTCATTTTCTTTCTTAAAAAATACTTTGTCTTTCTGTGGGTTGTTCAGGTTGTGTTTCTTTTTTCCACTCAATATATACCTTTGAGGCCATATTGATCTTTTTAATATTTTTGTATTTTTCATTTTTGTTATTTTCACTTGGAGTTCTTATTAAACAAAGGCATTTAACAAACACCCCATGACTTTACTATGGCTGTGTCAAATATTTGCATTGGCAAGTGCCTGGAGGACACAGCTCAGGCAGGGGCAGCAGATTTGGCCCTAAAATCCCAAGTTTGCCCAAAATAGTTTACATTTTGAAAGGGAGGTTTGAGAAGGGATTTCTAGAGTGGTTCATCGCTGCAAAAACACAGCTTTTAAGGAGATTTCTGCTGTTGCAAAAAATAATAAACAGTGATTCTTTTCCTGGAGAGAACAGGGAGATAACGACCTGGTAGAAATTTGCCAGTAATTTACCCCAGCAGAAATAACCATTGCACAATATAATTTAACAGGCCCAGAGGCAGAATTCAGCACAGCCAGTACATTTGAAAACATTTTGGGTTCTTATCTAGTGAAAAATTGATAAAATAATTACAAAGCCTCTCCTTACCCTTTAAAGCTTCGATGCTCTTGCTGTTCTTCTTGTATATTTTTTTAATATTGTTTAGCCTAAAGTAAAGTAAGCAAGCCATTAATTATTGAACCACAATTTGGGGGCTGTTTCCTCTGCCTCAAATTAAACTTTGAAAACTTTTGGGGGAATATTTCCCAACCACCTCCTCCTCCAACCGGTCCTGCAGAAGGAATCCCTTGATGCAATTCATTTCTGGTACCTTTAAGGCAGGATTAGCTGTGCTTTTCTAAAAGCCGTTTGAAAGGTTTCAAAGCCAAACTCGAGGAACAGTTAATGAGTGAAGGAGGAGGATATAAATATATAAATGCGGATATTTAATTAGGAGTGATGACCTGGCTGTTATTTTGGCACATTTCTGGTTAACAACCAGAAGGCAGCACCAGCCACGAGCCCACCCAGCCCTGCAAGGATGGACAGGGCAGCATTTTCTGCAGCGCTCTTGTGAAGATGCTGGGGAAGGGGAGCAGAGTCGCTGCTGAGAGGGAAGTGCAGGAAAGAGAACTGGAGGATGCTCCACATCCAATAAATGTTCAAATCCAGCTCCGGAGCGGGACAAACACCAAACAACCCCTGCCCTTCACACATCTGCATTAATCTCATCCACAACGCCAGCTGCCAGCCTCACACCCACCGGTGCAGCGTGGCTGTGCTCTCTAGAGCCAAACAACCCACACAGAGCTGTAATTTTGGTGTCCCTTACCTGATGGCCTCCTTGCCATCGAAGCCCGGCGGCATCGGCTCGGCGTCACCGCCCAGAACGGGGTCGTGGCTGCTGCCAGCTCTCACCCCCACGGCCCCTCTGCTGCCCCTCAGCCAGTAGGAGGGTCTCAGGAAGAAGGCAGGGGGATGTGGGACCCCGTACTTGCCTGAATCAGAGGCAGAGAAGGGGAAATATCAACCCCCAAACCTCCATCTGTCAGCTCCGATAAATGCCCAGCCACCACTCCCCCGGTAGTGCAGAACATGAACTTCCAGCAGAGTGAAGGAATTTATAAACTCTGCAATTTAAATTTTCCATGTCTGGTGGGGAATAATCACAGCCAAGATCCCATTCACAACCTCTTTTGTTCCAAAAAATCAGAGCAAGCCCTACAACACCCTTCCAACCCCAGTGGTCAGGGCTGTCGGAGCAGGAGCGCACTGCAGGGTTGCAGTTTTCTCTCCTCCCACCAACCTTCTCTCTAAAAGCAGGGAATTATAGAAGAAAAAGCAATGAAGTTTGCATTTTCCCCTCACATTTTCACTCACCGGGCAAAACCTTATCAAAGTAGATGGCCAGCAGGAAATACAAGACACTGTCAAAGCTCAGGACGAGGTACAGGTTGTAAAAAGGGTACAGCTCTGGGCTAGATGCTGGCCCATATTTTTCTAGTTTTACCATCTAGGGGAGGAAAAAAAGCCAAAAAAGCAAAATTCAGATTCCACATTTCCTTCAGACAGAAATACTTTGTGCGAGCTACTGCTGCGTCATCACAGCCATTTTCACTCAAAACCAATTCACTCGTGACCACAACGCTGTTTCCAAGGAGGGAAAGGGTTTATTCTGACCACAAGCAGCAGAAATGCCTCAGTAAGCTGAATTTCACACGATGCAGAAGTTGCAGAGTGCTGTTTGCAAAGGCAGCACTTCCAGCCCTCAGTTCCTGCAGCCCTTGGTACCCACCAGCCACATCCCACTGCTCATTTTATAGATTTAAATCTGTTGCAGTAAAATTCGTGATGCACTTGAGTGTCCAACCATCTTTATGATTTAACACAGATTTTTTAGATTTTTTTTTTCAGATTTTTTTGGAGCCAAATTTTCTTTTAAAAGCAGAGGGGGGTGACTGGGTTGATCTGGTGATGCAAATTGTGGATTTTGCTGCTCTCTGGCAGAATTTTGGGGGCTGAGCTCTTGAGATGCATAGGTTTTATTATGGACATACCGTTGCAAGGCCAGCTGTGAAGGCAAAAGGACTGAAGAGGTTTAAAATCAATTCCAAAGCTCGTGGCAGTTTTTCAAACAGTGTCAAAAAGCCCAGTGCCCCAAAGAGGATGTGGAGGAGAAATCCCACAAAACTGGAAATGTTTGGCTGCTGTAGCAACGAGCTGAGCAGGAAAGTGAAGTGAATCTGCAGCAGAGAAAACCAGCTGTTAGCAGGATGCATTGCTGCTGCAATTAAAAATAAAACAACATGAAAATAGGAGCAAAATTAGAGATCCTGCTGGGTTTCAGTTGTTCCTTCCAGATGCACAAGGCTGCATAAGCAGCTCTGAGATTTAGGGCAGGTTTATAAAGTTTATAAGGTTTATAAGACAAATCACTCCCAGCCTCATTTTAGCACCTCTTTTTACTCTGATTTTGAGTCAGAATCTCCCTAAATATAATGGTATAAAAAATATACAAAAAATAACCTATAACCCAGCCTATAAAAAATAACAATAAATCACAGCAGAGTACTTTTGTTACTGTCTCATATAATACCAGCCCTAAAAATCTCTGCAGATATTTTAATTAGGAAAAGAAAAAAAAGGTGCATTGTATAAGAATACAAAAGCAAACTTACACATGCCGTGCCATAAAAGAAATAAAAAAAATACAGCTCCAGGAAGCTGCTGTGATTATAAACTCCACTCAGGGTGACCCAGGTCAGCAGGCTGGCTGTGATGGAGACATACACAATGTACAGCAAACCCCAGGATAACCTGCAAGGGAAGGCACAGTTATTTCTCCCCCTGAGGATAACAACACTGCCATGACACAGCCAAAGTGGTTTGAATTCAAATATTCGGTATTTTCACCCATTTCCAGTTTCCAGCCAGGTGCAAATATCAGAGAGGCACAGGAAGGGCCAGGGTGGGAGGGACAGGGAGGGTCGATGTCTCTGCTCCAAAAGGGACATCCCAGAGCACAGCAAGGCACAGAAATGTGTCCAGGTGGGTCTGGAGCATCTCCAGTGATGGAAACTCCTCTCTGAGCACTGTTCAGTGCTTGGTTACTGCTCAGGGAAAAATTATTCCACAGATCCAGGCCTGGCACGTGCCCAGATCTCTGCAGCTCAAGGGGACACAGGGAATCTGCAGCCAGGACTTTCCATCCATGTGCTTTTCCAAGGATGGGAAATATTCATGCCCAGATGGGTTAGGAAACCTGTTGGGATAGACCCAGCATCCCTCCTCTGCTTCAGGTTTGTTGATAAATGGAATTAGGTATTCAAAGATGAAAGAGACAATGAGGGAGGAAACCCCCTAAATTCCCTAAGAATTAAAAATTAAAAGGGAGGGTTGTACATTAGAGGGAAATTTTTGGTATCAGGAATTTAGGGTTTGCTCCAGATTTTGTTGTTTCTGTGAGTTCCACCCATTTTCTGTAGGCAAAAACTCCTCCACACCCAGAACCCTGCTGCACACACCCCTGCTCCACCAGGAGGGCTCCTCCTCCTTTTTGGGGGGGAGAAAAGCAACAAAACAACTACAAAAAACCTGTGTCAGAGCAACAGGCTTGGAAACTGAGGTTTCCCCAACAAAAAGAACCCCAGAATGGTTCAGACACTTCAAAAATCCCCTAATTCCACCTCCCATCAGACCAGGCTGCTCCATACACTAGATAAAATGATCCCTGTAATTACACATTGATAAAACAATTCCTGTAATTACACATTGATAATCCCTGTAATTACACATTGATAAAATAATCCCTGTAATTACACATTGATTGATTGATTGATTTCTGAGGCTTACCAGAAGGAAACATCCTGCAGGCCCATTGCTCTCATCAATACCTTCAGCTTCTTCTTCTCCTTGAGAACTTTCACTGACAGAAAGTGCATGTATGGGCCGTAGCTCAGCACGGCACAGATGATGAACCAAAGGTAATCCAGTTTGAACAGAGGTTTCATCACCGTTTGCAGGTGAACTCCAGTAATTGATGTCATTTCTCTCCACACAGAGTGCTTGGTTTTCATCTAAAGGAAATCAGAAATGAAATTCATTTCAGTTTTGCAATGAAATAGCCAGCTTCAGAACAAACAGGGGGTTACAAGCATTAAAATTATTAGTTTGTCAATAATAGGGTTATGTTTATAAGCAAGTAACTAGTAATAAGTGTATTTTTGTGCTGACTTGCAATAAACACTATTAAATCCTTGTTCCTTTCACTGCCTTGAGCCATGAGAACGATCTGTCATTCTTTTAAATTTTGAATTACACTAATTATTTAAGAAGCTGATGACCACAGAAAATCAGAGCATCACAGGACCCCAGAATGCTTTGGGTCGGAAGGGACCCCAAATATCCCCCTTTTCCACCCCTTCCATGGGCAGAGACCCCTTCCACTATGCCAGGGTGCTCCAAGCCCTGCCCAACTTGGCCTTGGACACTTTTAGGGCTGGAAAAATGAACTGGCTTGGTGAATTTTGTGGTTCTTGGTGTTTTATTGCCCTCTGGTTTTGGTTTAATCAGTTTGGGTTTAAAGTTTTCACAGAGCTGTGGGAAGAACAGCAAATTCCACCGTGAGCACACTTACTTCTATGACTGCTGCATCAATGCTGGACTGCACCGAGAGGAACCCCTCATACCAGTACCGAGGGACTTTGCAGTGCTTTGCTGAAAAATCCCAGCAGGTTTCTGTGGGGGAAACAAATTTTAAAAAAATAATTAATCAATATTTATCAATACATTTCCATATACATGTGCATGTAAATACTTGTGGGTGACATGTGGGGTTGAAAATGAGTTTTATCTAAGTGTGAGGAAATCAAGATTTGGGGTTTACTCAGCCTGTTATCTTTTAATGCGTTAAATCTCTGGCCAGGGACATTAATGCACACACAATTCTCATTTTTCAGGCACGATTTGATGTGTTAAGGTACAAAAGGGAGAGGGACAAAAGGGCGCTGGGTGATCTCTGAGCTCCCTTCCACCCCAAACCACTCTGGGATTCTCTGACTGTGGATGACATTAATGTCCTTACAGCTTTTTTCTCTGATATTTTTTCCTTTTACAGGCACAAACCCTCAAGTTTTAACTCATGTTTTTCTTCAGCCATTTGGCACATGTAGCCTCCATCCCTTTGGGGTGGCACAGCAGCACAGAAATCCATCTGAACAGTTTTTAATGCAAAATCAGAGACTGGGGTTTCATTTATTTAGTTACCTATGTGCTCAAAGCCTTCATTTGGAAGCATTGCTTTGCCCATTTGAAATCTGAGTATGTAGGAGAAGTCATCCTTAAAAACAACACCAATGGTTTCCTCCTCCGAAAGTCCTTTTTCTTCCATTTTTGCCTCGTTTTCCACTTCTTCTAGGATTATACCTGCCATTAGAATAAATAATTAATATTGAAAAAAAAGAAAAAAAAATAAATAAAACCAGCACAGCTTGTCACTGACATCTTTTATGAAAAATCGTTTCCTTAGGATTTTTTCCTCCTGAGAATCTGATAGGCCTCAGGAACAAAATGTAAACATTGATTATCTGCTGCTGTGGAATGCAACAGGTGCATCTGGGATTGGTCTCAT
>JAXCLO010000057.1:2171330-2196154 GCA_035583995.1 Arremon aurantiirostris | reverse complement strand
GCCCGGCACGGCGCGGCCCGGCGCGCCCCGAGCCCCGCGCCGCCCAGGCGGGAGCGCGCGCGGCGTTCCGGGGGGGGGAGCGCGCGGCTCGCAGCTTTTGTGTGTGTGTGTGTGGTGTGTGTGAGCGCGCCGGGCGGCTCGCCCCTCGGCGGGGCCGCGCACGGGGGGACGGCTCTTTGTGTGCGCGCGCCCTGCCCCCAGCCCGCCGGGGGACAATGTCTCAGTCCCGAGGTGAGAGAGCGCGCGCGTGCACGTGCAGCCGCGGGTGGGTGCGCGCTCGTGCAAGGGCCGCGCGTGCATGCGTGCATGCACGTGCACGCTCGTGCACGCGTGCACTCGATCGTGCAACTTGAGGTGGCGGCGGGGTGGGGGGGGGAGTTGGTGCGCGCGCGCGCGCGTGCGTTCGCTTGTGCAACTTGCGGGTGCACGCGCGCAGCCGCGCGTGCAAGCGCGCGTGCAGCTGCGTGTGCATGTGCAAGTGCGTGTGCATGTGCATGCATGGGTGCGGGTGCATGTGCATGCATGGGTGCGGGTGCCCGCGAGTTTGCACGCCCGCCTTGCCCAGGGGTCACCGCTCACGGTGCAGCCTCCGGTGCAGCTCCCTTTGCACCCCCAGTGCAGCCCCCGTTGCACTCCCGGCGCAGCCCCCGGTGCAGCCCCCGGTGCCCCTCGGCCGCCTTTGGCACGGCCCGGAGCGAGCGGGGGGTGTTGCAGCAGCAGCAGCTGCAGCCGGGGCTCGGCGCGGGGTTAAAGCAAACTTTTAAACAAGTCCGCGAGGGAGATGAAAGGTGAAACTGGAGTGGAGTTACCGGGAATTAAATATATACCTATGTTTCCATGGGAAAGTATTGTTCTCGTGCCAGCGCTGAGATCATTTTCCACCCTTTTCTCTCCCCCCTTCTCTCTTTTAATATTTGGTAACTTTTGGTCACACCAGCACGCCCCGAGCGTGCAAAAAAGGCAGGAATGGAGCGTTTGGAAGTGCAGGAATTGAGTGTTTGGGAGCTGCAGAAAGGCAGGAATGGAGCGGTTTGGAGCTGCAAGAACGGGAGCATTTTGGAGCTGCAGGAGTTGTTTAGGAGCTGCAGAAGGGCAGAAGTTGTGAATTTAGGAGTTGCAAAAGGCCGGAATTGTGCATTTTGGAGCTGCTGGAGTTGATAATTTCGGAGTTGCAAAAGGGCAGGAGTTGGGCATTTGAGAGCTGCAGGAATTGAGGATTTTGGAACTGCAGAAGTTGAGAATTCAGGAGTTGCAAAAGGACTGAAATCGGGCATTTTGGAGCTGCTGGAATTGAGCATTTTGGAGCTGCAGAAAGTCAGGGCTAAAGCATTTAAGAGCTGCAGGGCTGAAGCATTTAGGAGCTGCAGAAGGGCAGAAATTAATAATTTAGTTGCAAAAGGGCAAAATTCAAGCATTTAGGAGCTGCCGGAGTTGAGAATTCAAGATTTGCAAAGGGGAGTAGTTATGCATTTTGGAACCGCAGGAATTGTGCATTTTGGAACTGCAGAAGTTGAGAATTCTGGATTTGCAAAAGGGCAGGAATTATGCATTTTGGAGCTGCAGGAGGTGAGTATTTTGCAGCTGCAGAAGTTGAGAATTCAGGATTTGCAAAGGGGAGGAGTTATGCATTTTGGAGCTGCAGAAGTTGAGAGGTTAGGAGTTGCAAAAGGGCAGGAATTGGACATTTTGGAGCTGCAAAAGTTGAGAATTTCAGAGTTGCAAAAGGGCAGGAATTATGCATTTTGGAGCTGCAGGAATTGTGCATTTTTCAGCTCTAGTAACTGGGCATTTTGGAACTGCAGTTGAGAACTCAGGAGCTGCAAAAGGGCAAGAATTGGGCATTTCAGAGCTGCAGGAACTGAGCATTTTGGAGCTGCAAAGTTGAGAGTTTAAGGGTTGCAAAACGACAGGAATTATGCATTTTGGAGCTGCAGGAACTGAGGATTTTGGAGCTGCAGAAGTTGAGAGTTTGGGAGTTGCAAAAGGGCAAAGCTGAGCATTGAGGAGCTGCAAAAGGGCAGGAGTTGAGGCCTGAGGAGCAGCAGGAGGGGCTTTGGGAAGGGGACAGCAGTGATTTATTTCTGCCAGCGTGGTGGTGGTGGTGGTGGCAAAGAGAGAGCTGGCTCTTTGCTCTTTGCTTTTTAGCTTGCTGCTCATTCCTGCCTCTGCCTTGTGCCCTTGCAAGGGCGGGGGGGCAGGCTGGGAGGAGGTGGAGAATTTAATATTGCAAAAATGCTGCGGGAATGCAACAGGGACAGAGCTTTAAGGAGGAGTAGCTGTGGCCATTCATTGTGAAAATCCCTGCCCGTGACACAGACACAGCTTTTGGAAGTGCTTGGGGTGGATGTTGCAGCTTGGCTCTCACTGCATCCTGCAGCCCTCACACATATTTGGGATTTTGGGGGTGAGAGGCAGCGTGTGGCCTGGCAGGAGCAGATCCCAAAGTGGGTTTGGAGCTCGTGTTGTGTTTATTTATTTATTTATTTATTCATTTATTCAAACTAACCCTTCCACAATAATCCTTGCAAGGGAGGACGTTGGGAATGAGGTGCCTGCACAGCTCTTGCCACACAGCTTTCCTCTGTGAAAAGAAAAAAATGTAAAGTTGTTGTATAATTTATTCCTAATTTGGGTTTGCTGCAGTCATCTTTTCCAGCCGAGCAGGGGAATTGTAAAAGTTTCCGATGCAAAGAGCCAAGGGAGTTTGATAATGCAGGATTGAACCAGGGGGTACCCAGAGCCCTCTGCCACTGCCAGGGGGGGACAGGGGGTCCCCAAAAATCCTGAGGGTGACAAAGGCTGAGCGTGCAGAGTGGTGACACGCAGGGAGCTGTGCTGGTGGCCCTGCAGGGCTGCTGAGTGTCCCCCAGCAGGGCCTTGTACCAGGAAAAGGGAGCATGGAAGTAGCCAACCCACAAAACATGATCTCAATGAATGGCATCATTCTTGACTCCCTTTGCCGCCCTCCTCGCTCCCTGCAGCACCAGTGCCTGCATTCCTGGCACAGATGACTTTTCCAAGCTCAGCTGTTCGGGCCCAGCTTTTGCTCAGGAAGGGGTTTCAGCTCTGGGCTCTGCAGCAGAGGTGTCGTTCTTTGGGATGAGCTGAGTTTTTGGGATCAGCTTTCATCGTGTTGCACGGGAGGTTCCTCAGCAGCTCTGTGGAAAGTACAGCCCAGAGCCTCAGCCAGCTGCTGAGCCCTCTCCCTGCTTTGAATCCTTTCCAGAGTTGTTCTGAGGATTTGCCAGAGATTAATGTTTTTTTGGTGCAGCGTGGCAGGGGGAACATGTGAGCAGCAGAGTTGTTCTGACTCCCTGCAAGGAATCCCACCTGCTTCAGGGAGACCCTACCTGTGCAGTGCAAAAAAAATGGGGAGGAATCTATTTCCTGCACAGTCTAAAGGATAAAACTCCCCCTGGAATTCAGAAACAAGGCTTTTCTTCTGGCCTTTTTTGCAGCAGGAATGAACAGCATTGTGCTGGTGGCTCTGAGCCACCTTACCTGCCCCTGAGGGTCCACCCAAATACAAAACTCACCTGGAGTCAGAGACACCCTGCATTTCACCCTGTGCTTGTTCATTCCCTCTTTCAAGCTGCAGACTGGTGTTATGTGTTGGATGTAGCAACCCACAGCAAAAATCAGCTTTTCCTGAGCGCAGCAAGTTCCTGCAGCCTGTTCCTCACCTTCAGAGATGGGGCTGCTCTGGCCAGGAGGGCCTTGGTGTTGATGGGAGCTCAGAAGTTGAATCCTTGCCCAAATCCAGCCCATTTGGCTGTCATGACTAATAGGATATTATTTTGGAAGAGGAGGGGGAAAAAAAAAAAGAGGAAGTCCATATTAATTTCAAGCCAAGCACAGTTTGAGGCTGTAAATCTGGGCTCTGGTGACAGCAGATATATTCAGGAGTCTCCCAAATTCCTTGCAACAGGGGGAATTATTCCCTGGCAAAGCCCATATGGGAGCAAACACCTGCAAATATGCAAATTTCTCCATTGCAATGAGAAAAGGGAAGGGGGAGCAGCACCCAGGAGAGCACTGATTCATAAACACACTGAAATGATGTTTGAGCTAAGTGTTGCTGCCTGTTGATCTCACACCTGAAGCTCAGGCTCTTGTTTCAAACACAATTTTCAGTGCTCCAGCTGCAAAGGGAAGCTGAGATTGTGAGCAGCACATCCCACGTGATGCTGGCTGAGCGTGCACCCCATGGACTTTGACCAAAGGCCCTGCACCTAGTCCAAATACCAGAGTTTTATGTGAAACACTCATGTTTTCCCCAGCCAGAAGTCTCAGTGGAGCGGCTGTAAAGCTGAACTATTCCTTGTTGTTGGGGTTTTTTTTGCAGCCCTAGGTAGGTGGCAGGTTGTTGCGGGTGGAGGATTAACCTGCCAGCAGCTCCTGTGGGTTGTGCAATGTGAATTTTGCCTCATCAGCACCAGCTCAGCTTCTCCCCACTCACACACTGCCATGACACAGGCACTTGGCACGGTCAGCCAGGTGCAAGCCTAGCAAAGCCTGGACTAGCAGCAAATTTCAGCTGCAGTTGATGATTTATTCTTAATTAATTTTTTTTTAAGGGTGCCCTGTTGAATTAGTTTAAGTGCTGGAGGTGCCTGTGTGCCTGCTTTGGGTTAAGAGAGGGACAAATATTTATAAAGAGGTTTAAAAACCTCCTGCAGTGCCAGGCTGGAGGAATTACCCAGCTTGGGAAGAGGAAAATGTGGTTGGGGCAGAAAAGTGGCTGGAGGTGAACCAGAGCTGTGCCCAGGTGAGGGCTGAGACACCTGGGTGAGCCCCTGCTCTGCCCTCAGGAGGTGTTTGTCCTGTCCCCATGTCCCACATGTCCCAACATGTCCCAACACCACTGCTCAGGCCAGCAGCTGGCCCTCAGGAACATATTTAATATCTAAAAGCTCCAACCAGGAGCAATTCCAGCAATAAAAGTGCTAAACTGCAGGAAGAAGGGAGCAGAGAGCTGAGTGCTCCTGCCAGGCTCCTCAATGCTCCTTTTTATTGTGGTGTTTAAGGCACCAAAACCCGGGGGCTTCCTTGGGGCTCAGTTCCCTCCCCTGACACATCCACAAGCTGCAAATGATGCTCCATGAAAACCACAGGAGTGATTGGAGAGATGTGACACTTGACATGGAACATGGTTACAGCAGGTTTGAGATTTTGTGTTGAAAATACACAATGTGATTAAAAAGTTGCCTTTTTCCCCCCAAACAGTGTCTGTGTCTGTTGTCACTTGGGCTTTTTCTCTTGCTGAAAAGAACTGTGACAGCACCTCTCCAAAAAAGGACTGAAAACCAACACACCTGAAAAAAGCTGGAAAAAGAAGAATAGTGTGGGAGTTGTGTTAGCACAGGAGTGGGGATGCTTCTCCAGCCCTCTGCAAATGCCCTTGGAGGCCCAGAGCTCCTCAGCCTGGTGGTTGTGCTGGTTCCCAGCCCTGCCCCAAGGGGTTCACCCCATGAACTCGCATTCCAGCTCCAGAGGCAAAGCTCTGCCCTTGCCAGGGCAGGTTGCAGCTGTGATGGCAGCATGTGCACAGTAGTTCTGGGCAGGAATTACTCACCAGGCCTCCCTTCCTGCTGTCTCTCATTTTGGGGACCATTTTGGGGTGTATTTACAAGCTGGCTGCATCGTTAGATGAATTGTTGAGTCAGCCTCCAGTGGCCAGGAGTGTTCTTTTGGTTTGGGACGTGGACAGAGCTGTAATTAAAAATAATAAAAATCTGTTTCATTACCTGTGCAGTTCCTTAGCTCCCTTCCTCAGGGCCTGGCTGGGAATAGTTTCAGGGATTAGCATTATCAGTGGGAGCAGGGAAGCAGATCCAGAGGCTGGAGCTGTGCCACCTCACATATCATTATGGTCTGTGGTGGCCAAGTGGTGAAGGCCATTGGGTGCAATTTCCATAGCTGCTCATTGTGCAAAAACTGGGGTTTTTTGGGTTTTTTTCTTTGCTTTTGTCTTCCAAATCCACAATATTCTGCACTTGACAGGTATGAATGGAGAACTGACTGCTGCTCAGTGGCCTTGGCTCAGTGAAAAGCAGTTTGGAGAGGGGAAGTCTGAGCCTGGTGCTTGTAGGGCTTTCTCCTGCCTCAAAGCCAGAATTAAACCCATCCTTCCAACCTCCCCATCCTTTTAAACTGGGGATTCCAAACACACAGAGGGTTCATCCCACCAGGACATGGGGTGCTGGAGCATTTCTGAGTGACCTTTCCTTTGGCCATGGTGCACAGAGATGCTGCACATCCTCTGTGGGAGCTGCAGGAATCCTCTGGAACTGTGAAAAATCCCTCTGGATCTCCATCCCAACCTCAATGAGGAACCTGGATTTGGAGGGGCAGGGTCAGAGATGGCATCAGGGAAGGCTCAGCTGCGCTGGCTGCATCCCCCAGTTGCTGTTGGAGCAGGGCCTGTGGCTTTTTGGCCTGCAAAATCCAAATCCTGTGAAGCCCAATGCAAACAACCTCTGCAGCTGGGGTAGGGTTTCACATTTGTTAGAGGAAAAGCTTTTTTTTCCCCTACTCTAGCAGGAAAACTGCACAGAGCTGAGCTGATCCAGTTTCTTGCTGGTGCTGTTTTGTTAGCCTACTTAGCAATTTTATCATCAAGGCTGGGTTTTCTTAGCCTGCACCCAGGCAGATCAAAAATCGTGAGAAGAACTGGAGCCACTTCTACTGCATTCAGATGAAAAAAAAATAAAAAAGAAGAAAACCCAGTAGAAGTTGCAGATGAGATGCCAAAGATAAGGCAGCAATAGGAAATCAGTGCAGGAGTCAACACTTGAGTGTGTCTGCAAGAAGAGGCCTTTAATGAAGGCTGAATCAGCACGGACTTGGGAGCTGCTTTTGAAGGAGAATCTTTTTTTCTAAACAAAAATATGTAATTGCACTCAATGAAAAATGCTTATCAGTGCCAAATGGCCCCAGAGCATGGTGTGTGTGGCTGCTGTGTGCACATCCCAGGCCTGGTGATGGTTTTGTGCCTGCCCTGGGGGCTGATCCCTCACTGCCTCACTCCTGGCTCTTCACAGGGTTTATTCCACACTCAAGCAACAAGTTATAAAAATTACAGCTTCTCTCTGTGGTATCATTCCTCTCATGATTGTTTATTGCTTCTGCAGTAGTTCAAGGTCAGATATAGAAAATGACTCAAAAGTCTTTTGTTGTTCTGAGAGCTCTGAAGTGATGGAAGGCCCAATCCAGCAAACACAAACCTTCCCAAAGAGCCAAAAGGGAAGGGAGAAAGAATATTTTATAAAGGCAAAGCCAGCATTGATTCCTGACTTTTTAAAGTAGGTTTGGATTAGATATTAAGAGAAAATTACTTCCTGTGAGGGTGGTGAGGCACAAGGACCTGTAGATATGATGGTTGTCTTGGCATATTCCATAGACACTAAGAAACTTAGATTTTAACTCTATTCACTATTTTATGCCTTATTTCATCCAAGAACTCCTTGTCTCAGCCTGATTCTCATGGTAGGTTGTTAATGGATTGTGGTTTTCATCTCTTAGGAGTTAAAAAGCAGAAAGCACAGGGTGCCCAGAGAGGCTGTGGCTGCCTGGAAGTGTCCAAGACACCCCTGGCAGTGTCCAAGGCCAGGCTAGACAGGGCTTGGAGCAATTTGGGACAGTGGAAGGTGTGAGGTGAGCTTTAAGGCCTCTTCCCATTCCATGACTGGGTGATTTTTCCCTGGATTTGCTCTGCTCTCACATCTTTGAGCAGGATTTGCTCTGCTCTCACATCTTTGGTGTGCAGCACCTCGCTGCAGTCACTGCCTCAGTCCCTGCAGGTGGGAGGGGAACAGTCCCTGCCACAATCCCTGCCACAATCCCTGCCAAAATCATGGCACACGAGCTCAGAAGGTGTTTTTGGCAGCAGCTCTGCCCTCAGGGTTGGTTTGTGCAGCACCAGGCACAGCCCTGGGCACAGCTCCTGCTTTCAGGGCACCTCTCCAGCACTGGAGTCACGGCCACACTTCCAGCTTGGATTTCAGCACTGCCCCTTTTTCCTAGGGCTGCTTTCATTGCCTGCAATTAGGGTCTCCAATGCTGCAAAAAGTATGAAGGAATAAAAGCCAGTGTGGCTTTGTGAGGGCTGGGATTGATTTCTCCTCTCAAGCAGCTGATGCTGTGACCTTTTAGAAAGGAGCTGTCGGCCTGTGGGGTTTGTGCATGTGGCTGCCCAGGGTTAAAGCACAAATATGGGATATTTAGGAAAGGAGCACCTGTAGGAGCTGAGAGCAGCTCAAGGAAGAGACAGGGACTTTACAAGCTGTCATTAAAATTCCAAAACCCCAAAAGTAGATTTGTTTAAGCACTTGACCAAAAGGCCTGGAGCAGCAGTCACAGCCCTGAGGGTGCAGGCCTCGCCCCAAACCCTGCAGAGGAAGGTGCCGACACAGCTCTGACCATCATTTCCTCACAGTTTTGGCAGCAGCAGCAGGACAGGGAAGCTGCTGCAGCTGAATCTGACAGCGCTGAGGTGTGGGATGGGGAGATGAGGATAAATCCGGCACTCAGTCCCAGGTTTGCTTCTCTGAAGAGAAAGATGCTGCTGGTTAATGCACAAGTTCCCTCCCAAGCAGACCTTGGTACTTAACTGTGTTAATTAAATGCTTTCAAAAACCACAAGATTGACCTTCACTGCTTGCCCACAGATTTTTCTCTCATTTAACAAGCAGAGGGCTGTCAGAGTAGCCTATTAAAGGAGAAGAAAGGCAATGCTCTAATACTGTTGGGTTTTGACCTGTTCCAAAGTGTTTTTCTGCTTTTTAACTCCTAAGAGATGGAAACCACAATCCCTTAACAACCTTCCAGGAGAAACCAGGCTGAGACAAGGCTGAAATAAGGCATAAAATAGGGAACAGAGTTAAAATCTAAGTTTTTTAGATTTTTTTCCATATCTATGGAATATGTCAAGACAACCATCATATCTACAGGTCCTTGTGCAGCAAGTGAGCTCTGCTCTGTGACATGGAATTGTCCTTTGGGAGAGACCTAGAAAAAAATAAAGTCAAATAACAGAGACTCTGACTTCCTTACCTTTGCCAAGGACACCAGCAATTTGCTCATTGCTAATAAAACTCTGGAACATATCTACAGAAAGCTTTGGATCCCTGCCAAGCAATCAGTTTTATAAATGAAGCAAAAGAGCAGATTGTGCCTTGCAGGGAAGGACATCCCACATCCCAAAGTAGCCCCCGGCTGGAGGGAGAGCCCAAAATAGCCCCTGGCAGCTGGGGAGGGTGGCACAGATGCTGCATTCAGAGATGGTGAGAAACAAGTTGATTTCTGGAGGCAATAAGTGAGGAAGTCCTTCACTGAAAGGGTGATTGGGCACTGGGATCACCTGCCCAGGGAGGTGGTGGGGTCACTGTCATGTCACATGTCACTCAGTGCCTGATGAGGAGGTGTTGGGTCATGGGTTGATGAGCTCAAAGGTCTTTTCCAGTGATTCTGTGGAGTGAGACCAGGCTGAATTCCCATTGTTTGGCAGGCAGAAGGAGCCCAGGGCTCGCACCCCTGCATGTCCCTGTGTGGTGACAGCAGGGCAGTGTGCCCTGGCAATGTCCCCTTGCTCAGAGCCCCCTGGTGGGCAGCACCTCAGGCTCCCTCAGCTCCATTCATGCCCCCAGGCCGTTTATTGAGCCAAGAATAGGAAATGCTGAAGGTGCCTTTGTGCAGTGAACAAATGGGCTGGTGAAAGGATTTTGGGAAGCTTTGAGGTCACTTAGTGCATGTTTTTATTTTTGTCTGCATGTGTAAAAGGTTGATGTAAAGTGCTGTCCAGGATACAATGTGAAGTTCACTTTAGGAAAGACAAATAAGCCTCTGGCCAAGGCAAGTTTAGCTTGAAATGCAGGAGAACACTATGACAAAAAATATATCTTAGAAGTGGAGTTTAATTCTTCAGCAGGATCTAAAATTCTAGAAAATAAACATGTCTTCTACACAGACATTTAAAATCAAGTAAATTCAGAAGAGACAAGAAGCCAGCCATTCCTTTTTTTTTTAAATTTAGAGCCAGCCATGCCATTCCTTCTTTTTTTTTTTTTTCCTTTTTAGAGCCAGCCATGCCATTTTTTTTCTTTCCTTTCTTTTTTTTTCCTTCCCCTCAAAAACATTTGGTGCTTCCCCCGCAAGAAATCAGGAGCTTTCAGTCTGATAAGGGGCGGGAACAGCTTCCTGCAGTAGGAGAGAATTTCTCCTCTGGCTCTTCCTGCACAGAGGCAGAACAATGCCAGCACTTCCAGCCTCTCTGTACCTCGGATAATCTCATTTAGGGTCCATCCTGTGCGAGCATCTCCTGCCAAGGGGGGCTGCTTTTCCAGCTGTTTGATTTTAAAAGGTTTTTAAAAAGGTTTTTTTTTAAAAAGGCATTGCCACAGCAGAAAGGCAGGAGCGATCCTGAGGTTCACTCAGGGCTGATGCAGAGCAGGGCCTTGTTTGGAGCAGTAGGGGCTGGAGAATTTTTTTCTTTTCCCTTAATGGAGAGGCTAAATAAGATTCTTTTTTCATCCTGAAAGTGGGATTTTTAAAATAGGATTAAAAAAAATTAATTTAATTTTAATTTAATTTTAAAATTCGTTTTAATTTAATTTTTAATTTTTTTGAATTTAATTTTATTTAATTTTTAATTCAAAATTTTTAAATTTTTTTTTAATAGGATTTTTTCAATTCATCCTGAAAGTGCACATGGTAAACTCAGAACGTCTGAGTCCTTTTGCATGGGACTGAATGTGCTTGGTTGGAGCAGTAGGGCCTGAAGAATTTTTTTCTTTTGCCTTAATGGAGAGGCTAAGTAGGAATTTTTTTTTCATCCTGAAAGTGGGATTTTTTAAATAGGATTTTTAAAATTTTTGATTTAATTTTTATTTTTAATTTAATCCTAATTTTTTAATTTAATTTTTTAAATTTTTAATTTAAATTTTTAAAATTTTTTTTTGAAATAGGATTTTTTCACTTCATCCTGAAAGTGCACGTGGTAAACTCGGAACATCTGAGTCCTTCTGCATGGGACTGAATGTGCTTGGTTGAGGTTGAGCACACCCATAAAAGAATTTACAAGCTTGGGATGTATTTTGTCCTGCTGCTAAGTGGGATGGACATTATGGATCTGTGTTGATGATTTATTTTATCCTGCTTCTCTTGGTCCCTTTTTCCTCCCTGTTTCTGCTTTCCTTTTTCCCCAATTCTGCTTATCTGCCCATGGGAAGCATCTCCTTTTTAGGAGTGTGTAAGTGGAACTGCAGCCTCAAACCTCACATGGGGAGTTCTGTGGAGGCTTTGACAGGAAGGCTCCTAAAAGGAGGTTTGTATTTTCAGCTTCTGCTTTAGAGATGTGACCTGATGGGCTTTGATCCATGTGGACATATGCAGAGAGAGAGAAAAAAAATCTGCCCACTTGTGTCACTTTATTTGGAGGACAAGAGCTGCTGTCACAAGTCTGTCACAGTGCTGTCATGGATTTCTTCAGCGTGTTTTCCAAATTGAGATAAAACTGCTTGATAAAACCTGGGGAAAGGTTTTTGTTCTTTATAAATACCTTGTGTTCTTTAGATGCCAGACAAGCAAATGTGTGTTGTTCAGCCTGGAGGAGCTGAGGAGAGATCTCAGCAATTCCAGCTTCTGCCCTGGGGGCAGCTCCAGCCTCTGCTCTCTGGGACAGGGACAGGGGCAGGGGACAGGGGCAGGGACAGGGACAGGGGCAGGGACAGGGACAGGGGACAGGGACAGGGGACAGGGGACAGGGACAGGGACGGGGACAGGCAGTGCTGGGGCTGTGTCAGGGCATTGGGATGGATTTTAGGAGCAGGTTCTTCCCCCAAGGAATGGGCACAGCCTGAGGCTGCCAGAGCTCCAGGAGAGTTTGGACACCACTCCCAGGGATGCCCAGGGTGGGATTTTGGGGTGTCTGTGCAGGGCCAGGAGCTGGACTGGATAATCCTGATGGGTCCCTTGCAGCTCAGGTTGTTTTTAGGATTTTTAGGAGGGCATTTGAGATGATGTACTGGGAGGAGTGGAAGGCAGGCTTGGGCCAAGCCAAGCTGCAGGGTGGAAAGGCAGTGAAGGAGGTGACTGGCAGGTCGTGCTCTCTGACCTCTGCCTTAAACAGGTCTGAACTTGAAAAAGCTGCCCTGGGAGCTGCATCCACCTTGCCCTGCTCAGCCTGGAGCTCCTGGAGCTCCCTCCTGTGCCAGCAGCACCCAGAGCTGGTGGTGATGATGGAGCAGCTCCAGTGGTTGGCTCTGTGTGCCCCTGGGCTCCTGAGCAGCTCTGGGCAGGGCTGGCAGTGCCAGAAACAGGAGGGAAATCTTTGCCAGGAGCTGGGGCAGTGCCCAGAACTGCAGGGTGCAACACAGAGGGGTTACAGATTTGGTTTTCTGCAGTTCCCATGGCTTCCCCCAGCAATGGTATTTCTAAAGTGCCCACAGAGGGGTCACAGCTTTGGTTTTCTGGGTTTTCTGTAGCTCCCCTGGTTTCCCCCCAGCAATGGTGTTCCTGGGTGTTTTAAAGTGGGACCTTCACGTTTGCTGGAGGCATTGCCAGCAGAGGGAGCAGGAGTTGGTTCCTCCCCTCTGCACTGGTCAGAACAGTAAATTTGCTTTAAAAAATGTTAAAATTGCTTACTGAAAAGTAAGCAAGAGCTTACCTGCTTATTTTTATATCTCAGTTATTAAAGATGGATCTTTAATAACTGAGACGTAAAAATAAGCAGGTAAGCTCTTGCATCATTACAGAGTAGCAAGAGAGCTGTGTGATGGAGTGGCACAAAGACAGGATAATCAAAGCTTTGACTTTCACATGTTGAAATTTAATCACAATATTTGGCTGAAGCTTTGCCACAGTTCCCAATGACAGAATGCAAGGGGACAGATCCTTTCCTGCCATGCCAGAGCTGTTGTGGTGTTCCTCTTATGAAGGAAAAATCTGGGCAAAGTTGGCACCTCATTTCTGACCTGCACATGGATTAACACAGCCCTCCTGCTCACCAGGGCCTTCTGCAGAAGGTGAAGATGCTCAATAAATAAATGGCTTGTGGCACACTCCTCTGTTTCCATGGGTATTCCCATTTGGCTCTCAAAATTATTGATATTTAATAACTCATTGGAAATGCCCTCTTCTCAGGGGGACAGACAGACTCTGGTAACCAAAATGTGCAGATAAACAAGAAGAAATGGCATCCTCTGGTTTCAGTATTGTCACCAGTGACCCAGCAGCCTGCAGCCCTTTTGCAGAGTGTGTTAAGAGGAAAATGGGCAGAGTAAAAGAGATTAGCCCCAGTCAGGAAATTACCTCCAAAATTGAATTACTGACATACAGAGCTTGCTGAAAGGCAGGCAAATAGCTCCTGATATTTGCAGAGTTTGGTGACATTTCTGTCCATGTCTGCACCACAGGAGCCACAGATTAAGTCTGCTGGAGTCCTTATTGCAGAGCTGCCTGTTCCAGCTTTTTCTTCTGCTGCTTTTCAGAGCTTCTCCTGTTTTCTTCTGCTGCTGTTCAGAGCTTCTCCTGCTGGAGGCCGGGCTGAGGCAGGCACCAAGCCCTGTCCTTGTGATTTTACCTGGCAGCAGAGCTGCAGAGCTTTGTCTGGGCGGTGTGGGTGCCTCAGCAGGGACACAAATAACCCTGGCGTTGCCCAGGGCTGCCCCAGTTCAGCGGGTGCACCTCACCTCTCCCTGCACAGCCCTGCTATTTTGGTTTGGAGCCTCTCCTGGCCTGGGTTTATTACAGCTTGTGGGGCTGAGTCAGAGCAGAGAGTGCAGCCCTGAGATGGAGAGAGCCTGGGACAAGGGGTGGAGCTGGGACAGGGGTGGGAGCTGGGGCACATCTGGATGTTAGGGATATGGATGAGTGTGAGGGACATGGAGGGATGTTACGGACATGGATGGGTGCTGGGACAGGCTGGATTCAGGAGCAGGGAGGTCATTCTTCCTGTGTGCTTGGCACTGGTGAGGGCACACCTTGAGAGCTGTGTCCAGTTTAGGAAGGATTTTGAGATGCTTGAGCACATCCAGAGGGGGCAACAAGGCTGGTGAGGGGCTTGGAACACAAACCCTGTGAGGAACCCCTGAGGGAGCCGGGGTTGTTCAGCCTGGAGGAGACTCAGAGGTGACCTTATTGCTCTCTACACCTTCCTGAAGGAGCCACTGTGGAGGTGCCACATGAGGGGACACGTGGGGATGTGGCATTTTGTGCTACCAAACCCACAGAAGCGGCTGCTTGAGGAATGTACCCCCTTTGTGCTCTCTGTGAGGGCTGGATTTCCATTTCAGCTGGAGTGGAGCCATGAGGAGCCCTGGTACAGCCCCAGCAGCAGGGCTTCTCCTCAGGCCCACTCACTTTGTTTGAGCAGAGACTTTGTTATCTCTGTGTATTTTCATTTTCCAGCTCCCAGGGAGCCCCGGGCTGTGCTCATGGCCCTTGTTTAGTCTGGAGTGGGCAGGGTCTGACCCTGGGGACACCAGGAATGCTCCTCTCACACTGGCCTGGGATGTCCCCACATGCGGGGGAACAATTGAATTCCTTGGGGGACAGACCTGGGCAGGATTAAAGGCTTCAAAGCTTTAGGGCAGTGGGGATGAGCTGGTGCAGGTGACAGGACATCCCCACCCTCAGACTGTGCCAGGATGGTCTGTGGAACAGCCATAAGAATTCACAAATATAAATAATGAACCCCTGAAATGATTTGTAATACTTGTTAAAAATATTCTATCATTTCTTTGGTCATTTTGTCAAAATATTTTTAAATACAAGGTTGCTACACCTACAGCAGCTGTTGTAACAGCTATAAGAATTCACAAATATAAACAATGAACCCATGAGATGATTTATAATACTTGTTAAATATTTTTTTTCACTTTTTGGTCATTTTTGTTAATTTTGTCAAAATATTTTTAAATACAAGGTTGCTACACCTGCAGCAGCAGTTGCTTCATGTGACCCTGCTCTGTCCCTGAGTGCTGCTTTGGGATATCTCAGTGTTTGTGTCCAGGAGGGTTCACGAGTGAATTTCTCAGAGATTTTGGTATTTCCAGGTGTCCTGCAAGGCTTAAAGTTCTCTTTGGCAGCACCAAACCCAGCATTGTTGGTGAAATGTGGGCTGGAGCAGAACTGTGGATAAAATAAACCCTTTGCACTTGCACACCAAGGCTTTGCATGAGGAATTTCCTCCTGCTCAGCATCTCCAGGGTGGCTGGGACACAAAATAAATATTCTTAATTCCTGGGTTTTTCCAGAACCATCTGGGCTGGGAGTTTTGCACCTAAGCCATGGCCATGGGTCCTGTCCCTCTGCAAAGTGGCACTTCATGGTCAGGCCAGGCTTGGGAGCTGCCAAAATTCACTTTTCTTCCATGGAAACGCACCAAACATTCCCAGTTTGCCCTCAGTTTTTAGGTGGGAGTTTGCTCACACAGAGACTACAGCTGATAGGGGAAAACCAGATCATTCAGCTTTCAAAACCTTCCAAGAAATCACACAAAAAATCCTTAAGAGAGACAAGAATTGTAAATGAACCACTTTTATCTCCTGAAAAAGGGAGAAAGAGGCATTTCCTGCCTGTGAAATTTTACCAGCATGTTGTATGCCTAAGAGTGTTGTTTGAAAGGAAATGTTGCTACATGGCTATTGAACACATTTTTAATAATAAATTGTGGTGAAGACAGAACTAGTTAATATCCTTTGAAGGAAACAGGAGCTTTTTGTGGCAAGGAACCATTTATTTTGGATTATATCATAAAAGGTTTTTGACTGCAGTGAGAAGTCTGGAGACTGGGATTTTCCTTCAGAAGTCAAAGTTTATTTTCTGTTACAGCCCATGTGGGCAGCAAATTCCTCTGTCTTCCCTTGGAATTATCAAGGGTGGAAAAGCTCTCCAAGCTCATTGAATCCAAACATTAACCCCAAAATCAGGGAATCATTGAGGGTGGAAAAACTCTCCAAGCTCATTGAATCCAAACAAGAACCCCAAAATCAGAGAATTATGAAGGGTGGAAAAGCTCTCCAAGCTCATTGAATCCAAACAAAAACCCCAAAATCAGGGAATCATTGAGGGTGGAAAAGCTCTCCAAGCTCATTAAATTAACCCCAAAATCAGGGAATCATTGAGGGTGGAAAAGCTCTCCAAACTCATTAAATCCCAATATTAACCCAGCACCTCCAAGGCCACCACTAAACCATGTCCCCAGGTGCCACCTCTGTTCAGGTGATGCCACCACTGCTCTGGGCCCTCTCCCAATTCCTGGCCACCCTTTTGGAGAAGAAATTCCTCCTTATTTCTAATCTGAACCTCTCCAGGCACAGCTTAAGGCTGTTTCCTCTCATCCTGAGATGGAACTTGCAGGAAAGAATTTTCAGGAAACTTGCTTTGTAAAGGTGGCACCTTCTTCAGCACCAGTTCAGTATTCACTGTGAGTTTTTGGGTTTTTTTCCTAAAAGAAAATAGATTTAAGCTTCTGCCTAATGTCACAGGTACCCTGGAAGTTTTGTTTATCAGATCTGGATTCTGGAGGTGGCTCTCAGCATCACTCCAAACCAGGCTTGGTTTTTTCTCCCTCAATTATTCTTCAAACTTGGCTTTTGAGTCAAGTGCTTGTGGATGTTCTCCATGTGCCAGATTGCAGGGAGGGCTCTCAAATGAGCTTTACTCAAAGGCTCAGGGACAGCAAAGCTCCAGGGGTTGTTTACACAGAAAATTCACGTTTTTTTGGGTGCTGGGGAGCAGATGCACCATCCCATCTGCTGAGCCACCAGCAGAACCTTCTGCAGAAGGAGCCACATTTAGACTTGGAGCTGTGTGTGGTGGATCACTGGGGCTTTCCTTATTGCAAATCCCCAAGAATTGCAGTAAATCCCCCCTGCACTGCTGGGATGTGCCCCAGGCTGGAGCCCTGTGCTGTTACTTGGTGTCTGAAGCACCTGTGTGGATTCCTGGTGCCTGTTGTGTGTGGGTTTTGTCTTCCAGTCCCTGACTCTGTTGTTGAATCTGCTTTTCCCAGATCTGCAATCTCCAAAAGCTCAGTTTCTGTGTCAGATGGGGCTGAGAGGGGCCACAGGCAGCACAGATAAACACACACGGTGGTTTTGTCCAGGAAATAAAGCTAAAAATAGTCATGATTCACAAAAACAGAGTGGAAAATACTGGTTTGCTGCTGCATGGAACAGGTACCATCCCATTTTGTGTGTTGTTAAGCTGCCCCCACATTTGGAGCTCCTGTGCTGATGATTTTGGTGCTCCCCAAGCTGAGTCTGCTGTGGCAAACTGGGGGATTTTATTTTGACAGAGAGACACTTGCTTGGCAGTTCCTATTGAACAGAACTGATCTTGAGACTTCCAAATACTCTTTTCCTTTTAAGAAAAAGCCTTTTAAGTGTGTTTGTGTTGGGGGAGAAAGTCAGTGGTGTGAGCTGGGTGTTGAGTTCTGGAGTGAAGGGGGATCCTGGCTCCTGCTGGGGTGGTTCTGCTGCTTGTTTTGGGTTTAAAGTCTGAAGACCAGGGACCAGCAAAGCTCCAGGGGTTGTTTACACAGAAAATTCACATTTTTTTGGGTGCTGGGGAGCAGATGCACCGTCCTATCTGCTGAGCCACCAGCAGAACCTTCTGCAGAAGGAGCCACATTTAGACTTCAGCTCTTCAGACTTCCAAATATTCTTTTCCTTTTAAAAAAAGCCTTTTAAGTGTGTTTGTGTTGGGGAGAAAGTCAGTGGAGTGAGCTGGGTGTTGAGTTCTGGAGTGAAGGGGGACCCTGGCTCCTGCTGGGGTGGTTCTGCTGCTTGTTTTGGGTTTAAAGCAGTGCCATGCTCAGGATTGCTGGGGCCTCCTGCAAACCACTCACACACCTTGGCCCCAGAGGCTTGGAGAGATGAGTGCTTTGCATGTTGGAACAAAAGGAGCTCAGAAATTTGGCCTGATGCAGTTAAAAGCCATGAAATCGCCTGATTTCAGCCCAGGATTCATTAAATAACCATAAAGTCAGCACTGCCCCCACCATCCACACACCTCTGGCTGCTGCAGGTGCAAATCCTGGCCATGGCAATTCCCATTTCCCATCCCTCCTCCTGGTGCCATCGTGAAATCCATGTCTTATTCAAGCTACTGTTGTTGCTTTCCTTTTTCTTGAAAAGAAAACCCCAAAGAATGTTCAATTCTGCCTTGGCAGCTGCGAGGCACGGACAGATTGTGCTTCAAAAAAATGGCAAAGTTTCAAAATATTGTGTTCTGTGAAGAAGAGACAAGGAAAATAAACTCCCCAAAATGCAGATTTTATTTCCCTAGGAGGAAAGGCTTTTAGTGTTTATTTGGGTTTGGCTTTTTGCTCCCTGGTTCTGCTGACACCACTCGTGAACCAAGATAAGATTCAACACTGCACAACCTGTTCTGGGTCCAGCTCAAATCAAAATTTCCAGTGGGTTCATTTTCTCCCTCCCTCCCTGAGCCTGGGGACAGCACATGGGGTGGTGCAAGCAAAGCCACAAAAGATAAAATGGAAAAAAGGGAATAACAGAGCAAATTTGTGCCTGATTCTTGTTTGATTTTGGTCGTGCCAGAGTGAATCCTTGGGGTTTGCCAGGAGGAGCTGCTGATTGTTCACAGGGACAGTTCAGCCCTAAAAGAAGCAGTTAGCTCTTCTATAGGCATTTTGGTGGATTTTTATGTCTTCTTTTCCACGTGCAAAATCAATTTGAAGTTGCTTTTCCTGTGCCCGTCTTGTTTCCTTGAGGATGCAGGGAGGTGGCAGCTTGGAAATGCCAGAGGAGCAGGGAATTTGTTTGCAGGGATTTTGTTTTCCTGCACTGCCAGCCCTGTATTTTTGAGATTCCTTTTTCAGGATGAGGTGCCAGCATCCAGAACAGCTCTCCCATTGAACATCCCACAGATCTGAGGTGAACCTGGCACAGCTTGGGCAGGAGAGGGAATCTGGAGCAGCCAGCACCAGAGAACTCTGCAAATCAATGTGGCTCCCCAAAATTCCAGCACAACCCAAGAAGGGAAAAACCCCCAGATTTTCCACCCAAAGAGTTCCATTCCGAAGAGTCCCACTCATCCTGAATGGAAAACTCAACAGAATAAAAATCTGCTGAAGATCTTCAATGTTCAAACCACAGATGGAGGAGAGCTCTGCAAACCAAAATGGTTCCCTGAACCCCGCCATGACCCAGGAAGGGCTAAATCCCAAGATTCCCTCCCAAAAAGCCCAAATTACCCCAAAACTCCACTGAAATTTGGTCTTTGCAGGATTTCACTGCTGGGCTGTGCTCCTCAGCACGTCCTTGACTGGGTAGGTGAAGGTGGTGAAGCCAAGGATGAGCAGAACCCAAAACCCCAGCAGAACCCAGGAAGGGCAAAAAATCCCAAATTTTCCACCCAAAATGTCCCATTCCAAAGAGTCACACTCACGCTGAATTGAAAACTCAACAGGATAAAAATTTGCTGGTTTTTAGAGCAGTTTTTGCTTCCTTGCACACCAGCTTTTACTTTTTGGGAAAACTCAGAGCTGTGCTTTGTGCTCTCCATGACCTTGCTGCTTTTATTTTGCTTTTCCTGTGTGAGTTGGGAGATCCTGGGAGCAGAGAATTGGGGGATTTTTCCCCATTTTTTTTCCTGTGTGCATTCACAGCTCTGTTGATTTCTAATCAGTGAGTGTGCACAGGGGTTTCCAACAAATGCTGTTCCCATGAGGTGTCAGCTGGGTTCTTGCAGCCTGCCCCATCCTGGTGTGACTTTGTCAAATTTTGTCCATCTTTTGGGGCAGATGAAAGAAAAAAATACTAAAAAACCACCAAAAACTCACTAAAATTGGGGAAAAAACCTCCACCAAAACCCCAAACCCAAACAAACAAACAAACAAAAATCTTTAAAAAAAACCCAAACAAAAACAAAACAAAAAAAAATCCCCAACAACAACAACAGCAACAAAACAACCCAAAAACTAAAACTCTAAAAAAAAAGCTAATCTGAATTGATTAATTGATTCCTGCAGGTCATTTTCCATCCTGGGTGCTGCCCTTTGATCCCCTCTGGCACTGGGATGCACAGGCATCTATTGATGTGTCAAAAGGAAAAACAAATTCAGACATGTATAGGTGAAGTTTGAGAGAAAGGATTGGGAACAGAGAGTGAAAATCCTGCTTAGAAAAAAGAGTAATTAATAGAAATTGTTAGATTAATAATGCTGAATACCTCAATTAGATGCTTGTGCCTTTTTGGGGGGGATGGATCAACTTATAGGTGAAGTTTGAGAGACAGGGTTGGGAACAGAGATTAAAACTCCTGCTTAAAAAATAAAGATAAATTAATAGAAATTGTTAGATTAAAAATGCTGAACATCTCAATTAAATTGTGCCTTTTTTGTGGGGGGATGGACCAAATTATAGGTGAAGTTTGAGAGGGTTGGGAACAGAGAGTGAAACTCCAGCTTAAAAAAAAGTAATTAATAGAAATTGTTAGATTAAAAGTGCTGAATACCTCAGTTAGATACTTTTGCCTTTTGGGGGGATTTTATTACCCAGGCAAGCAGGCAGATGTTTCCCTTGGGGTTTGGTGCCATGGGTGATGTTTCCAGGTTGTTTTCTCCCAGGGGCTGGATCTGGGCAGTCATGAAAAGCTTCTTGTGTTTCTCAGCTCAGCAAAGCTTGGCTGGTCAGTGTGAATAGAAACAAATGGCTTTGAAGCCTCCATACTTGAATTCTGCTTCATTTTTGCTGGGTTTGGTTTTAGTGACCAGGAGATGAAAGGTGCAGTTAAACAGAATCACAATCTGTACTTTCAGGTGCAATTTTCAGGAGATGTTTCGTCTTGCCAGGGTTTGAAGTTCTGTATCTGGAATGGTTTTAAATCTGAGAAGTGTTTGAAGGGTTCCTATGTGGGCAGGAGCAGAAATACCTTTCCCTTTGCATGTTCTCCTGGCCTGCCTTTGCCAGAGCTCTTGCCTGGTTTCTGGAGCATGTTGGCAGGCAGAGCTCACAGGTTTTAATGAAACCCTGCTGAACAAAGGCACTTTATGTTTGAACTCTGTGCCCTCAGTCTGCCCCACCAGACTGGCTGGGCATTTCTCTTAAATGAGCTCAGCAAATATAGACAAGCTGTGTTTCGCAAATTAACCCCAAACAAATCACACCAAACAACAACAACCACCAGAAAGTGCCTTTCTTTAACTCTGCCTCTTGCTCGTTTCACAGGCAAGAAGAGAAACCCTGGGCTGAAAATTCCTAAAGAAGCGTTTGAGCAACCACAGACGAGCTCCACGTAAGTCTGCAAGCGCTGGGGCAGAATGAAAAGCAAACCACAAAACCCAACTGCCCTCCAGCCTTGGATGGAGCTTGGAACACCCTGGGACAGTGGAAGTTGTCCCTACCCATGGCAGGGAGTGGAATTAAATGATATTTAAGGTCCCTTCCAACCCAAGCCATTCTGGTGTTGTCTGATAATTTCTCAGCCCTTGCATTTCCCAGATCTCAGCCCCATCATTCTGTCTCATGCGCTGCTGGATGAGGCAGTAAAAGACAAAAAGATAAAGAGCAGAAGAAAAAGATGAAAAAAGAAAAAGTTAAAAAACAGAATGGGCCCCCAGTTTTTGCTGGTGTGGTGCTTTGGCAGCAGTTTGAGCATCAGGCATTTCCTCAAGGCATGAAACTCATCCCCTTCCCTGCTCAGCCTTGCAGAGGGAATCCCTCTGGATTTAGGGCCCTTTGTGCATCCCCAGCTTTCTTTGCTCCTGTGGTTTGAGTGTTTTCAGCCTGTCAGCCTGTGCTGTGGGACTGAGGCGAGGATTTACAGCAGCTTTGGATGCTCCTGCCCATGTAATGCACTTTTCCTAAAGCTGGCAGGGATTTGGTGCTTGCCTTGGTTTCACAGTGAATCCCTCTGGGATCCTGCAGGGCCAGGCTGGGTGTGAGAAATGCCAACTCCAGTTGCTTTTTTCCCCTTTTTTTGGGGTGACTTTGTGAATCTGTTGATCCTGCAGAGCCAGGATCAACAGATCCACAAAGTCACTGCAAAAAGGATCCTGCAGGATCCCGCTGGGAAGGTGTGAGGGGATGGTTTGGGAGCTGGATTTAGTCACTGAGGCAAAATTGACTTTTGTAGGGAATATTTCAAATCTTTTCCCTTTTTTTTTGTGCAGGCCACCCAGAGATCTGGACTCCAAAGCCTGCATCTCTATTGGTGAGGAGGTAAGAGTGAGACCTCTGGGACCATCCTGGACTGGCTGCTTGTGGGATTGCTTCACTTCAACCCCCTAGAAAGGGCAGAAAATTATAATTAACATTATAATTTATATATTTTAACATATAATTTATATGTATATAGAGAAGAAGTATATATTTATATCTATATTTATATATAATTTTATATAAATATATTATTTATAAATATATGAATATATGAATATATTTAAATATATAAATATATATTATTTATATGTAATTAACATTATACTTTATATATTATATAATTTATATATAAATATAAAATATTTATGTTTATATATAATTTATATGTAAATATATTATTATAAATATATATATTTAAATATATAAATATATATTGAAATATATTATATAAAAATATATTTATATAGAATTAACAATTTATATATTTTAACAGAGAATTTATAAATATAAAAATATAAAATATTTATATATAATTTTATATAAATATATTATTTATAAATTTGTGAATATATATTTAAATGTATTTTATAAAAATATATATAGTTTATATATAATTAACATTATAATTTATATATTTTAACAGATAATTTATTTATATAAATATAAAATATTTATATTTATATATAATCAACATATAAATATATTATTTATAAATATATATATTTATAATATAGGCAGAAATACCAAAGTGCCCCTGGTGTTTGTGCTCCTCGGGCAGGGCCGTGTGAGTGGGAGCTGGAGCTGCTGTTGGCACTGCCCAGCATCACCCCCTGCCTGCCCTGGCACGTGGGCTCCCTGCATATTTTCCACCATGGAAATTCCTTCCCTGCAGCTCTGAGGTGCAGCTAATCCCCTGGAAATGGCCATTATCAAGCAAGGGGGTTGATAACAGGGTTGTTTTACTCTCCTCTGCTGTTCCTTCGCTGCTTTAAAACCTTCACCCAAAATATTTCTCTGTGTTGATGCTGAAGGTCATCTCCTCCAGGAGGTGAACTCAGGGTGGATGTTCCTGCCCTGGGAACCAATCCACCTGGATTAAAAAATATATCAGGGAAAAAACCAAACCCCAGGCCAGCTATTTTGATAGGAGGAAAAGGCAGAGCAGAATTCAAAAAAGCACTTTAAAGCTGGACAATAAATGTATGAGGTGCAAAGATAGGCCTTGTGTCAGTGAGGTAATTTATGCAGTGAAATTCCAATCCAATTGTGGTTTGAAATGCCTGATTTTGGAGGCTTTCCTTTCACTTTGGATTTTGTATTTGGAGCAGGGGCTGGGAGGTGAAACATGGTGCAGCAGGGAGACAGAGCAAATTCCTGAGCAATGTCCCCTCAGAGCTCTGTGGTCACCATGGTGCTGGCTGATTCCCCTGCATCATATTTTTATTTTTATTTATATATATATACATACATTTATTTATATTCTTAAAAATGTCTTTATATGTGATATACAATTTATCTATTGAATATTATATTATTTAAGATATATAAATATAATATAAATATAAAATATATAGATATAAAAATTATATAAATGTATTGACTATTTTATTATTTATATAATATCTATGTAATCTATATAGTATAATTTATCTATTTAATATTGTATTATTTAAAATATATAAGTATAAAATAAATAAAGTATAAAGTTATCTATGAATATATTATATAAATTATACAATTATAGTCAATATTATCTATTATTTATTATTTTATAATTTCTATTATAGATGTAATATATAATTAATTTATTAAACACTATATTATCTAAAATAAATAAATACAAAATAATAAATATAAATTTTTATTTATATAAATATATTATTTATGTAACCATAATGAATATTATTGATTATTTTATTATTTATAATATATATGTAATATATATATATTTATCTATTAAATATTATATTATTTAAACTATATAGGTATAAAATGAAAAAATATAAACATTAAATTATATATAAAATATATTATATAAATCATATAACTATATTGAATGTTATTTACTATTTTATTATTTATTTCTATTTATTTATATATAATAGATATTTTTATTTATATACAATGTATATTTTTTATTTCTATATAATATATATATAATTTGTATCTATAGAAACTCCTAAGGCTGGGAGTTTATCCCAGCTGGGGAGGGGATGCACAGCAGGGGGAGGATGTGCCAGGCAGGGCTGCACTGGGGGGGCTGCAGGGCTGCACTGGGGGCTGCAGGGCTGCACTGGGGGGGCTGCAGGGCTGCACTGGGGGCTGCAGGGCTGCACTGGGGGCTCAGAGCACAGCACAAAGCCCCAGGGCTCTGCTGCCTTTTGTCCCCCAGAACTTTGAGGTGAAGGCCGATGACCTGGAGCCCATCTCGGAGCTGGGCCGGGGCGCGTACGGCGTGGTGGAGAAGATGCGGCACATGCCCAGCGGGCAGATCATGGCAGTGAAGGTACCAGAGCTGGGGGATCTGCCCTCCTGGGGGCTGGGGTGATGGGGGAGGTGAAACAGGAAAGCCTTTTAAATGTGATTGCCTGGCAAAAGATTTTGAGAATATGGAAACTGTAAGTGAGATTGAAATGAAAGCAACCTTTGAGATCCCTCAGTTACTGAACAACTGGAAAACAATGGTGTGGCCAGCTG
>JAXCLO010000057.1:2127760-2162655 GCA_035583995.1 Arremon aurantiirostris | reverse complement strand
TTTGTTCCTGAGGCCTCTCAGCTTCTCAGGAGGAAAAATCCTAAGGAAAGGATTTTCCATGAAAGATGTCTGTGACACCACACTGGGAATCCCTGCCATGCCCGCTGTGCCCTGGCTCCGGGGGAGCTGCCTTGGAAAATCCCTCCCACAAGGTGCCCCCCGTTCTTGCCAAGCCCACGCTGAGGATTTGGAGCAGCTGCTGTTCCTCCAACAGTGCTGCTGGCTCTGCTGCTTCCCTGCTTGTGCCAGCCAGGCTGCTCCTCTCTGGGGATTTGCTTTTCCAAGCTCTTGTGTCCTGCAGCTCAGGCTGTGGCTGCTTTAGGATTTACATCCACAGCCACCCTGGTGATTCCAGTCTTTGCAAATCCTGTGCTCCAGGGTCACTGGAGATCCCTGACTGCCAGCAGAGTGGCATGGACTTGGAATGGTGAACTTTGCACCAGTTTTGTGCTAAGGACTTGGAATGGTGAACTTGGAATGGTGAACTTTGCACCAGTTTTCTGTTATTGGGGTCTGGGAATTCCTTCTGACACCAAACCTGGTTCAGGACTGTGTCCATCTTCTGCCTGAAGTTTGATCAGCTGTAGGCACAGCAGGAAGGTCCCTGGGATATCTGAGTCAGGATCACATCCCAATATAACTCTTCATTCCTGAAAGTGTACATTGATTTCAGTAACTTATCACCAGATTTCCTGCTATTAGTAACCTGGGCATGAATTGGTGTTGTGGAGGGTCTAAATTAAGAGAATTGCACCAAATCTGGACGCAGCTAACCTTCAAATTCACCTTGTCTTGGCTGGGAGGATGTGACACATCCCGAACCTTCGGGCCGGCGATATTGGCACGTACGGGCCCCGGGTTCCTCTGTTCATTCACAACATGACACTAAACACGAGCCCTCTACACACAGCAAGCAGGAAATATCTATTCAGTGTGTGTCCTCTGCTTCCTCTGGGCCCCAGCAAACCCTAGCAGAGGTTCTCACTTTTGTTTTGCTCAGTGTGACACCTTTTCCCCGCCACCGCCGCGTACGTGTGCGAAGATCTTTTCAAGTTGCTCCAAGTTTCTTTCCCCTAAATACACTGCCAGGAAGTGAGTAGAGATTACGTCCTGTCTTTTAAAAAGCTATTTTCTGCTGGAGGGAAACCAAAATAACTTCCAGCTACAACCCTCCAGGGCCATCTGTTGTAGGAGAGGAGAAGCAAAGGATGTCCCATGGAAGCGTCCCCGCTGATAACGGCGCGGTGATAAACAAACAGCTGGGCACGTGCTCTGCAGCCACTCAGTCACTGCTCCAAGGCACTGCTCAGAGCCTGAATCCCTCCCTGAGTCACTGGCTTGCTGGAGAGCACCCAAACTCCCCGTTGTGCCAGCATAAATCAGTGTTTTGAGTGGTGATTTTGGTTGCTCCAGGTCTCTCGGTGCACCTTGAGCTCTCGTCCCTTTCCTCCTAAATTGGTTGCTCAGCATGGAGAAGTAGCTGAGCTTACTCTGCAAAGTCTTTAAGCCTTAATTTGGTCATGGTGTTATTTTATTGCAGACAGAATGTCAATTTCTAATTTTTTTTTCTTTTTTTTTTCCCTCAATTAAAGCTTGAAGAAGAATTCCAAAGAACGGCCAACATACCCAGAGCTTATGGTGAGTGTCACACACCAAGCAGTGTGTTCAGAGCTGGAAAGGGTCACAGGAGGTGCTGAGGGCAGAGATTCCAGCAGTGATGGGGTTTTGGGCTGCTTTGCATCTCTTTTTTCATAGCAGATGGGAGAATTGTGACACTGGGAGGGTGGCTGCAAAGCAGAGATTCTCTTTGAAATCTCAGCCAGGTGCTTTTCCACCTTTTTTGGAAATCAAAGGAGAAAATACATGTTAAAGCAGGTCATGGACAAGAATGAGGCTGGGAAGAGTCAGTTGGTGAGGCTCAAATCCTTTGTGTGATCAGCTCAAACCCCTCAGTGTGCCACAGATGTCCCCAAGAGCTGCAGGAGCCCGGTGGCCAGCAGGGCTTTGCTGCCCTGGTGCTTTGGAGAGGAGCATTTTTGGACAGAATAATTCCTGGATGTTGGGGACAGGGATGAGTCTGTGACTAATAATTCCAGTTATTGAATTTCATCTGCTGCCTGGAGACTGTTTACTGGGAGGGATCACTGAGGAGTAACCAAGGAGGAAAATGCCAATAAAGGCTGGTGACAGGGGAAATGCAGGGCACTGCTCTGGGCTGCAGCTAAGAGAACAGATTTTTCTGCTTGGGCTCCAGAGCTTCATGTCCTCCCCTTCTCCCCTGCCTTTCTGGTGCTCCTGAAAGCTGGCAAAAAGCAGGAGAGCTCAGGAAATTGGTGTTCACTCCTCCTTTTTAACTCTCACACAGTTCACAGCTTTCTAAAGGTGCCTGAATTTGTCATTTCTGAAGATCCTGACCCTGCATTCCCACCCCTGTCCAGTCTCAGTGCCAAGATCACCTGGATTAAGGGTGGAAAGTGCTGAGGGGTTTCTTTAGGGACCCATATTCCCTACCCCACAATTTTTGGGATGCACATTCACCCTCCAGAGGGTCAGACCCACCACACCTCACAACTCCTGCTCAGAGGGGAGAAGGGGCAGGTTTAAGGTGATTTTTACCTGCAAGTCATGCTGGAAATCCACAACCCTGAGCTGCAAGCAGTGAATAATTCCCATGGCATTTGATGCTGGGTCCTGTAATGCAATTAAACTATAAATAGATCTGATTGACACACAGCTTGGTTTCAAACAAAGAGAAGCCTGAGATTTATGGCTCTTTTTTTTTTTTAACTTTATTTTTTGGGGGCTATATCATTGAATAAATCCATCTGTATATTTTAAGCAAACTTCTGAACTTTGCCAAATGGCCTTTTATCAAGGAAGGTTCACTGGAGCAGCTCTGTCTGCTGCAGCATTAATTCCCATTGGCAAGGGAGCATGTTTCTATTGAATTAGGTTCTTGGATCACCCCTGCAGAGTACCTCAATGCTGTGGTATTTTATGGCTGACATGGATGTTGTGAGGTCCTGTGGTTGAGGGTTCCTGTTCTGTTGGGGTTTTTTCCTCTCTCTTACAGCATTAAGTTGCGGTGCTGGATTGGAGTTGTCATTTAGACCAAGGCTGCTCCCTTGCTTTCCTGTGGAATTGAGGTTTCTCATGGAAAATGTGACTCTGTGCTATCTTGAGCATCAGGAAAGCTGATAGGGGGGTGCTTAATTTCATTTAAAAACCCCTTTTCCCAGGTGAAGTGGAGCATGAAATTACTGCAGGAGTGGTGGTCTGCACTCCCTGCCTGGCACAGGGCTCTGTGCCAGCCTCAGGGGCATTGCTGCCACCCCTGGCACATTTTTGGTGTTTCCAGGCTGTGCTCTGGGTGTCACTTCAGTGGGTGTTGTTGGGAAGGATGAAAGTTTGACAGGAAAGTCTCACAGATCTGTGAGCTTAGCAGAAAGATTTTTAAATGTAGAGTCTGATGAAGGAATAGAAATGAAAGCAAGTTTTGATATAGAAGAAAAGAATTGCTGAGCCAGTCTTGCTGGATAACCAAGGATCCAAAGGGTATTTTATGTTAGTTAGAGGGGGTTTTTATGGCTTAGAGCAAAGGATAAACCCACCTCAAACAAGAAGATGTTTTTACCAAGCAGAAAGAAGCACAGGCAAAAAAGGCAGCAAAGTTGCAAGTAGAAAAAAGATCTCAGAATTGGCAACTGCAAGAAAACTGAAAAACAGCTTCTAGCTTAAACTGTAATGTACTGACTTTTAGTGATTGGAGAACAGTGACATGAATATGGTAATTACAGCAGTTGTGATAGGCTAGAGATAAAAGTTAAGGTAGAGATTGGTTCTACTGTGTTGAGATGCTCAGCAAAGAAAAGTATAGAATGCAGTGTAACCAAAAGAAAAATTTATAATGCAATGTAACCAGAAGAAAAGTTTATAATGCAATGTAACCTAAAACTGAGCTATTCCTATGTTAACAGCCATGGGCATTATGACAATTCCTAGAATTGGAAAATCTCTGCCCACCTAAGGAAAAATGTCATGGTTGTTTCAGAACTAAATCTTGCTTTCAAAATTATTGCTTGACATTCATTTCTCCTCATGTTTTGCAGATTCTTGGTGGCTATCTTGGCCAATAGCCCTCCCAGTGTTTTTGCCCCTCCCAGACTAGCTGTGGGAGTCCTTCATGCTCTAGAAGAACAAGTTAACATCCTCCCCATTCCACCTCTTCACATTTTTGCACAAGCCTAGACACCCTTTATCTTTGATATGAAAAATCCTTGCTCCTAGCAGTGTTTCATCCCACCTGCTCTGCCACCTTTGGGACATTTTTTTTCATTTGCATTACTAGGGTAACATGAAGCAAAATGTGTCTGATTAATTATTAGGCAAGCAAAGCCATGAAGCATGGCTTCTTTTCTTTTGTAACCAAAAGAAATGTTTATAATGCAATGTAACCAAAAGAAAAGTATAGAATGCATTTGTAACCAAAAGAAAAGTTTATAATGCATGGTAACCAAAAGAAAAGTATAGAATGCAATGTAACCAAAACCAAAGGGTCTCCAGGCAGCTGTAGGCACAGCTCTGTCACCCACCACCCTGCACTGCTGTGACATCTTGGATGTAATAAACTGCATTTTGGATACAATAAACTGCATTTTGGAGAGCCCCTGGAGTCCCACATCCCTCATTCAGGCTCTTACAGGCTGTGAAAGCAGGGATGTCATGCTGGGATAGTAACAAGGCATTGGGGTCACCTCAGAGTTACTCAGGACACTTCAATTCCTGTCACTGTCTGACCTAGGGAGACCTTAAGTTTTGCCTGGATCTTTGCCCCAGCCCATTCCAGCCCTGTTTCCCACATAATTGTGCTTCCTCTTCCTTACTGGAGTGTCTTTGGATGGCTTCCCAGCCACTCTGAGCCGCCTCATCTGATTCCCTGGGTGACTTTCCACTCGAGCCCACCTTGAAAATTCTCTTTTCTTTGCACTTTTTCTCCCTCCACTTGACCACTGCCAAGAAACAGCCAATGCTCAGGAGCTGAGCTGAGGGGCAGCTTGGAAAAACCCTGGAAACCCCAAATTACCTTTAAAAATTTGAAATGAGAGGGTTGGAAATCAAACCCTTGAACAGAGCAGAGGTCACTGTGAGGCCTGCAGGGCCTCTTGGTTCTCTCTGACCCCCTCCATACAAGTAAATCCAATTATCTGCCAGGACAGTGGGTGCCAAGCAGGATTTTGGGGGTTTTCAGGTGTGATCTCAGCTTGGTGTGTGTCTGAACCAACCAAACTGAATTGCTGCTCCTGGTGGAGAGGGGTTGTGTTGCTCTGGGTGGGATTTGGTTGTGTTTTTCCACCTCACCCGTATTTTTCCATCGGTGCTGAAATGTCAGCAGGGTGTTCTGGCAGGCTGTCTCCCCATGTTGGTCAGGATGAAGTAGTTAAACACATAAGAGGGGATGGTTTTCCAGTAGGGATGGTTTTCCTGTGTGAAGGAGCCTCTCCTGCTCTGAGGAGGGGCAGCTCAGGGAGGAAATGAGGCTCAGGAGTCACCAGAGGGTAAAAATACACAGATATAGGGCTGAGGGAAAAGCACTGCAGCCAGCAAGGTTTGCCCTGCTCCAGCTGGATGGGTAACCATGGGCTGGGAGATGTTTTGGGATAGATCAAGAGGGTTTTCTAAGCCTTCCCTTTGCCTGCAGAGCTGCTCACTCAGCCCTGCCAGCCAGGTTTGGGGGGAATCCAGGGGGGCATCACAATTATCACAATTCCGTGGAGCAGCCCTCGTGCTCCCTGACTTGCTGTAAAACCCCAATATTATGATGCTAAGGACAAAACCTTCTTCACTGGCTAGAGGATTGTCTGAAAAGCTTTTATGCTCGTTGTGGTGAATAATAAACTTTGCTTTTTTTTTTTTTTTTTCTCTCTCTTTGCTTTCCCAGCAACATCCTTTCTTCACCCTGCACGAATCCAAAGAGACAGACGTCGCCTCTTTTGTCAAGCTCATCCTGGGAGACTGAGAACTGGACTTGGGAAAGAATTGCCCTTCTGTGGACTGGTGGGTGCAGGGGAGGGCCACGTGGCAGGAGTTGTCGTGGAAGCACCAACAGAAAGTGGGTTTGTTTTGCTTTGGTTTGGTTTTATTCTGAGAAACCCCCGCCCTGCCCGAGTTTTTTGAAAGGGTTCTTTGGTATCCATAGTGACACAGAACGAGCTGGTTAGTGGGAATGAATTTTAATAAGGTTGGTAACCTTAAAACAAAAAACAAAACAACAACAACAACAACAAAAATATTTTTTTTTGAATGAGTGATTTACATATTTAATGAGGTTCCTCTTCCTAACTTGCTCCTCATCCCCCTTCCCTTCCCCCTGAACCAGAATTTGCTTTGTCATGGTAATAGGTGCTATGGTAGTCATGAAGTTGTATGTAGATTTATATTTTGTCCCTTCCATTATTTTAATATTTATGTTAAGTGCTTGATGGAATAGATTTCTGTTTTATATGAGGATGAGTGCGTGGTGATGATGATGATGATGATGATGGTGATGCAAAATGAGGCCACAGCAAGCAGCACTTGTAGGGCTCTGCTGGGGGAGAGGTGTCCAAGGAGAGGAGAGAGCAGAGGAGAAGTGTCCCTGTTGTGGAATATATATAATGTGCATCATAAAAGGAATTGATGAGCAAGACCTGCAGCTCAGCTGCTCGAGCTGTGCTGGGGAGGAAGGCCCTGGTGTCCCCTGTGTCACCTCCTGGTGTCCCCTGTGTCACCTGCAGACACACACGAGTCCAGCTGGTGCTTCCAGCCCCATCCCAGCCCTGCCCTGCTGGAGAGGCAGGCTGGGAGCTCGGGGAGTGCCTGGGACAGTGCCTGGGACAAGAGGAGGGAGGAAGGAAGGAGGCTGTCAGAGGAGTTGCACAAAGAGGAGGAGGAGGAGGAGGAAGCTGCCCTGGTCCGTGCCCGCCTGCCCAGCAGCGTTGCAGTGCCCGAGGCTCCCTTGGGCTGGGGATGAGCTGCTTTGGGCCTCAGTGGGAGCTCCTCTGTCCCCTGGGGGTGGGACAGGGTCACAGGGTGTGGGGTGTGACACCCCCAAAGAATGGGGGGGTTCAGTGCTGGTTTCCAGGGCTCCTGGCACTGCTTTGGCAGCAATCCCTCCCTGCTTGCCCACAGGGTGTGGGAGTGCCAGCGCTGCCAGGAGCCCCTGCTGGCACCTGGATTGGGCTGTGTCCAGCCCAGATGGGCTCTGCCAGCAGCTCTGGGCTCTGCCCTGGCTGCACATGGGAGCTGCAGCCTGGGAAACCACGCAGGAACACCACAGCCCACCCTGCCCAGGAGCTCCCTGCTGCTGGGGACAAGCTGCAATGTCCCCAGCAGCAAGAGGAGGGGGCTGGTGAGGTGGGAGAGGAGCTGGAGGTCGCTCTGCCCTGGGCTCAGTCGCTGTGTGGAGCAGGGGGCACTGTGCGTGTTGCTGAGCCTGGAGTGAGGTGCTGGCTCCAAGTTAACGCTGCTTTGAGCCACAGCTGCCTGAGCCCCTCTGCCTTTGCCCTGGCTCCTTCCCCAGCCCTGCAGTGGGGCCTGCCTGTGCATCTGGGGGGCTGCACAAGTGCCTGGAGCCCCTGCACGCGCTTCCGTCCCCACCCTGGCTGGGGCACAGCCCCTTGGGGCCAGGTGTGAGCAGAAACACACCCTGCAATGGTGGAACTGTGCACAATGTCATTGAACCTGTGCACCATGTCATTGAACCTGTGAACAGTGTCACTGAACCCTGCCCTGCAGTGCTGGACCTGTGCAGGTGTCACTGAACCTATGCAGGTGTCACAGAACCTGTGCACAATGTCATTGAACCTGTGCACAGTGTCACTGAACAGTGACACTGCAATGCTCAACCTGTGCAGGTGTCACTGACCCTGTGCACATTGTCACTGAACCTGTGCAGGTGTCATTTAACCCTGCTCTGCAGTGCTGAACCTCTGCAGGTGTCACTGAACCTGTGCAGGATGTCACTGACCCTGTTCAGGTGTCACTGAAAACGTGTGCAGGTGTCATTGAACCTGTTCACAATGTCACTGACCATGTTCACAATGTCACTGACCCTGTTCAGGTGTCACTGAACATGTACAGAATGTCACTGACCCTGTTCACAATGTCACTGACCCTGTCCAGGTGTCATTTCACCCTCTCTGCCAGGGTAGCAGCTCCATTCTCTGCTGGTGCAGGCTGGAACAGTCTGAGGGGATTTTGGGAAGGGATCCCCTGGCAGGGCAGCGTTCAGAGCAGGGCTGTGGGGTGGTGGCACCTCCAGTGCTGGGGACATGCCAGCCCTTCAGAGAGGCACACAGTGACACCCCTCCAGTGCCTGGGCTGCCACTGTCACTGTCACTGCCACCACAGGCTGGGCTGGCACTGTCACTGCCACCACAGGCTGGGGTGCCTGGCTCTGCCCTGGGCTGGCACTGGCACTGGCACTGTCAGGCAGGGCAGCATTTCTGGGATTTCTCAATGCTGGTGCAGAGCAGGGGCTCCCAGAGGGCTGGCAGCAATCAGGGTGCCATTCCCAGCTCATTGGGGCTTTGGGGAGGAGGAGGAGGAGGTTCCCCTTGCTCAGCCCAGCCCTTGGGGAAGGACAAGCTCCAGTCTCACCCTGAGCCCAGGGGAACCTTTCAGGTTACATTTTGTGGCGGGTGGAACACGAGGATGTTTTACTTCAGTGTAATTTTAAGAGGCCTGGCTTGGCTCGTGATCTGCCCTCTCATATTCCATGGTGTGTGTGTGTGTGTGTGTGTGTTTTTGCTCTCTCTCACTTTCTCAGAGTCACAGAGCTGTTTTGATTGATTGTCCTCAGCTGCAGCTGAAAGTCCAGCCAGCCAGTTTATAGACTTGGTTCCAGCATCAATTCTCACTTTGAAAAACATGACATTTAAAACCACCCTTTGGTTTTCCTACATATGGATCTGATGCTTTTGTTCAAGATTGTTTTTGCTGCTTTTCCCCTGCAATATAAGTCTCATTTGGACGCCACATCTCCTTGACCTCAGAGCACCTTCATTTCAGTGCCATGGTAATTGACAGGTTGAATTTATGAGGCACTGTCAGGGCTCAGTATTAATAGCAGATATTAATGTCACCAGCGTTTTCCAATGGAGAATTAATGGCAGTGTTGTCTGTAACCCTCTGAAAGGATTCCTCCTGCCTCCACACAGGCCCTGCTTGCTGCTTTCTGCTCTAATCCCTTGGTTTAATGACATTACAACAGGGCACTCAGCAATCCCTCCCCTCCCTGCTCCTTCTCCATGACTCTGCTCCTTTTCAAGTGGTTTGTGTGAGGCCAGAGTGAGTGTGGGACTGTCTGAGGGTGGGAGGTGCTGTGAGAGGTGAGGGGAGCTGTCCCTGCATCCCTGTGGTGGGCACAAAGCTTGGCCTGAGCCAGGAATTCCTTAGAGAGAAGCCAGAGCTGGGTGGCTGCAGCTGAGGGAGGAGAGCCAAGGACTCCTGTGTGCCTCAAAACCCTGCAGAGCTGCAGGATAGGTCAGGATTTTCTCTCTGCTCTTTAATTGGCACCTTTGTGAGGATGAAAAGCCTTTGGTGGCTGCTTAGATCTTTGTTTGGCCAAGACAGGCTCTGGGAAACCTTTCCTGAACAGCCCAGGGATGGAGGATTAGGGATGTTCTTCACAGAAGTGTTGTGTGTTCACACAGCCCAGGGATGGAGGATTAGGGATGTTCCTCATAAGGATTTTCTGTGTTCACACAGCCCAGGGTTTGAGACTGCCCCAAACTGGGATTTTTAGAGAAGCAGCTCTCAAATGCCATAAACCTGAGAGAACCCCAAAGGGATTCAGGGAGCAGAGGGAGAGCAAAGCTGTGGGAGCTCAGGCCCAGCTCTGGGGGGGTTTGCAGGGCAGGGAGGCCTCTCCAGGCTGCCACAGGGACCCCAGGTGTGATGTCCCTCCTCTTCCTCCTCCCCTCACTGCACAGCCCCTGCAAGCTCCAGGATGCTGCAGGCCCTGCCATGGTGGAGCTCTGAAGTGTCACTGGTAGCAAAGATGTTTTCTGGGTCCCCAAGAGCCCTTTGGACCCTTAAATCTGAAAAAGGAGCTGGAGGGCATTTTCTGGTTGCTGTTTTTAAGCACCAGGTCCATGCTGCTGCACTGGGTGCAATGCCCATCTCTCCTGGAGTTCTTCCAGGTGGACAAACCTTGACACAGATATCTCTGTACTGTATTTCTCTGATTTTCCCTGGCTTTTGATGAGTTTACTGCTGACAAAGAGGCAACTCTGACTTGTTGAAGAGGTGAAACTTCATTTCTGGAGGCAGGTGTGTGACGCAGGAGGGAGTTAATGGGTCCCTACTTGAAAAAATCTCTAAAAAAAAAATCTCAATTCTCAGCCCTGCTGCTCCTTGCCCAGGTGGGAAGGGGCTGAGGGCACAGCCTCAGCTGGGATTTCTCCGTGCTGCTGTGTACCTGCACATTTCCCTTCTTCCCTCCACGTTCTGGAAGAGGAAATCCTGCTTGGTCAACACAGCATCGCTCCAGTGGCTGCTCTGGTGTGCTTCAGACAAGGTTCCCACCAGCTCCCATGTTTAATAAATTCTTTTTATTCAAAACAACCCCCAAAAAACCAGCCAAGATGCTCCTTTTTAAATTTTTTTTTTCCTCTTTCCATCTTGTTAGAGGAACTCTGGGAGCCTGTCTTGGTGCTTTCACTCTTTGACATGCCAAAGATCCCTCTTAGTTATGCTCCTGCCAAACCAGATCTTTTAGCCTTGCCTCTGAAACCATCCATTTCCCTGCTCCTCGGGGTTCCTTTTGTTGCTGTTGCTTTTTCACTGCATTTCCTGGTGTTTATTGACATGTCTATTGTTGAGCTTCCTGGACACATGCAGCTCTCTTTTTTTGGGATGCAGGGAAAGACAAATAGTTACCTTCACTGGTGTGCCCCTGCTGCTGGGGAAATACTGTCAGGGCTGTGGTTGCTGCAGATGGGATGGCTCATGGTGAGCTGGGGTCATGGGGGGTGTAAACTGGCACTGCTCCACTGGAACAGAGCCAGTTTGGTCCAGCTGAGAATCTGTCCTGAGTGTCTGAACAGTTATTGCACACTAATAAAGATTAATGAGCACAAATCACCACGGATTAGACATAAAATGGCAATTTTTGCTCATTAATCTTTATTGCCATGTTATGGTTGTGGATGTTAGAGCAGGCTCCTCTCTCTGCTCTGGATGTGCCTGGGGAGAGGGAGGGTGGGCAGCACACCCGGAACACACCAGATGTGCACATTTCACACCAGATGTGCACATTTCACACCCTGTGTCCTGCCCCCAGGCTCCTGGATTCCTTGAAAGGAGCAGCAGAGGATGGATCCCAGAGCTGTGCCTGCTCCTCTGGCCTCTGCCTGGCCCATAAAACCCAGATTGTTTCTGCTGAGAAGGGATCACATCTCCTCATGAATATTTCAGCTCAGCCTTTGCTGGAGCAGATGGAGAATGTGGGATTTGCCCTGGGAGATCCCCCCTGGATCATGGCTGGAGGAGTGGCAGCTCTGTTGAAGGCTGAAAGGACTCTCTGCTCCTTCACACAACCCCACTCCATCAAACTTTTGGTGATAAATAGGGCCAGGCAAAGCTGCATCTCAGATCTGAGGTGTTTGCAGATGAATAAACACAGCCAGGAGCTGCTGGGGCAGTGCTGCAGGCACAAAGGTCCATTGCTGGATAAATGGGAAGGACTCTGAGAGTGCAGTGAATTTAAGGGTGGATTTAATGGCCTGGGGACAAAATGAGTGCTCTGATCATGATATCAGATCAGAGCACTGTGCCAGGGAGGAGCAGCAGAGGCAGGACACAGCCTGAGAGCAGCCTGGCTGCCCTTGCCCACCCCACATCTTCCTTCAGGCCCACATTTGTGGGTCCCACTCATCCCCAGCTCCAACAAGGGGAGCAAAACCTAAAACCCAAAAGAAACCCACAGGGAAAACCTGCAGGTGACCCAAGGCACGCTGCTGCTGCTGTGTGGCCTTAAAAAAGGGGAAAAACCTGGAGGGTTTTTCCATTTTAAAAAAAGGGAAAAGCCTGGAGGTCTCTGGAGCTGAGAGAGAAGAGGGGAAGCTTTCAAGGTGGTCTCCAACCAGATTAATGCTGGAAATCTCCCATTTTCAGGCCAGCAGGAGGAGGGAATTCACCAGGGACAGCCAGGGAGCAGCTGGGGCTGCAGGATGGATGGGGATGGTCTCTAAGAGAGAACATTCACCATCTCAGACTGTCCCAGAACACCCAAAAACCTTCAGCATTTTTATGTTTTGGGGTTTTTTTCAGGGTGGATGCTGTGAAAAGTCAGAAAGGGCCAGGAGTCCTTGATTTGTGTCCTTCAGAGCAGCCCTGGGATGCTGCAGAGCTCTGGGACACCTGACATCCCGGGCACCTTCATATCCTTATTTTCATATCAAAATATTTCTCATTTTTTAAATTTTCATTGAATTTTACTGGCAGCCAGCAGGAAGGGGAAGGGACCTGCAGTCCATGGAGTGTTTGGGGGAGGAAGGAGCTGCCTGTCCTCTCCAGTTCCCTGCTCCCTGATTCCCCAGCTGGGAATTACCTGCACAGCCACCCTGCAGGAGTTTGTTTGGTGCCCTTTGGGACATCCTGGGCACCTTCATGTCTTTATTTCCATATCAAAATATTTCTAATTTTTTTATTTTCCTGGGATTTTACTCACAGCCAGCAGGAAGGGGAAGGGAGTCCATGGAGTGCTTTGGGGTAGGAAGGAGCTGCCTGTCCTCTCCAGTTCCCTGCTCTCTGATTCCCCAGCTGGGAATCCCCACCCTGCAGGAGTTTGTCCCTTCGTGTGCTGCCCTTTGGAGCTGCAGCAGCCCTGCTCTGAGGTGGCTGGGCCAGGATGAGCCCCAATTCCTTCCCTGGGAGGCTCCTGGTGTTTGCAGGACGGGGCCGCGAGGTTCTGCAGGGATAAACCGGGAGAAGTTTGGACGTGCAGATGGAAATCTCAAAAGCTCAGACATCCTCTGGCCACTTCCAAAGCTGCCTGGTGTTGGCCAGAGCTGAAAAACCTTCCTAGGAGTTTGATCTCGGGGTATTTTGATCTGTTAGTTTCGCTTTTGGGCTTAGCTAAATCCAGGAAACTCGCAGTGGTGTAATTTTTGAATCAAGACTAAACACACCCCAAAGTATTCCTGAACCCATCAGGAAAGCTGCTGCTTGCTTTATCTTCCAGGAATAATTCAGGCCAGCTCAGGCTTGAGTTCAGTCTGGTTTTGCCTCTAGATAATGATTGTTTTTGAGGAAATAATGAGAGCAGGCCATGATCTTTCCAAAAGGCTGTGACCTGACACACCAAGCTGTGCCAGGAGGTGGATGGAGATAAATTCAGTGAGAAGGGCCAAGGTCTGGAGGCTGGAAGAGCAGCCTGGAGTATCCATGGCCTCCAAAAACTCACTCAGACACAGTTTCCCCAGGAATTATGGGATGGAGGTATTGGGTTCTGCCGTATCTCGGGATTTTTCCCTCTAAGAGAGAACATTCAGCCATCTCGGGGTGTCCCACAACACCCAAAAACCTTCAGCATTTTTATGGTTTGGGGTTTTTTTTCAGAATGGATACTGAGAAAAGTCAGGAAGGGCCAGGTGTCCTTGGTTTGCACAGCCAGGGTGAAGAAATGTGGATTAAGCGCCTGGTAAAAGCCAAAAAAGGTGTTTTTAAAGATAAATCCCAGTCTCTGTCACAGCTGTTGAGCCAGGGTTGAATTTTCCCAAATCCAGGTACAGCTGCAGAGCTTTCCATCCATTTTTAACCCAAATTTAGTCCCAATTCCTGCCTAAACACCTACAGCATGGACTGTGCCTTCTGGGGGGCTTCTTGCAGGTTTGGGGCTCAAAATCCAACATCCCCCAAGCCAGGATTTGACTCTGAATTTTCCCTTTAAAATCCCTGTGTAAAGTGAATTTCCAGGGCTCAGCCGCTGTTTTTATTTTGGTGAATCCAGTGGTTTGTGCTTGGTGAGAGCTGTCCCTGTGCCAGGGGCTGCTGGAAATAGTCACAACATCCAAAAGAGCTGGAGCTCTGCATTTTTTAATAGCAATACAACGAGGGGAAGCTGCTAAATGGAGCTTCTTGTAAGCTGGAAATGTGTTGGAGTAAAATTTGTCATTTCTTGTAGGGGAAAAAAAAACCAAACCCTAAACAACTCTCTAAAATTGTCCAGAATTTTCAATTTGAGGATTTACAGTTTTATTGGCAAAGATCCCTGTTTAGCATCACTATATGGGATTTCTAGACTTTCTTTCTTAAGGTGTGAAGTCTGCTTTTTCTGGAGATGGTGGGAAACCTGTAACAACAATATTTCTACATCATTTTGGCTGGGAAAAAACACCCCCAAACAGCAAAATATGAGGAAAAAAATGGAAAAGCACCCAGATCCCAGTGGTCTGGTGTTGAAGAGGGCACATGAACATGTTAGGAAGGAGAAGACTTTCCAACCTGCTGTAATGCAAGTCCTTATTTTACTTTATTTTTAGGATTTTTTTTTTACAGTAAAATCATTTGGTTGCTTAACTGTGAAAGTCTCTGCTTTTCCATCCCTGTGGAAGGCTGATATTCTTTCTCATGTTCTTCTTATTTATTATTGATCCCTTTCTGGTACTATCCAAGAGGTGCTGAAGGTATCTCCCAGCCTGCCCTGCAGCCATGTGGAGTTCCTGAGGTTTCTCCTACCAGCTGGGATGGCAGTAGACACCTAATTATGATTTTAAATTATACTTATAGCAACTTAGATTATTTTACTTTTAGTGTCCTGGTTTGCTCTAGAATTAGGGATGGGGATAAGGAATCTTGCTTTTAAAAATTGTAATTTTTGGAGTTTTCTTTTAACGTCTTGGGGGCTTCTGAAGAAACCTGCTCACTTTTATGTTTTTAGGAGGGAAGAACAAGGTGAGTTTCTTGTTCCTTTGAAAGGGGATTGAGTAGCACCAGGGTTCAGTTTAGCTGCTAAAATGTCCTGTGTCACATCATTTAAACCACCCTGAATTCTGACAAAACAACGACTTTCCACATTAAAATCTGGTTGGTGACAAACTTGGTTTGTCCAAGGCTCATGCCAGGCTTTTCTCTGTCAGATTCCCATGGAGTTTGCTGAGCCCTGGGTGCTCAGGATGGGCCAGGGCAGGGCTGGGGACAGCCAGGTGTCACTTCTAGGGTGGAGGACACATGTCCTGCAGAAATAATCCAATAATTCATCTGCAGAAATAATCCAGCAGTTCATCTGCAGAAATAATCCAGCAGTTCATCTGCAGCTTCTTGTTCTCCAGGGGACGTTGAGGGCAATCCCTGAAGTGTGGGGGAGAATCAGGACTGGGGGCTCCAAACCCATCAGGTTTTGTTCTTTTTATTCCCTTTCTCCCCTTGGAAAGGTGCTTCCAAAGCCTCCCCAGCCTTTCTGCTCAAGAATAACCGAATCAGAGAACCACAGAGTCATTTAGGGTAGAAAAACCTTGAAAATCATCGAGTGCAACCAAAAACTCAGCACTGCCAAGGCCACCACTACCCCATGTCCCCAAGTGCCACATGGCCACGTGTGAAGCCCTTCCCTGGTGCAGCTGTTTTCAGACAGCTCACGCTGCTTCTCTGGTTTGTTTTCTTTCCCCAAACCTATAAGAAGCATTGGGTAGCAGAATGTGGAATTGATTAGAAGTTCATAAAGCAGGGACCTCAGAAGGATGTGGGTATAAATGCTTTTCAGGCATCCGAGGTGAACTTTAAATGGAGCTTTGGCCCTCATTTGCTTTCTGCTTTTCAAAAACCATTTATGAGAAAGTGGAGCTGTCAAAGCCATGCATGAACTTTGCCTTCTTGCAAATAACTTGTCTCAAAATGTAAATTGTCCAAATGCACAAGAAACTTGTCTCAAAGTAAATCCAGTAGCTCTACAAAGCTGGAATTGTGTGCATTGGAGGGTGTGAGAGGTGTGTGTGTGTGTGAGTGTGTGTGAGCATGTGTTGTGCAGGGAGTAACTCAACCATTTTGAGATTTACAAAAACACAATGCAAGTGCTTTTAGAAAAAAAAATAAAAAAAGAAAGGCAGTGTAAAATATTTATTTCTTGGCAGAAGTACATCAGACCACATCTCCCATCCTTCTTTTAATTGCGTGGTGTTTGTTTGTGTTGTCTCAGGCTTTGCTGGTTTCCTCTGCAGAGCTCTGTCACCTCACACAACCCCTCTGTCAGCCAGGGCACGGGGCAGCTCCAGCCCCTCAGGACAGCCCTGGGCTGCAGGCAGGGAGCAGGGGCAGAGCTGGTGCTGGGTTAAAGGCAGCACAGAGCAGCGTGGGCGATTTTCAGTTTCCAGCCTTGTGGAGGGAACTCTTTCCTTGTGAGAATCCAAACCACCACAGCACCCAAATCACAGCCCTGGGGAGGGTGCTTGGCCAGCCAGGGCAGCTTGGAGGGGGTGAGGTGGCACTGGCTGGGCTGTGAGGTGGCACTGGCCGGGCTCTGAGGTGGCACTGGCTGGTTGGCAGTGTCCTGTGGGCTTTGCACAGGGTTTGGAGCTGCCCTGTGCGGGGTGGGTGCTCTGAGCTCCCGTTCCCAGCCAGGTGCAGACACTGCCAATCCCACCAGTCAGGCACTGCCACACTCACTGCTTGTCCCCATGCTCCAGAGCCCTTCTGAGGTCACCTGGCTGCCCACCTGCACGTCCCTGTGCTGCCTTCACCCATCTCTGCTGTTCCTGGTGCTCTGGAGATGAGCAGGGGTAGCAGAGTGACAGTAGGACTGTGTGTGTAATGTTTGAGAGGCTTTTGCTCTGTGTTGTTGTTGTTTTAATGAGATGCTTTTAGGATCCGTGCTGAGCTGGTTTCTTTTACTTTCACTGCCACAGATTCTTTCTTCCTTTCCCTTTCTTCTCTTCAATCAGATTGGCAAAATACATTTGGCTTGGGGAAAAAAACCCCAACCAACCCCAAACCCTGCTGATGGGATAAGTTTTACTCTTTACTGTGCATTGATTTGATTTCTCAGGATACTCAGAGGTTTTTCACTGCTGCTGAGAGGGGACAGTACACCTTTTTGGAGACTTCAACCACTGTAACAGTTTTCCAGATGTGTGTGTGCGTGTGTGTGTGTGTAAGCCAGCGCTGTGCGTGCGTGTGTTCTGCTGAATATCGTGTGCATCTCTGAAATGCTTCAAACAACTGCCTGGAAGTCAAAAACCAACCACCTCTTTCCAGTCATATGTTTGCCGTGACTTTTCATAACCACACTTGAAACTAGTGGTCTTGGATGGAAATATTCAAAGAGCAGGGCATCTTTATAGCAATGGTATGTCAGTCGAATTACGGGAAATGTACACAAAAATAAATAAATGAAATTTAAAAGGAACGTTCTCTCAGCCTACCTGTGTTTCCCTCGGTGGAAATGATACCAGTTGTGTTGGGACATGCTTTGGGCTGCTTTTGCCATTCCCATGGGAGGGTTTTGGGGATCATCTTACTCCCAACAGCTTATCATCCATTACTGAAAGCTCAGGAATGCTCAGGCTGCTCGGCAGGGATAATTGTCAGCGCTGGTTTCCCTTTCCCTGCTCGGGCTGGCGGGGGCAGGCGCAGCCACATCCCGTCCAGCCCACATCAAAGGCACAGCCCGCAGGGACGGCAGCAGCGCCTTCCTGCCCCCAAAATCAGCTTGGCCAGGGGTTCCAGGGCACCCAGCCCCGTGCCCAGCACCGCTCCAGGCTGGGCTCTGCTGGGTGGGGGGCTCAGCCCCTCCAGCTGTGTGGCCAAGGGCTGGGCTGGGCTGCAGGACAGATGTGCTGCTTTGCTGTGTTCCCCAGCTCCTTCATCCTGCATTCCCCTGCCAGCCCCATCTCTGCTACCTGCCTTTCTGTCCAGGGTGGCTCTCAGGCCACTTTTTGTCCTTTTGTCCTGATGCAGGGCCAGTGTTCACCCTGAGTTCGTTGTGTGAGCCAAACCGCTCTGCTGGAGTGAGGCGTGTTGGGCTGCTCGTGCTGAAACGTGAATCGCTGCTTCCCTCCTCCTCCTGTAAATAAAATTATCCTTCCATTTATGTTAGAACTGCAGAAAACAATATCCCAGCTCCCTCTGCTGATCTTGCAGTCCCAGCGAGGGCTGCAGAGCTGATGTGCTGCCCTGTGAACTCCAGAGACCCAGCCTGGTTAATAAAAAGCTTTGAGTGGCACAGGTTTGAAATGCAGCTTTGTAATGCAATTATTTGGGTTGATGGGATGGCAGATGCTGTTCCCTCTGCCTCCCCTGCCTGTTTCATGTATGAAATTGTGAAGTGATTCATGTGTTGTCACAACTAATGTCACAATGAAGTGGGGAAGAGAATGAGAGAAGTTTTGAGGTATGAGGAAAATCAATATTTGCCACCTGGAAGAAGCACAGATGCCTGGGCTGAACGCTTTGGGATTGCAGCAGGAATATTATAACCCAGCAGTGGGAATGCTGGTGATGCAGAGATTGCCATAAAAATGTCTGGAGGGAAGAGCTGCAAGAGGCACAGACCCATTTCTGAGAATGCAGAACTGAACAGCTGCTGAAGTTCTCCCTGCGCTGCACGTGCGTGTGTGTTCTGTTTAAAAGGAAGAAATTAAGAGCCATATTTTTATTTTATCAAATCAAATTACCCCTGTATGCTCAGAATATTTATGCATCAGTGCTTTTTTTTTTTATTAGGGCTTTATCTCACTGTAATCAATTCCAAATACTAACCTATTTTTATCGCTGTAATGCAGCAGTAATTTATAAGATGTAGACGGAACGCACACGAGATGCCAAAAGCAATTTTATGGAGCCTCTTTTGTTGTCAACTACAATGCATCAGCTCTTGCCTTCAGCCTCCCATCAATTTTAAAAGCCCCAAGATGAAAAAAAAATAAAAATAAATAAAAAGGAGCAAGTACAGCGAAGCAGCTGCCAAGGCCTGGAATAGCCTGAGATCTGTGTGCACCTTTGGGATGGAGGTTGATTGAACACGGCACAATAATGAAAACCGTGCTGGGCTTTGTAATGCAATTATCTGGGTTGAAAATGGCAGATCCTGTTTCCTCTGCCTCCCCTGCCTGCTCCATATATGAAATTGTGAAGTCATTCCTGCGTTATCCCAGCTAACATCACAGGGAAGTGAGGAAAAGAACAGGGAAAGCTGAGGTGTGAGGAAGAGAAGAGGAAAAGTTGGGGTCCTTGGGGCTGAACAGAACTGCCCTTCTGCATCTTTACTCCTCTCTTTTGGGACCCTCCTGTATGGGCACTAGGATTGGCTTCCAAAGTGCAAATATGCCAGTGGGCATTCCAGAATCCCCATTCCAGTTCCCACACCAACCAGCTGCCTTTGAGCAGCTCCCACCCTGAGGGGCACCTGCAACAGGAGCACCCATGGGTGTGCTCATGGCTGAGGTTCTCCGAGTCTTTCCATTCAAGATCTTCTCATCAGACATCGCTGCTGCTCTCCCAGATTTTCCTGGTGTTACCACTCCAACACACTTTTGGTTCCAGTTCTGACTCTCTGGTGCTGGGAGTGATGGTGAAATCAATATAATCATGGTGGGACAAGTGGGAATGGCTTCAGACTCACAGAGAGTAGGGTTAGATGGGATTTTGGGAAGGAATTGTTCCCTGTGAGGGTGGTGATGGGCTGGGATGGATTTTCCAGAGCAGCTGTGGCTGCCCTTGGATCCCTGGAAGCGCCCAAGCCGGGTTGGGTGGGGCTTGGAGCCACCTGGGACAGTGGAAGGTGTTCTTGGACTGGATGATCTTTAAGGTCCCTCTCAACCTAAACCATTCTGTGAGTTTATAAATCTGTGAAGATCTTGCAGAGTTTTTGAAGCATACACTGACTGCACCCAAAGGTGATGCAGTTTATTGATGTTAAAGACACAGATGTTTAATTCTGTTTCGTTTACCTGCTGAATCCTACTAATAGACACTTGGAAGCACCTTCAGATTAAAAGCACATCCCATTTAATATCCAGTGATTGCTTTTAAGGCATGCATATAAATAGGTCTCTTTCAATAGGCTTCTATTAACCACAGGCACTGAAAATAAATGGAGGAGCATTACAGAGCATTGACAAATTATTGATGGCAAACATTACCAAGGCACCTTTGTTGTTTGCCTGCCCCTTTCATACCGGAGGGCTTTTGGGAAATAACAATCAAAGCAGCCCCTCCTGGAGGAATCATTACTAAGGCATTTTGCATGCAGATTACTTCAGGCCTCAGCACCGCGCTCGGCTGGGTCAGGAGAGGAAGGCCAAGATTTGCTGATTGAGATCAGATGGCTGGTGGCGAGAAGGAATCTAGATGACTTAACTGGAGGGATTAGACTGAAGTCTTTTGGCTTCCACTTGGCTGTTTTATAAACTGCACGGCCAGGCCGCGTTCCCCTCGGCGTGCGCGCTGAGCGCGGGGCGGCTCGGGGCACCAGCCAGTCCCTCAGCGCTGGCAGGGCAGCCCTGCTGGGTGAGAAGGGCAAAACCAGTGCAGGTGGAAGCTAAAATTAGCCCCAGAGCTCCAGCCCTCGCACCTCCAGCCAGGCTGAGCTCTCCAGCCCCGCCGCGGTTTGGTGGGTGATGCCGCGGGGCAGAGCCGCCGTTCCCAGAGCTCCAGACTGTGTTCCCAGAGCTCCAGACACCGTTCCCAGAGCTCCAGCTGCTGTCTCCAGAGCTCCAGCCCCATTTCCCTGCCCTCCCCATGGCCTCTGAGGTACCCAAACACAAGCAATGTCCCCACAGCTGGTACTTGTCTGCAGGGTGAGGAGCCACTAGAGGGTTTTGTTTGAAGCCTCACCCATTGGGTGTATCCCCACGGGAGCAGATGGAGCTTTCTCCTTTCTCTCAGAGGCTAACCTTTAATTTTACAAGGCTGATTGAAACCAAGAGTGGAAATAAAAAGTCAGAGCTGCTCTGTTTTCCTTCCCCTCCCTTCCATTATCTTCTTTCTTTTCCATCCATCCTCGTTTCACATGCCTCTCGGATTGCGTCCCCCTGGTTTCCCAGTTATTTATTGACCCAGACCTAATTCCTTATTTCCAGAAATGTGTCATGAATCCTGCCTTTGAGTCATTTGCTTTTTGCTTTCCAGGCTCATCTCTTTGACCACGTTTTCCTGTGAAAGATAAGGATATAGGGTTTGTGGAGTAATCACAGCAGGATGCCTGGGTTTCATTCATGGATCTGTTGCCACTGGCTCATTATGGAAAATTAGGAGAGTTATTTCACCTTTCAGTGCCTCACCTCAGTGTCACCATCTGTAAAACAAGGCTCATAATTGTTATCTCTTCCTCACAGGAGAACTGGGGAGCTTCACTAATGACCATCTGCTAAATGCTCTCAGAGCCTCACATGAACATTTCTACTGAAGTGCAAATTATTATTAGAAACCAGGGATTGTTACTGGATTGATATCAAATCATTGTCGACAGCTTCTCTGCAGGGAAAACTTAGGCACAGCCAACAAGAACAAGCTGCATGTTTTGAAGTTGTGCAGTTGATTATGTTGGCTTTCATCTTCTGGTAAGAGGATCCTCTACCATCTGAACTCTCTGATCTCTGGGAACACAATTCATCCAATCAATCTGGAGGAAAATAAACCTCTGCAGACAAAAACATTAAGTATCCACCTGAGATCAGATGAAGATGGAAGATGTTAATTAATTCCCAGCCCCCAGCCTTTAACTCTTGCTCAGCCAGAGTTTCCCTGGCCCACCAGGCAGTGCTGGAGGGGAGCACAGGACTCATCCATGGCCCATCCCCGGCTTGCAGAGTCTCCTGGGCTCTGTTTAATTGGAAACATGCAAATATTTAATGATTAAATTGGTGCCACTGAAGGCTCCCATGGGCAGTCTGGGGGTCACGTGCTGATCTCGTGGTCCTCTCAGAGATTCCAGATGCCAGCAGAGATTCCAGCTGTGGCTCCTTCCCAGATGTGGTGGTTTAACCCCAGCCCCAGCAGCTCGGCCCCACAGGGAACCAGAGGGGTAAAACTGAGAAAACTTGGGCTGAGATAAAGACAGATTAATAATTAGAGCAAAAGCCACACACGCAAGCAAAGCAGAACAAGGAATTCATTCCCCACTTCCCATGGCAGGCAGGGGCTCAGCCATCCCCAGGACAGCAGGGAGGACAAAGGCCACCACTCCAAATGTCCTCCCCTTCCTCCTCCTTCATCCCCTGAGCCTGACATGGGTGGCCTGGGGTGTCCCTGGGGTCACTTGGGGTCAGCTGTCCTGGCTGTGTCCCTTCCCAGCTCCTTGTGCCCTCACTGGAGGGGTGAGGAGCAGAAAAAGCCTCGACTGTGCAAGCACAGCTCAACAATGACAAAAACACCCCCAGGTTATCAACCCTGTGCTCAGCACAAGCCCCAAACCCAGCCCCACAGTGAAGAAAATCAGCTCCATCCCAGTGAGAACCAGTCCAGCAAGGAGCCACCTGGGCTGAGGGACGTCCCTGCACCTCTGCTGACCCTGACCCAGTGAGTTTCCTCCTCCCTCAGCCTCAATGCTGACAGCTGATGGGTTTAGTGGAACCTGGAGCTGACATTTAGGTCATGCAGACACAGAACTCCCCCTGGGGTGTGCCCTGTGTGCCCTGGAAGCTCCACTGGAAATATTACAGGTGTTGGTTACAGTCTCACAGCAGTGAGTTCTGCAGCTCCTCACTAACAAAACACAAAATGCCCAACAATCTTTTGCTACAAGATCTTTTAAGGCCAAACTGTCCAATTAAGAAATGATACCTTAATTATTTTCACTTTTAACCGAGTAACTGATCACTCAAAGTCCACAATGTGTCCAATAACACAAAACCACCCAAACCCATGGAGAAAGAAGGTGAAGAAGAAGAAGGAGGAAGAAGAAGTTGAAGATGAATGAAGAAGGTGAAGAAGAAGGAGCAGCCTCCACCCTAAAACCTCCATCCTGCTTTATATATATTACTATATTCTGAATCCCCAAACTCTTGAGTTTTCCACCCTTGATGTCACACACTTCTATCAAACTCCACACCCACAATCCCAGTTCTGCCATTCCATTTTGGAAGCTTCTCCACGGCTTCTCCAGAAATGCAGTGTTCTCTTGGGGGTCAGTGCCTGGCAGCACAGAAAATCTCAAATTCTCAGCATCCAGAACTCAGACCACAGGCAGCTCTCACCCTTTTAGTGCCTGGCCCCATCTGTTTTTCCCGGAGCTGGGATGGGGAGGGAGGATGCCTGGAGGCTACAACCCATCAGGGACATTCAATCGGGACAAACATCCCTATTGACCGCAGAAATGGGGCTGGGGGCTGTGAGGAACAGAGAGCTCAGCCCTGCTGCGACACCAGAACTGACAATTTACAACCTGGAGAGGTTTAGGAACAGCCCCGTTCCCCCACTGACACCATTATGTGCCATTAGGGTCACTTGCAGGGTTGAAGGAAAATAAATGTGGTTTAATGATGCTGCAGTCTGAAATCATCATTGGTGCTACACTCACACAACCAAGGCAACACTGAGGGGAAAATGGGTGATGTTTTTGGGATCTGCCAGGGGTAAATCAGTGGAAAATGGGTGACTTTGGGATTCTGGGAGGTGCCAGAGGAATATCAGCATGGAAAATGGGTGAGGCTGAGATTCTGGGATCTGTTGGGGGAATATCAGCATGGAAAATGGGAGACACTGAGATTTTGGGAGGTGTGAAAATGGGTGACATTTTTTGGGACTTGCCAGGGATAAATCATCATGGAAAATGGGTGACTTTGGGATTTTGGGAGGTGCCAGAGGAATATCAGCATGAAAAATGGGTGACTTTGGGATTTTGGGAGCTATGAAAATGGGTGACATTTTTGGGGGATTTTCCAGGGATAAATCAGCATGGAAAATGGGTGACACTGAGATTTTGGGAGCTGCCAAGGGTAAATCAGCATGGAAAATTGATGTCTTTGGGATTTTGGGAGCTACCATGGGAATATCAACATCCCTGCACTGCGCTGGGTCTCTGGAGACAGAACTCAATTCTCTCCAGCACTGCAGAGCTTGTTGAAAATGGAAAAAAAAATAAAATAAGCCAGTAATTTTTTAATTAAAAAAGGATAATAACCTCTTGTGTTAAAACTGTGAAAATCAGTCCTCTGCATTTAAAAATGGGCTTGTAAAAGCATATGTGCCTTTTGGCTATTTCCTAGAATATATAGCTTTGGTCACATGGCTCGTATTAAGACACCAGAAAATGTTGTAAACTGGCATTTATAAGCTCACCATAGGAAATTTCTGTATTTTTATTTTGAATTTATAATCCCACTCCAAGATTTGCTGAAAGATATAAAACTTTACTTGAGGTTTTGGAAAGGGAATGCTGTCTGAACAAAACAGTCTCCTTTTGGTAAAAACTCCCATCTGTTCAAGTTCTGACGTGTTCTTCAGGCAAATAAGATTTTTTTTTCCTACATGTATTAAAAAAACCAACAAAGCTGATCTGGCTAAGAGCACAGTCACTGATACTTTAACTGTTAATATTTCATAACATTGCATTTTTTAAAGGTAAAATTACTTCAAATACATATAAACACCCTCACTCCCATCTCTGCAAAGCTGTGGATCCCTGGGTGAATTTAACACTGAAAACAGGGAAGTTTTGGTCACAAAATAAAAAGGAACATTAAAATCAAGGGAGATTTTAACCCCATTTTTTTACACTGAGGTTTGAATAACACCACCCCAGCTTGTAAATAACATCACCAGATGGAAACTCCCCTGTTTCCCCTGAGCTCCCATCTCTGGGCATGGATCAAAATTAGAAATAAAACAAACTAATTAACTCCTACAACGCTGAAACAAGGGTTGATGCCCATCATCCCTGAAAATCCGAGGGATTTGGAGGCAGCAGGTTGTCAGAGCAGCCTGCAGGGCTGATTCCAGCAGCTCTTTCCCAAGCAGGCTGCAGGTGGCAATACATTTATTCCTGATGCTGCCTCTGCCTGAAAGCTCCGGGAGGAGGAGGAGGAGGAGGTTGCTCTCGAAGAAGGAATCCATGGGCAGGGAAATCTGGCTGCAGGGAAGGGGGCAGGAGTGTTGGAACCCTAGTTATTGAGAATTTTAGATTTTCTGTGCTGCCAGGCACTGATCCCCAAGAGAACACTGCATTGACCTGAGGCTGTAAAGAAAGCTTCCAAAATTAAATGGCAGGACTGGAATTATAAGTGTGGAGTTTAAATAGAAATGTGCAATATCACCTAGTAGAAAAATTAGAGTTTAACCTTTTAGAATAGAGTAATACACACATACCTATATGATATATATATACATATACATATACATATACATATACATATACATATACATATACATATATATATGATATATACATATAATATATATATGATATATGTGTATATATATACATATATCATATGTATATATGTAAAGCAAGATGGAAGTTTTAAGGCAGAAGCTACTCCTTCTTCTTCACCTTCTTCTTCATAAGTTTAGATAGTATTATGTAATTAGATAAAAAAGTCCACATTGCAAGCCATGAATTGTTAGTAATTAAGTTAAAAGTAAAAATAATTTAAGTGTCATTTCTTAATTAGACAGTTTATCCTTAAAAAAACCTTGGAGAGAGAGAGGGCTCAGTGACACAACTCTGGACGTGTCACTGCACCGGGAAATATTCCTGAGAGCATTCCCTGCATGCTGAGGCCTCTCTCTGCTTCTCTGCCTCACCCTGAGCTTTTTTTTGGGGGGTTCCCATCACCCCTGAGCGATGACCTGCCCTCATAGGCTCACCTGGGTTGGAAGACACAAAGATCACCCAGTTCCACCCACACCTTCCACCATCCCAGGCTGCTCCAAGCCCTGTCCAGCCTGGCCTTGGGCACTTCCAGGGGTGCAGGGGCAGCCACAGCTCTGGGAAATCCATCCCAGCCCCTCATCACCCTCACAGGGAGGAATTCCTCCCCAACATCCCATCTAACCCTACCCTCTGTGGGTCTGAAGCCTTTCCCTTTGTCCTGTCACTCCTCACTGCTGCCCTGCATCCTTCTGGGAGTGAAACCTGCTCCTTAACACCAAGATTTCAGTCAGGGTCTGAAACCTGCTCCTTAACACCAAGATTTTAATCAGGCTCTGAATGGTGGATGGGCAGGACACCTCAACAGCTCCAACCTTCCTTTGGGAGCTTCCAAACTGAAGAACAATCCTGGGGATGGAGATTTCCTTGGAAGGAATTTCTGTTCAGACACCAGGAGGATGGAGGGGACAGACCCAGACCCAAAATGTGGGTGCTGCCTCTCTTCCCTGATCCCATCCCAGGGAGCAAAAGGGCAAATCCAGCAATACCTCTGGCTTATCAGTGACAGGACAAATTGATACCAGACTTTTATGAGGGTGGGGAAACGTCTCTCCATAAAAAGAATCTAAATTTACCATCGTGTTAACAATTCTGTAAGAGTTTTTGGCAACTCCTAATGGAAATTTCAGGAGCAGATGGAAATATTTGGAAACGTATAGAACACATGAGCCTGTAACATCCATTTTTATTTTCTCATTGGGAGTGTGGAGTGGTTTCAGGTTGCCTTTAAATTTTTTTTTCCTTTCTTTCCTCTGGATGCTAAGAAAAGCAAGAAGGGAAGCAGGAGATGATGGATATAGGCAGGAGGGTTTTTTTTTGAGTGTTGCTCACTTGATTCCCCTGTGTGGTCTGTGACAGATTTGAGGGAATGGCACCAGCATGAACAACCTGGTCCTGGTTTATCTGGGAGCTGGGCAGGAATGGAAGGGCAGCTCTGATGTCCAATTCACCTTTTCCAGGTTAATTTGAGGTGGATTGCCTGTATCCACCTCCCAGGCAGCACGTGGGGTTTAATTAATGAGTGTAAAACCAGCCTTAGTGTTCTCTGATGGACGATAATATCATGGACTACCCCTCATGCTCAAGGGAGAGAAAAATCCCTGGACAACACTGAAAAGGTGGATCAAATATTTCCAATCCCTGCTGCCCACAGGGCAAGAAAAGCTTTTGCTTGTTAGGTATTATAACCCATCCTAGAGCAGGGAGTTTGGTGCTGCAGGAGGGGAATGAATAACAGTAATAGACACACACAAAAGCTGAGGGAAAAAAGCTCCCAGCTGCCAAATTTCTGGACTTCTGCTGATCAGGAATAATCAGGAATGAAGGAGTTTTTCCACTGCTCTGCTGTCTGAGCAGCACAAGGGCCAATGCACGGCCTTCCCTGCTGCTGGGCTCTGGTGGGTCGGGGTTTGGTGTGGGGAGCTCATCTGGAACCTGAGGCGTTTCCCGAGCTGTTTACATTGTCCCGCTTCCACCGGAGCTCGGCGGCTCTTGGAACATCCATCCCTAAAGCCTTTAATTAGGAGAGACTTCTGGGGCTGGTGGTCGAGGCTTTTATTGTGCTTGGAAGGGCCTGGAACAGAGGCCCCCGGGCCAGCGGCGGCTCCACAGCGATCCCAGAGCTCCGGGATGGGGCTGGGGCAGGAAAGGGAGGAAACGGAGCTGGGTGATGACAGAGGGGCTCCTCTCACAGCCACCCGAGCAGCCCTCGGGGACAAGGAGCCTGCAGCCCCCAGAATGTCCTGCAGAGCTTCCCATGCACCTCCTCAGGAACTGCGGCCTGGCCCAGCACTGCTGTCACCCTGCAGGGACAGGGGCAGCTCAGTGCCATTGTCCAGGTCATCCCTGATGCCTCAGGGTTCTGCCTTTTATATTTTCATCTATTTGTAACCCTGTAATTCTTCAGTGTATAACCCTAAACTCCATATCCAATGTGAGCTGCTGCTTTCCCATTTGGGGCATAACAATTCCTCTCCAGGCCTGGCAATCAAGGACACCTCACTGCCTCAGGCCCTGAGATGGAAACCACAGTGAATTTGGGGCAGCAAACTTGGGGTGAATGACTCCATTAGCTGGAGCTGTAATTGGAAGATTCACCCCCAATATGTCCTGCAGAGCTGCCCCTGCACCTCCTCAGGAACCGCGGCCTTGCCCGGCCCTGCTGTCACCCCTGGGCCCTGCAGGGACTGGGGCAGCTCAGTGCCATTGTCCAGGTCATCCCTGATGCCTTGGGGCTCTGCTTTTTATATTTTTCAACTATTTGTAACCCTGTAATTCTTTAGTGTGTAACTCTAAACTCCATGTACAGTGGGAGCTGCTGCTTTCCCATTTGGGGCAGACACAACAATTCCTCTCCAGGCCTGGCACTCAAGGACACCTCACTGCCTCAGGCCCTGAGATGGTAACAAAAGGGAGTTGGGGACAGCAAACTTGGGGTGAATGACTTCATTACCTGAAGCTATAATTGGAAGATTAATATCCCCCTATATGCAAATGGACCAAACTTATAAAAGTGTCAAAACCTGTGACCCTGTGGCCATTTTGTGTGGGCTTTGTCTGCCCTGAATGTACCTAAAGGCCTTTCAATAAATAAAACTGCTTTTTATTCTCTGAATTTTGTCTGGCCTCTGTTTTTAGGTAGCCCAAAAAGGCACCCTCCCTGCTGGCCCTTGCCTCCTCTGTACTTAGTTAAACTCTCAGCCCATCCCGTCTCTGCCTCCCCTGCTCAAACCCTTTTTCCATAGCGGGATTAGCGTGAGGGGTTTGGGTTCAATTTTCCTGCCTGTTGGCTGTGAGACAGGAGCACGCCTGCTCAGACCTGCAGAAGTCATTCAGGTCCTAAATCCTCTTGGTTGTGTCCCTTCCCAGAGGTTTCTGTGACACAGAGAATGGGCTGGGGAGCGTGGCAGACTCGTGGCCCTCTCAGCACTGCAGGAAGGTGACACTGGTGTGGTCCTGTCACCTTTCTCTTGTCCCAGAGGCAGAGCCACAGCACCTTCAGGATGTCATTTCTCCCTTGTAAAACACCCAGGAAGCATTTGGAATAATTAACCATGCACTCTTCCTTCCTAATTTCGCTGTGATCCCATGCGTGATAGGGAAGCTGTTGGGATAATTCCTTTTTTATTGACTAGTAGAGAATAATTGGGTTAGAATACCTGATAAATATTCAGAACACACTTGCAACTGCTCCGAGGCAGGTTGGAACCACATGCTCACACAACTTTACCAGATGTTGTGTACTTCTATTTGTACCAAATCATAAAAAAAAAATCCAGACAAAATCCAATCTTTTTATTTAAAATAGGCATCAGATATAAAAAGTGAAATTAATAAGATTATATGGATTGAGAATAACATGCCCATGAAACCATCTGATGGCAAACATATTAAAAAAACTTCTGTTTTCTTTGCAGGCCACTTTTTATCTCTGTAACACTTAATGTGAAACCACTTGAAGATAAATGGGAAAGCAACTCAAATTAATTTTATTTGCAAGCGTGAGGCACCCAGGTAGGACATTAATAATAAAAATCAGTTGGGTTTTTAAAAATTAATCCTTTTTTAGTCAGCCAAGGAAGGGGTGTTATTCATAATGCAGGTCTTGCCTGGACCTGTGACTCAGGAGCTGGCAGTGACTCTTCTCTTCCTGCTGTCCTTCCTCTGAGCTGCTTCACCTTTAGGTCCAGACCTTCCTGGATGAGATTTTATCAGCCAAAAGTGTTCCCATCCAGCTCAGTGAACATGGAGTGAGGGCTGGGGATGGCCAGAGGGGGGCTGGGGGAGCTCCCACCCTTGGCCACCATCACTGAGAAGATGCTGGGGCAATAAAATCTCTGAGCTAAAGGGGAGCCCCAGGAGATGAACTGGAGGGGCCACAGATGCCAAAATGAGACAAAAAAAGGGAGTTTTCTTAACTTGTGGGCTGGACCAGCTCTTGATCTTTGATCCCTCTGTCCTGTCTTTTATTAAATCCATTCCTAGAGCTGCATCAAGTCCCTCCAGTGCAGCTGGAGCTCTCCAGCCTTTTCCTCTCCACTTTGGTCTTCTCCTGTCAGCACAAATACTCTGAGGCGGAGGGGACAAGTGGTGTTGGAAAACAGACAAATGAGAAAAAAAAAAAAAACCCAAAACACAAATTTCCCCTTTCCTTGTATGTCTGGAAAACTCTGACCTGCTGGGGGGATGGAGGGAGGTTAAACACCCTCCAGGTAGCAGGGTAAGATGAACCTCCCCAGGCTGGGGAAAATGATGCTGGGTGCTGAGTGTTTGACAAAACCCTGGCTCAAGTTACACCAAATTGTTTCCTCATCATCAGTCAAAATTACCCTTCCCTTCCTCCTCCTCCTCGTCTCCCTCCTGAAATGCAAGAAGATGAAAAGAAGAAGGGAGGGGGACAAGAAGAGGGGATGGGGACAGCTCAGGAAGTTGGGCTGGGGAGCTCTGACCACTCCAATGCCTGCCCTGTTCATCCTGCAGGGGATTTGGGAAGAGCTGGCCCTGAAGCCTTGCTGAGGATTCACACCTGGTCTTTGCAGGGGTGATTTTTTCTTTTCCCAGCTCCAGTGGATGCCAGAGTGCTTCCCTCACCAAGCCCAGCTGGGGCGAAATGCAAAATTCAGCTTTGCCTCCTGTCCCTCATGCTACAGGGATTGCCATGGCTGCTGCTAATTCACGTCAAGATCTACAGGAATAACCATGGAAAATACTTGGCATGGCTCAGCCCCCCACAGAGCACAATTAAATATATCTCACTATTATGCTTTGTCTAAAATTGTAGCCCCCTAAATACCTCTCATGCCTCTCACAGCTGGTGGGTCTAAATTTAGGGGTTCCTTGTGAGTGGCGTGGTGGGATCAAGCACTCTTGTGGGAGGCAACACTCAGGCCAACCAGTGGCCACAACATTTTGCTTTCCCAAATCCCTCTGTGAACTTCCACAGCTGTTTGAAAGCTCCTCAACTGTGCAGGTGTTGCACAGCCACTGGCACAGCTGGGAATGGAGTTGTGGTTCCCATTTATCCCATTTGCCCACCCATCCCAGCACCCCTGGGCACAGCTCTGCCCCTGCCCAGCAGCCCCAGGGAAGGAAAGGGCTCTTTCAACTCCTCATTTCCCAGTGGGACTTTATTTTTCTTTCCACCACCTCTTGACCTTGGATGTGGAAATAACGTCCAGAGAACTGAGAAAGTTCTCAGCATCTTCTTTCCTTCCTGCAGACATCAAAAGGGGATTGTGGGCTCCATCAGAGATTACATCATGGCTGGTTTTGATCCTCTCACCAGAGGAGACATAAATCTTCTTCCTTTTCTTTCTCTGTTCGGGTGTCGATTCTTTCCTGTGTTCTGAAGTTTCTCAGGAGAAAATGTAAACGGGTTTCATAAGCTGATTTTCTGCCCACAGATTTTTACCTTGGTGACTCTCATCATTGCTGCTGGGTGGAAACAGGATTGACAGGGTTTGGAAAGGGCCAGAGCAGGGTGCAGAAGGGACAGCAGGAGTTTTAACAGCTCTGATTCAGTAAAACCCCAGCTGTGCTGCTGTGGTGGGGAGAAGCCCCCAGCAGTTTGGTAATGCTGGTAGTGCTGGTGTCAACTTTTCAGCATGGCCAGGCTCCCCAGATAATACCTGTCATGGACATCCCTGGCATTAACTGGGGAAGCCTCACTAAGACTGGAAGTGCAAAGTAAAAAATCACTATTTCTGATTTTACTGCAAGGAGAGAGCCTGGGCACCCCGTTCCCACAGAGCTCCCAGTTTGGCTGTGGGGCTTCTTCCAAAATCTGCTGGGTGATGGAGCAGAAATGGGGCCCTGGGGTCTTCTCAGGTGAGGATCACCTGGTCAAGGACTGCTTAAAGTACCCAAAATCTTACAAATCTTACGCCTCTACCTGGGAGCTCCTTCCCCAGAGGGGTCTGCTTCTACCCCAGGTTCCTCGTTCAGGGCTTCCTTTCCATCCCTGATGAGGTTGGAGGAGGGAAGAGGATAAAAAAGGTGAATTACACAAACCAGAAGTGAACAGGGCCAGATATGCAGCTGCTGGAGCTTTTCTTGAGCTACTCCTGGAGCAAGGGAGCATCACCTGTGTCCCCAGCAGCTTCACCTCCCGTATGTCCCCAGCAGCTTCATCTCCCGTGTCTCATCCTCTGTGTGAGTGACTCCTGCCTGGACAGGCTCCGCTGGGACAATACTGATGGGTTTGTGATGTCTTTTTAATCTGCTGGAGAAGCTACTAAATATATTCCACAGAGGAATTTCTCTTTTCCCGTGTGCGTGTCTGAGAACTCGATCTGCAGGCAGCACAGGGGTGTGGGCCTGGTCATCATCACCACCATCATCATCATCATCATCAAATCACAGAATCACTGGGTGGGAAAAGATATTCAGATTATTGTGTCCAACCACTAAGCCCTGTCCCCAAGTGTCACATCCCCACATTTCTGACCCATCCAGGGATGGTGACCCCAGCACCGCCCTCCATCCGTGCCCGGAGCTGTCGTGCAGGCTCAGCTCGGCCTCCAGCCCAGGTGTCCAGGCAGAGAACACACAAACTGCACGCAGCACCCCCCTGGGGACACCTGGGAGCACGTCCCCTGTCACAGCTCCCTGCCACAGCTCCGTGTCACAGCTCCCACCCCTGTGCAGGACACCCAGGAGGGCACACACAGCGTGGCATCACCCACACCAGCCCATCCCTGGGCTGCTTTCACCCTCTGCAAGGCAGAAATTTCAGTGATTTACAGCCAGGAACGTGGAAAAGAAAAAAAAAAGCATGGGAATGGGGCGAGGAGGAGGGGGAGGGAAGGTCATTCCAGTTTCTTCCTGCTTGCAGCTTTCAGATCCAGGATATGGCTGAATGGCAGCCTCCACGCTGCATTTATTTTTAAGCCACTGATAGCTTGTGGAGTGACCTCGCTGTGCAGCACCAACATCAGCCAAGGAGCTGTTTTTTTCCGGCCCTTCGACGTCAGATTGCTTCCTTTGACACCTCTGAGAGCCAAAGAATGGGAAGCATTCTCTTCCCAAGGTGACTTTATTTTTTCCCCCCTCTGTGATAGCGCTGCTGGGGCTCGCTCTCAGGCTGGGGGCTGTGGAGGCGTGGATGGCACTGCCCTGGGGACACGGCCCCTGGGGACAGCTGGAGGTCACTGCTTTAGGGCAGAGGTTCCTAAATAATCTGATCTTTAGGAAAGAAATTGCCTTGGCTGGAGCCAGAGTTGGGGCAACTTGACCTTCATTTAAAAGACTCTGGAATGCACTCGTGTTTTTTTTTTTTGCATTTTTTTCCCTTTTTATTTTTCCTTTTCAGGGCAGCTGGGGCTTTCCAGGATATCCCAGCTCCCATCTCTACAACCTGTTTACTGAATTCTTAGATTTAGTTTCCCAAGCTCATTCACAACTTAGTGCAAACAACTGAATGCTGCTCGAAGATCTGAACACAAGGAAAATGCTTCACCCCCGTTTTTTGAAAGCATTTTAAGCACAGAAATAACACAGAAATAACACTAAAATATCCCAGAGTTTATTTGTGACTCCAGCAAATTTCTTGCCTAATTTTGCTTGTTCCTAAACCATGGCTGTGCACTGAGTTCCTGATTACACCCCAAGTTATCAATGTGGGAGATGGCTCTCCATTCCTCCACTGCAAACTGGAATAGAGAATTTTATTACAAAATAAAGATGGAATTGGTTCAGCTCCAGGTGCAGGTGCAGGTCCCAATTGCAGCTTCTTTTTTCAGAACCTCTGTGAGCAACCTCGTCCAGTGGGAAGTGCCCCTGCCCTGGAACAAGATGAGCTTTAAATCTCTTCCAACCCAAACCAAACCATTCCATGATGATTCCACCAGAAAATTCCTTGGAATTCAACAGGAAGATTGATTGGAGGACACCATCATGTGGGTAAATGAATGTGCCCAGGGCTGATCTGCACAGAACTCCAGGGCTGAAAAAAGGGGAAAAAGGGGAGAAAGGGTCCCAACCCCCAGGCTGGGACGTGCTGGGTGCCCATCCCCAGCTCTGCTTTGTCTCTGTCCTGCTTCCAGCTCCTCAAAGCCACAAAAATCTGCCTGACAGGGATCCTTCAAAGGCCCTTCCTGCATCACTCACCAAGGAGAGGGCACCAGGGCTCAGATAGGGATTTCTGAGCTCACAAATGTCAGGAGGAAGCGATGGACTCGGAGGAAATTCTTGCGACGGTCTCGGAGGAAGCGGGAGATGTGAAAATACACGATGTATTTTCCTCCCACAGGCTGTGTGCTCTGTTTTTATTATCATAAACCTGGGCCTGGAGGATGTCAGCTTGTTTATTTATTTGTTTGAATGAGGTTTCGCTCCTTGTTCAAACATTCCCATGTTGGCAGCTGCTGGTCTGCCAGGCCCTGTCCTCCCCTCCTGTAACCAGGGACGTGCCAGCCCAGGCAGTGTCTCCAGCAGGTGGGAGGTGCTGAAGGTGGGGGAAATTTTTGGGTATCTCCCCCAGGGTATCACTGGACACCCCTGGGATGGTGACACCACCGTGTCCTCGTGGCTCATGCCTCCTCCCCAAACTCTTGGAGTATAATCAGGAATATCCCATTTTTGGCCTGTCCTCCTGAATCAGCATCTTCCTTCTCCTTCCTTGCCACCCCGCCTGTGCAGAGCAGCTCCTGCAGGTGTGTGCTGGAGCTGGGTGCCACCAGTGCCCACTTTTCTGTCATTTTGAGCTGTTCTCTGGAAAATCCCACTGCACACCTGCATCATGAGGCCTTTCCAAGGGCTGCCCAGGCAGTGCTGGATTTTGTGGTGGTGGTGGCCCCTTCCACCCTGAGCTCCCCCAACATCTGGGGCTGTTGCCAGCGAGTCTGAAGGATTCCAGGAGGCCCAAATAACACCGTGCTCAACCCAGGTCCTGTTCTCCCACTACAGAGGTGAAGGGGGATTTATTTATCTATCACATCATATTGGTCGTTCCCAAGACCCTTGGCTGGGGCATTTTGTAGCCATGATATTTTCTGAAAAATCCTTTCCTTAGGATTTTTTCTCCTGAGAAGCTGAGAGGCCTCAGGAACAA
>JAXCLO010000057.1:2067621-2099917 GCA_035583995.1 Arremon aurantiirostris | reverse complement strand
GTCACTGTGGGGACAGGGCAGGGCAACAGGAACGGGGTGAGGGTGGGGATGGCATGGGGGTGAGGATGGAGAGAGGGTCCTGCACCTCTGCACAGGTGGGGACACCTGGAGACACCTGGGGACACCTGGGAACACCATGGGAACAGGGTGGTGCACAGGTGGGGACACCTGGGGACACCTGGGGACAGGGCAGGGGATGAGGAAACAGGAACGGGGTGAGGGTGGGACTGGCAGGGGGGTGGGGATGGAGAGAGGGTCCTGCATCTGTGCACAGGTGGGGACACCTGGGGACACCTGGGGACAAGACAGCGGGCACAGAGATGGAGTGAGGGACACAGCAGGGACAGGAATGGGAGTGGGGACAGTGGGTGACATGGGGACAGGGATAGCACAGTGTCACCGTGAAGGGGACAGGAATGGCACAGGGACAGGACAGTGTCACCGTGAAGGGGACAGCCCAGGTATGAGGTCAGCAATGGCACAGGGACAGGACAGTGTCACCGTGAAGGGGACAGCCCAGGTGTGAGGTCAGCAATGGCACAGGGATGGTGACAGTAGGGTGGCAGTGTGGCACTAAGCAGAGATGGGATGGCACAAGGATGGAGTTGGGGACAGCGATGGCATGGCCAAGGGTTGGGGACAAGGATGGGGACAGGGACAGGAGTAGCATGGGCATGGGGACAGGGGGTGACATGGACATGGGGACAGGGATGGGGACAGGGATGTCCCCAGTCTCTGTGACACATTGGTGACATGGCTCCCCTTTGTTCCACAGCACTCACCCCGTCTGTGCCCCACCATGAGGGGTCCCCGGGGTCACCTCAGGGCTCCCTGGGGTCCCCAGCAGTGGCACCATCAGCTCGAGGACCCCCAGAGTCCCCAGGGTCACCGGTGTCACCCTTATCTCCAGACTTGTCCCTGGGGTCACCCGGGTCCTTGGGGTCACCAGCATCTCCCAAGGTTCCAGCATCTCCAGCAGCTCGAGGGTCCCTGGGATCGCCAGCACCCGCGAGGTCACCGGTGTCACCAGAGCCACCAGGGTCACCAGTGCCACCAGAATTCCCAGAGTCACCAGTGTCACCAGAGTCCCCAGAGTCGTCGATGTCACCAGAGTCACCAGGATCCCCAGGGTCATCAGTGTCCCCAGAGTTCCCAATGTCCCCAGAGTTCCCAGAGCTGCCAGGGTCCCCAGGGTCCCCAGTGTCCCCGGGGTCTCCTCCACCCCTGTGGTCCCCAGGGTCCCCAGAGTCCCCAGATCTGCCAGTGTCCCCAGAGTCCCCAGTGTTCCCAGGGTCCCCTCCACCCCCGTGGTCCCCAGAGTCCCCGTGGTCCCCCCTGTCCCCAGGCGTCCCCTCCCTGCAGGACCTGGTGGCCCGGCTGTCCCCATACAGTGGCTCCCTGCTGCAGCGTCTCGAGAGCCACCTCCAGGCCACCAAGTTCCCTCTGCGTGGCAACCAGACGGTGCCAGGGGTGGCCCGTGCCATCCTGGCCTACATCCTGCGGCGGCACCCAGGCCTGGGGACAGCGCGGGGACACACAGGTGGCTGTGGGGACACTGGGGAGGGACAGGGGGAAAAGAGGCCTCAGGGATGGGGGGACAAGGGAGGGACATCCTGGAGAGGGGAAGAGATGGGAGAGAGGAACATCAGTGAGGGGATGGTGGGACAGGGACAGGGACAGGGACAGGGACAGGGACATTCCAGGGTGGGATGGAAGGGATGGGGAAGGGGAACACGGAGATGGGGAGAGAGGAACATCAGAGTGAGGGGAATGCAGGGCGGTGGGAGTGGGACAGGACAGGGACAGGGACATTCCAGGGAGGGTGGGATGGAGGGGATGGGAAAGGAGAACAGGGAGGATGGGGAGAAAGGAGCATCAGAGTGAGAGGAATGCAGGGAGGTGGGAATGGGACAGGGACAGGGAAGGGACAATCCCGAGAGGGTGGGATGGAGGGAATGGGGAGAGAGGGACAGGGACAGGGACATCCAGGGAGGGCGGAATGGAGGAGATGGGGAAGGGGAACGGGGAGGATGCAGAGAAAGTAACATCAGAATGAAAGGAATGGAGGGAGGTGAGAGTGGGACAGGGACAGAAGGACATTCCAGAGAAGGTGGGATGGTGGGAATGGGGGGCAGGGACAGGGAAGGGACATTCCAGGGAGGATGGGATGGAGGGGATGGGGAACAGGAAGGACGGGGAGAAAGGAACATCAGAGTGAGGGAATGCAGGGAGATGGGAATGGGGATGATGGGAGTGAGACAGGACAGGGAAGGGACATTCCAGGGTGGGATGGAGGGGATGGGGGGACAGGGGGAGATGGAGGGACAGGGACAGGGAAGGGACATTCCAGAGAGGGTGGGATGGAAGGGATGGTGAAGGGGAGAATGGAACATCAGAGTGAGGGGAATGCAGGGAAAGGGAGTGGGGATGGTGGGACAGGGACAGGACAGGGAAGGGACATTCCAGGGAGGGTGGGATGGAGGGGATGGCGAACAGGGGAGATGGGGAGAAAGGAACATCAGAGTGAGATGGATGCAGGGAGGTGGGAATGGGACAGGGACAGGAACAGGGACATTCCAGGGAGGGTGGGATGGAGGGGATAAGGGTAAGGGAACAGGGGAGGTGGGGAGGATGGGTGGAAAGGACATCCTGAGAAGGAGGAGGATCACAGGGATCGGGGAGGGACGTCCTGGAGAGAGGAGCAGGGAGGATGGGGAGAAAGGAACATCCGAGTGAGGGGAATTCCAGGTAGGGATGGAGGGGAGTGGAACAGGAGAGATGAGGAAGATGGATGGAAAGGACATCCTGAGAAAGAGGAGGATCACAGGGATCAGTGGGAGGGACATCCTGGAGAGAGGAACAGGGAGGATGGGTGTCAGGGACATCCTGAGAAGGAGGAGGATCACAGGGATCAGGGGGAAGGACATGCTGGGGAGGGAAATGAGAGGTGGGGTGTCAGGGATGTCCTGTAACGCACTCTCTGGGGACAGGGGACGGTGGAAACCAGGTGGAAGTGCTGGAATGGGGGGACTTGGACAGGATGATGGTGACGGAGCCATGGAGGGACGTGGGGAAAACAGGTACTGATGTGGGGAATGATGCATGGGATGAGATAAGGGGTTGGATTTGATGGCCCCTATGGGTCCCATCCAGTTCAGGAGATTCTGGGATGGAGAGAGGATGAATGGATGGATGGGTGGATGGATGGATGGATGATGGATGGATGGATGGATGGATGGATGGATGGATGGATGGGTGGATGGATGGATGGATGGGGGATGGTTCCATGGATGGATGGATGGATGGATGGATGGATGGATGGATGGATGATGGATGATGGATGTATGGATGGATGGATGTATGGATGGATGGATGGATGGATGGTTCTGCGGATGGATGGTTCTGCCCCATGCTCATCACACAGACCCAGCAGTGGCTCGAATGAGAAGTATGATCTGCCCAGAATACATGATCCATGCAATTTAAATCTTAAGAAGTAACAAAAAAAAAAAGAAATTGTAAGGTGCTCCAAGCCTTGTGTTTCCAAGCATTCCAAAGGGAGATGACAACCCCGGCTCCTTTGAGCAGGGTGCAGTGAAAATTATATGTCTGCCTAAGAAAAAGAGCTGTAAGTGCTTTTCTCTTCTCCCCATTAGGAGACAAATTCAATTTCTGGTAATTACAGCTGTGCCTCCCTTTTTCAAGCTGTTTCAACGGGTTCAGCACACTTCTCTTCTCATTAGTGCTGAGAAACTCAAAATGAAAGGTACTGTTGAATTGGAAAATATTATTATTACAGTAAAAGTCACAAGGAATTGGATTTGTACAAAACTATAAAGCAAAACACACTGAGATGATTCATTATGCATCACATGGAGAAAGACGTAATGTTGTTAATATGGGAGAACAGATGTGTCTATGTATTTTAAGTATCTCTTTTTCTTTTCTCTGAAGAAAAGTTGTTTTTTTAATCCAGAAAAAAAAAGAAAAGAAAGAAAGAAAAAAAAAAAAAAAAGAAGAATGAAAGCCAACCTGATCTTGATTACTGGTACTATTGAGACAGTTCACTGGGAAATGAAAGCAGTCACTGCTGTTGCCATTAATCTCATTTTATGTTAGTTTGGCTTTTACTGCAGAAAGTAAAAACTCTTGGGTTTTCTTTCCTGCCCGGTCCCATATGTGAGTTAAAGCAAAGCTGACAAGCAAGTCCTTGACATAACCTCACGCAGGCTGTGGTTAGGAGCTCTGGAGCAGCCACAGCCCAGATGTGATTTCCTCACTTTATTCAAATTAATTGGGCTCACATTAAAAAGGCAGCGCTTTGTTTTGGTTTGGTTTAAAGAGACAAGGCTGGGGGGCAGTCGTCGCCTCGTTATCTCTGGTTTTTCATGGTACACTTGTTTGGATGTGGGTGTGAAGGAAAGTTCATCCTTTTTCCATTCTGTCAGACCTCGAGCATTTGGTGCAGGGACCCAAAAGCTGAAGAACAATCCCCTGGGATTTCACTGTGGCTGCACTCCCACCTTGCCTTTGGGACTGAGGCCACTTTGTCACTGTCCAGCAGGTAAATCCTCTACCCTGAGGGGCTGAGCTCCCTCCTGCAGACAGGACATGCTTTAATATCCTTTGTTGCACAGAGCAGGGGAACGCAGATCTATAGAATTTATTTATAGGATTTATAAAATCCTTCTGGATTTTAAAATTATACATTTCTACAATGGAGGTGCTCCTTAGGAATCCCAGAGCACTTGTTTGAAATGCACAGGATTTTTTCTGTCTGTGTTACACTAGGGACTCCCTCCTCTTTTTACTAAGGAACAGTGTAGTCTCTTTATTTCTGCTTTTAGCATCCAAGTTAAAGATGAAAATTCAGTAAGTTAAAGAGAATGCTGAGCAGCAAATGGGTGAAGAAACCATGTGGGGTCAAGGGGTCTGGCTCTAGAAGTGGTTTAGGGGAGCAAAAGCAATTGCAGAGTCTGACCTTGCAAAAAGAAAAACACTGGAAAACATAAAACATCCTCTTGGCTTGAGAAACCTCCCATGGCACTGCTTGGTGACCCTCATGATTGCTGTCATTAATTAGGGACAATTTTATAAGCACCCAAAGGCTTCCTAGGTCTGAGCCACTGTCGGAAGTGATGAGTTTTTAATGGCAACCAGCACTCTTGAAAAATTCCCATATTGTGGAGACAGACACATCCCTGGAGAGCCCAGTGCCTGCCCTCTCCTGGCTCCGATTTTGGGGTTAATTGGGGCAGCAGAGAGCTCTGAGCCCCCACAGCAGGGCGCAGACATCTCTGTGCTTGATGTTTGCTTCCAGAACCCTGCAAACAGAGCAGGGCAAGGTTTAGCTCTTACAAATCACATTAAACCAGGGGACACATTTCATTATTTGGCAGCAACTTTCTCTTCTGTGCTGAAACTGAGCCCGAAACAAGATTCCCACCCGGGTTTGTTTGCTCGCTGGGAAGTGCAGATAGGAATGGGAGGATGCTGCAAATGAAAAGTCTGTTTAGGCCACATAATCTCCTTCATTAAAGTATCAGCGATGCTGGATAAGGCTCACTCGGGAACCTATTAATGGAAACACATCTGCTGCGTTCATAATAATAAAAGGCTGCCTGTAAAGTGATTAATTGCTGTTAACAGAAGCAGGTCCAGCTTTGGGAAGGCAAATATGTGGCACATTTGGATGTGCACAGAAGGCTTTGCACAGATGAGCACAGCTCTTGCTAAGCTCAGCTTGCAGCACTGCAAGGACAGCTCAAAGGCTTGGGATGGGTCAGGTCAGGCCAGCTCACCTCTGGCTGAAAATCCCACCTCTCCCAGGCCTTCCCAAGTTAGGAATTAACTGGAAAAGGAGCATCACTGCCTTTTTTTTTCTGCTTCAAATGCATTTTATTAGCAGTGCTTGTATTACGGTGGTCACAAGGGACCCTAATCAAAGTGGGGCCCTCCTGGGTTAGACACTGTCCAGGCCCATAATACAAACCAGCTCTTCCTTCTGGGATCTGAAAGGCTTGCAGATAACCAGAGCTTGGGAAGGGAAAACCAGACACAGAGTGGGGAAATGCCACCACCTGCCTGGAGTTTAAGAAGACAACTGAGAGCTTGTGGGTCTGGGGTTTGGATTTCAGGCCCTTCTTTAGGGCTGGGGGATGATGGATGAGATCCTCAGAGCCCTCAGCAGAGCTCCTGGTGCCTGCAGAGGGCTGGGGGAGCCAGGAAACTGGGCAGAAAAGCAGTGAGTGCTGTTGGAAAGATGCTGGGGATGCCTGAACGGGGAGCTCAGACCCATTCCCAGCTCGCAGGCACTCTGGAAGCAGGAATGTCATACCCTGTCAGAGGGAGACAAAGCCTGAGCCAGGCTGGCAGGAAAATAGGGCTCGTTGCCAGCACATTGATTAGAGCTGAGATGAAGATAAAAAGGCTGGAGATCCAGTGCACAGTCTGGAATTGTGTGGTTCTGGGGAAGATCTAATGTATTCATGCTGTCAGGTCACATACATTAGGCCCAGAAACCTGAGGTTTGCTTTCTTCTTTTTTTTCTCCCCCTTTTTTTTGGAAGCACTTGGAGCACATATATTGAATGAGACATTTGCAAGCATGGAGCCCATTAATAACACAAGGCCAGTGCAAGGCTGCAGGCTCATTCATGCTGCTCTGGGGAGCCAAGGAAATTAAAATCCTCTCCGTTTCTTTTCTGCACTGGGGAAATCAAAGCCAAGCCCTGAGAAGGGGCTGATTGGAGACAGGTGAAATGTCTGTTTGTTTTTAAAGCCTTACAGCTCTCGTTTTTTGATAGTCCCTGGGTTTTCCAAGTGCATTGTGCAGATACCAGAGGAGAGGTGGCTGGAAGAGAGGAAAACCAGTCTGAGGAGCAGCAGAGAAGCAGGAACTTTTCAGCTACCAAAGAACAAAAGGATTTGCAGCAAAGGCTCCTTGCTGACAGCTGCTGGAGGTGCCCAGCTTGTGCTTTGTCCCTCTACAGTGTTCCTACTGAGTTCCTCATGCCACAGACTTGCAAGTCTGTGAGTCTGCACTCTGATTTGTGCTAAAACCACAGTAAAACCTTCCAGGAGTCTCAGAGAACAAGGAAACAATAAAGCAGACAACAATTAGCCTGTTCTGCACATGATATATTGTGCAGATAACAGGAACTCGTGGATATATGGAGGTTTTATTGCTGGATGTAAGACACATCTTATTTAAGGTGCACAAAGAGCCCTGTCTGTGCACCCACAACCCTCAGCACTGCTCCTGGGCCAGGCAGCCCCAGTAAATCTCCATGCAGATGTCCATTAGCTGAGTATTAAGTGGGCAGGCAGACATCAGAATGACTTTGTCACGAATGTGATGTTCTCATCTAAACAGATCTAAAGGGCCTTGTTTTATAACTGCTTCCTGCAGGCAGCCTCCCGTGATAGCCCAGACTTGCTAACGCTCCTTTTATTGCTGCCATCTGATTGTATAACTGCACTGATAGCAGCTCTTCATATTGCATCGATTAGGCAGAGAACAGGAAAATGAACAAAATGTACTCATTCTGTTTATAGTTGGAGCTATAATTTTGTGGCCCTCCTTGGACGCCTTAGCAGGAGAATCAGATGCACTTTTCTCCCCGTTTGGCAATGCTCTCCTGCACTGGCTGGGAGCTGGGGCCAAGTTCACTCAGCCCCTGCTCTCACAAATGGGTTTTGCTGAGGATGTGGGAGATGGAGAGGGCTCCCAGGGGAACTGCTGGGACACAGTGTTAAAAACAGAATTGTGTTAAATGCAGAATTGTGTTAAATACAGAATTTCCAGAGGAGAGAGGCTGTTCTTCCACCCCTGATAATCACCAGTTGGGTGGTTGGGAATGAAGGTGCAGGTGAAGCATGAGGGAGGAAGATGATGATGATGATTATGACAGGTTCTCTTTGCCCTCCTGATATCTTGAGAGTTTACCTAGAACAGAGGCTGGACAGAGTTAAAGAATAAAGTAGGGATTTATTAAAAGGCCTCAAAGGATTCACCTTGGGCAGCACAAGAGCCCAGCCAGGGCTACACCCAAGATATCAGAGTCAAGGTGACTCCTGTGGCAGGGAAAATGATGAGAAGGACTCCATGGTATCAGAATTATTTATTATACTATATTATTCTATATAGTTTTATTATTATATTTATTTTAATAGAATAATAAATATGCTGTATATTATATAATATATTTATTATATAATATATATTTTTATATATTATTATTTTTATTTATTATACAATATTATTCTATACTATATAAAATCTAAACTGAAACTGCACAAGCACTCAACTCAACTGAACAAAATCTTGTGACTGTCTCCTGACTGATTCTGGTGTGAGTGTTTTGTTTTTCTTGACCAATCTCAGTTTGCAGAAATTGGTCAAGAAAACAAAACACTCACACCAGAATCCAATCAAGCAAATTCCTTCAGGTAAATAATCTTCCAGCACATTCCACATGTTCCAAAACACAGGAGCAGTAAATGAGATAAGAGTTATTTTGATCTCTGTGCTTCTCCAGGAAAAACATGAGAGAGAGAAAATTCCCATTCTCTCTCTGTTCAGAGAATGTGAATGCCACACAAGGTGGACTCAGAGTCAGGAGTTTTCACACTTTTATAGGTTTTGGTCCATTTCTTTATTGGGGTTAGTTGTCCAATCACAGCTCCAGGTTCTGCAGTCCCATCCTCCCAGATTGCTCTCCTCAATTTGCTGTTTTTACACTTTTTGGCCATTTTGGGACTTTTTGTTGTTTGCACTTTTTGTACTGAAGCTGCAGCGGTGTCCTTGGTTCTGGGGCTGGAAAAGGATTGTTGTGTGTGACTGAGCTGTGAGGAGAACTGCTGACACTTTATATGGAATTCAGAGGTACCAAAGCAGCACAGAATGCTGAAAATAAGAAAGGTAAAACTTCAGGCATCCCTTCTAATTAGGAACACTTAAAGCATCACTCTTACTTAGGGGTTATTGCTCTTCATCACTGGGGTCACAGTCAAGACTGCTTTAATGGACAAAACCTGACAAAACCCCACTCAGTGCTGCCAGCCTTGCCTGCCCATGATTTGAGGGGCTGAGATGGACACTTCACTCATTTTCAGCTGGAAAAAGCTCTTTTCTTGCTTTGCTGTACTTTGGTCAATTCAGTGGTGAATGACTCAAGGTTACTCATTAAATTAGAGGTTCCAGGTAGTGTGAATCTGATCTTTTGAACAAGAAACAGAGAATAAAAAGAAAATGATGCATTTCTCTCTCCTCTAGAATTCCTACTTAAATGGAATTATTTTTAATAAGATCACTTATTGGTTTCTGGGCAATAGGGTGGAATCTCTTCTATATGGCAAGAAAAATTCTTTTCCTGGAGTACTAACTGCTTAAGGGTTGAGTGTCAGTCTTGCACCATTTCCCTCAGGTATAAAGATTTTAAAAGAAAGCAGTTTGGTAAAACTCTGTAAAACTGAGAATGCAACTCTCTGCAAACTGGGCTAGAATAGGGCTGGGTTCAGAGCCAAGCCAAAATCCCATATGAGGCTAATCCCAAAATGAGAGACCACCCTGGTTTATCCTCACCCACTGCTGCTGGAACGTGTGCACCAAACGTTTTGTGGGAAGGTAGCTTTTTCCGTGTCACTATCAAATTCCTCCGTTTATGGCTGTGTGAAAGGGGTAATTAAAGGACAGGAAAGCTGAACCCAATTTCCTCAGTTTCCCTGTTTGCTGAAATTTCTTATTCAGCCCAGTGCTGCTTTTGTTTTGTTTCTTTGCTGACTGAAATACCTCCCAAGGAGATTTCAGGACATTTTTAGCCAGGCCACAAAAAAAAAAAAAAATCCCAATTTTTGCAAAATTCCATTAGCCAATATTAACCTAATGATCCACTTAGGTTCATTAGGTTAATTGATTGGGGTTTTTTTTGTTATCTGAAACAAATCTTTTAGATAACAAATAAAGTTATCTAAAGAAGTTATCTAAAAAGGGATAGGGAGGGAGATAAGATCAGATAACAAAAAAATCGCAACCAATTAACATAATTAGGCAGTAATGAGGAGGCCTAGAAAGGAGTAGGATGTCACTTGTGGATGTCCCAGTGATGCCAGCCCAATTCCCATTCACAGAAATGGAGCTCAAACTCTCAACCAGAGCCTCTCAAGCTTTGTCCACTCCCATTTCCCCAGGCAGAACAAAAATTTGTCATTGGCAATATCAAGAATAAATCAAGCCTGAGTAATGTGAATGTAGATCTGAAGCTATCCTGGCACAGAGATCCATTTCCTGCTCTGACAGATTTAGAAGTGCTCAGGTTCCTGCTGGGACTGGAAAGTTGTTTCAGAACATCTTTCCTGTGATGCTCAGAAAAGCATGAGCAAACCTCCTGCATGTTTCCCCCCTCTATTTACTCACAACCAGTTTGATTTGTGGCCAACATTGTCCTTTGGCTTAAATAACCCTCTCTCCTTTCCCTGGGGGTTTACCTGGGCTATTTATAGAAAGCAATCCCTTTCCTAGCCTTTTCCTGCTTTTCCTAGCCTGCACAAAGCTATTTTAGCTTCCCCTCCCCTCCCTGATTGCCCCACATCTTCCTCTGCACCTGCTCCATCGAGGTCCTGCTCCTGTGCCCCACTCCAGGGGAGACCTTCCCTCTCCCATCTTTATTTTCAGCTCTCCTGACACTCATTTATCCCACAATCTCTAATTTTCCTTTGCCATTCATGATTTTCTGAGCCCTGTTCATCACAGCAGCCTCTGCCATTTGTCCCTTGGCTCATTTCCATCCTCTGTCCCTGTCCCTGCTGTCCTCTCCAGGAGAAGGTGATGGCCAGTGTGACAAAGACATGATTTAGAGTTTTCTACTGCCACAACAATATAATTTCCGTGATTTATCCCTGAAATCCTATAAATAGGCCACTGGCACAGTCTGGGCTTGTTATCTGTGCTCCCTTTATAGCCCAGATTTTTTTGTCTCATCCTCAGACTCGTGCACACAGGGAAATTTTGGTGATGTCTGGTTTTCTTCAGCGGATATAAAAGGAGGCCAGGGTGCAAGCCCAGGATTACTCATTTAGCTTTGAGACACCCTGAAGTCAGATAAGATTAATTTCACTTTTAGGCATCCCCATCAACAAGGTAGTGATGGCTTTTAGGTACCTCAGCTCCAGCTGCAGGTCAGGAGCTGCCTGACAATAAATAAATAGATATTTCTGAAGCTGAGACTGTCTCTCATTCATTTTGGGCACCTGCACGTGAAAAAAAATATTGAGGATTTTGAATCTCCCCATCATTACCCAAAATCTGCTGGTTTTAGGCTGTTATCAAGTCAAGGAGGTGATGTGACATGGCTGAAATTGCCTTTAATTGTCTGAAAAAAAACTGGTGGGGTTGAGGTTGGGCACTGTTAGCCCCGAGTGACACAGGGCCTTGCTCTGCTCTTACACCAAACCTGGGCTGAGACAGCACCAACCACACCTGGGCATTTCTGCTCTCCTGAGGATGGGCCAGTCCTCAATTCCCCAATTTCCTCAATCCCCCAATTTCCTCAATTCCATTCCCCCAATTTCCTCAATTCACCCAATTTCCTCAACTCCATTTCCCAATTTCCCTTCCCTCTTTTGTCCCCACAAAACCTGTACCTCAGGCCATCAGGTCACCCCCCAAGGCACATAAATCCTGGGGCTTTTTGTTCTGATGGAATCTGGGCAAGAAAAGGCACTTGGAGCTCACGATGGAAAATATTTCTGAGAGCAGCTACTCTGGGGCAGCAGCCCTGCTCAGCAAGCACAGGAATTCTTTTGGAGCACAATAAATCTTTGTAGTTCTGCAGCCTCACTTGTCAGCTGGAGCATCCTCCCCAGCCCAGAGCCTGACAGCTTCAGCTGTTCCTGGTAGGAATTCTTTCAGTTTTCCTCTTTTCCCCCATTACATTCACCTTCCATGCCATGGAAGATGAAAATATGCAAACTGACAACATTTCTTTTTGTTTCTAGGGCGAGGAAGATTTGTCCGTATGTGACAAACTTTAACATCAACTTTGCAAGTGCCTCAAGTTGGGAATCAACCTTGAAACCTCCTGCTGTGGATTTGGAGCCTTTTCCCTGAATATCCCCCAAAACAGATGCCTGAAAAGAAAAAAACCAACAAAACAAACCCTCCTGGAGGTGTTATCACAGAATCCCAGAATTAACTGGGTCAGAAAAGAATCTTTGAGATCATCAAGTCCAGGCATGGGTAAAATGATGATTTCAGGGAAAGAAAAAGCAGGATCTCAATGTTAAAGTTTGTTAACAAACCTGACCCCACTGGCAAAGGACTGGTTCCATTTGGCTCCCAGGCAGCTTGAGGAGTGAGTTAAGAACTCAGATATCTTGGGATAAATTCAGTGGGAATCTGATGGCATAGGGAAAACACACCAAAATATTCCAGGGTAGATTATTACAGAAAAGGGGAAAAAACCTACTTGTAATTAATCTTGAGCCCTGAAATTTGCCTATGCTGTTTCTTTTCTTGTTTCACCTTGGTTTAAATTCTTCAGCAGGAGTGGAAAATGAGAAGGATATGAACGTTTCAGTCCTCAATACATTTCTGAAACAAAAGAAAATAAACCCAAATTGTTTTCAGCCTGGCTGTTCATAGGTGTCACCTTGTTTTCAGATCATGAGTTAAATACCAGTCCAAATATTAATTACTGTGTAACTAAATATCCCCTTTCTTTAATTCACTACACCTCCAGCTCATGCTTTAATTTCGCACTCCGACTGTTTAGAAATCAATATTTCCATTGGATACATGGGATTTAATTTCAAGTGGGGAAGCAGTGGATATATTAATTTCAAAAAGCAATTATGGGAGCACGATGGCAGATGTTCTCCTGCAGAAACTTCTCTTTGTCTTTCACAGAAAACACAAAAACATTCCTGGGAAAAAACGCAGCCTATTTCAATTCAATTGCAGCCATTTTTTCCCGCTCAGCTTTGTTGGGGTGTCTTTAAATAGGAAGAATTTCTTTCTATAGATGGCTGGAGTTAATCATTTCCCCTTGGAAATGCACACGTTGGGAAGAGCAGCGGTGGGAATGGGGATGGGAAGGGCTGGGAATGGGAGCAGAGCCTGCAGTCCCAACCCACGGGGCTGAGCATGACCTAGGAAGGAAGCAGAAGGATGTTTCCGAAACCCATAGCACACAAAAATTCACTTTAATCTTCCGTTGGTGTCTTGCCTTTATGGAAGTGAAATAAAAATAAAAGCGCTCCGGGTGAGGTTTGCTGGAGCCTCCTGGGGTTGTGGCTGTCAGCAGGAGGAGCAGCTTGGTCTGACAGCAGTGAAGAGCTGCCCCAAGGATGACATGGATGAGCTTTGTGGGCCACACAAACCCTTGGTTATCCCTTTGGGAATAGATTGGATCACATACTTCCAAAAGTACATTCCCTACTTCCAGACCAGCAGTAGGGTGGTGCCTGCTCCCAGAGCTGTGGAGCCTTCATCCCTCACTACCTTGAAATGGTAAAAAAACCCCACTAAAATAACTTTTGAGCAGATAAACCTCATGTCCCATGCAGCAGAGCCCATTCCTAGCAGGAATTTTGGGCTATTAACTCAGACAATATCTTCAGCCTGTAAAACCATCACATCACTAAACTCCTGCAATCTTCCTCCTGTTTTGTTTTTTTTTTTTTTTTTTTTTTGGTGCATCCCAAATCCCACCAAGCTGCCTGCTGTAAACCTGAGAGCAAAACAGCCAACAGCAGAACATTCCCTGTTTCCCTGCTTTTGCACAGCCTGAGAATGCAGCTCGTGTTACCAGCCCGGCGAGCGAGCGCTGCTGGCCAGGAGGAGAAAAGCAAATCGTTATTTAAGACATCATCCAGCTCCCAAGGGGCCTCATCACCTCCGACAGATTTGTGAGTCACTCAGAGGAAATATTTTACTGCTATCCTGTTTGCTCAGCAGGTGGAAGGGAAATCGCTCTCACAAACTCTGGAAAAAAAAGCTCGAGCAGGACTTGGATTTCAGCGGAGCCTCGGCGCGCTCGGCCACGGCCTCGCGGCAAGTTTCATTCAGTGCCAGCAGCTTTCTGGAGATCTTGCAGAGGAAGGCAACAAGACAAGACCCTTGGCATGAATACCTTTTATTAACCCTATCCAATTTTTGTGCTACTTCCCCGTTTTTCATCTGCGAAAAACTCTTTTTTTTTCTTATTCATCTTTCCTCTTGTGCTTGAGAATTTTTGATTCCTCTCTCCAGGAAATGTTGCTGCTAGATGAGAATTGGTAAATTTTTAAAAGACTACAGGCTAGGACTTAAAACAGACTTGGGAAGTTTATTTTTTTCATCTCACAAAAAAGACGAAATTTGGCCCTAAAGAAACCAGAAATTGCAGGCATCTCTCTTTTTCATAATCTGGTGAAAATAGAATAACAAACATCGCTGAGGAGATCTGAGAAAATTATTTCCCAATAGGATTTTAGGAAATTAAAAAAAAATACATATATAATTTGTACCAAGAACATTTCCTAGTTGGAAACACATCCAGCTAAAGAGGTATTGGGCAAATTAGAATATCCTTCACTCCCAGAAAATTAACCCTTCTGCTGGAGCTTTTGCCAAAAACTCTTCCAAGGTCTTGTGCTCCTTTGCCCAGGAATTTACCAGGATACAACAAAGGGAGAAGTGGCTGCAAAAATGGGAAATTGTGGTGCTGGGAGCTCTGCTTGCCCCCAGCCTCCTCAGCTGTGGGAACACCACGGGCTGGAGAATTTAGGGTTTTGGTGTTGCCCTCTCTGCTTTCCCCTGGGACAGAGAATCCCTGAGGTTTCCACCTTGGTGATGGGAAAACCTCAAGTGTGCACAGAAACCACCCAGGAGGGGAAGGCTGTGACTTTTTGAGACAATCCTGTAAGCTGGAAAAGAGCTTTAGGACCATTGAGTCCAACTGTTAATTTATGTGCACCAAACATTCAGAAGACACCAATAACATTTAGTTGTGACTTAAATATCCATCTTGAATTACTGTTGTGGGTCTTTAACCTTCATTATTTCGGTCCTCTAAAAGGTGAGGGTGGGCCAATTCAACTCCTTAACCATGCCTTGAATATAAATTACCTTTAAAGGCCTTTTAGAGCCAATTTTTCTCCCTGTTTATACATTTCAGGGTTTGCAGAAACCTCTTTCACAGCAAAAACGAAGAAACAAATCCATTGTTCAGGGAAGTGCATAAAAGCTCTAAAGTTTCCTTAAAGATGTTCCAGAGTGATACCTGATCCGAGACCTATAGGAAATGTTTGAAAAATATTCTTAAATAAATGAAGTCACTGGGTCAGTTCCAGCCAAGCTGAAGAGAGAACAATGCATAATTTAGAGATGGACCCTCTGCCCCTGTCATGTGCTTGTTTCTCCATCCAGAGGGAGGGTTTTGGAAAGCCCTGCAGTGTTTGGACACTCTCACACACACATCTCATCTTCAGCCTCCACCTGGGACTCTCAGTAGCCACGCAGCAGAGAGAGCAGTTGTTTTTGTGGTTTCCTTCTGGCTCAGCCCACAGGGCTGATGCACCAGAAGTCTTACGAGAAATTCTGCTTTGTTGGGATTTCCTGCATGATTCTGCACACAAAGGCAGTTCAAACGATTCAGCTGACACGGTGATTGGAACCTGGAGATGGTTTTCCCAAAACACATCGATTTGGGAACCTCTGCTTTTCACCCACTCCTCTTTGTTCCATCCTACGTACTTCCTGCATGATATAATTTGGATCTATTTTTTAATGAACCCTCATTAAGAGCTCTGAAGTGCCATTGTGTTCTGCTAAAGCCCTGCCAGCCCAGGCAGAGCTGTAATTCATTTGCCAGGAAGAGATTTCAAGTTCCTGGGATTTAACAAGTGCCTGTGCATCAGCTGAGCTGTAGGAAATCTCCACATGTGCTTTTTTCTCCCCTGGTTTTCTGCATCTGTGGCAAATGCAAACCAAGGCATCCTGTTTTAAGCTTCTGTGTGCTGGATGTTACGTTGAAGGAAACACAAACCAGGCTTAGAAATGTGGGAATAACTCATTAATCATGGAATGGTTAATGTCATGGTGGCACGGTGACACCTTCACCTGCAGATCTTCTCCTCAGTTTTCCTCTTTCATCAGCAAATCTTCGCCTGGGTTTGGGTTGGAAGTGCCACCTCGCTAAGGGATTAAGGGATGACCTGACTGGGTTAGGCTGCTCAGGACTTCATCCAGCCTGGCCTTGAACACTTCCAGGGATGGGAATCTGTGGGGAAGTGGGGCTGCATCTCCTACCTGGAGTGTGAAACACACCCTGAAGTCTCATTTAGCATTGATGAGCAGAGGCAACAAATTTTTACCCCCAACATCAGCACCGTAAAGCTGCAGCTCGGGCTTCCTGACCAGCCCTGAGCCCACCCAGCTGTGGCACCGCCCCTCTGACCCTCCCTCTGAATATTCCCTTGTTCACACAGCGATCAGCAAACATCAGTGGTCCCAAACTGCTCTTCTTCCAAAGTACGGGCAAAAAAACCCAACCAATCCCAATCCAGCTCAATTTTGGACTGGGAGATTTGTCAGATAAATCTTTTTCACTCATTAATGGATGTGTGGGGTGTTTTCATGCTGCTGGTCAGACCAAATCTACTCCTTTTGCTGTTTTCTTTCCTCAGTGTCACCTGCACCCTTCCATGCCATGGCCACAGCAAATCCCTGCACCAAAACAAGGGGGAAAATGCACTTGGAAAACAAAAGACAAGGTTATGAGTGAAAAAAATATTTAGTGTGCATGAAGAGAAAAAACCTCTTGGTTAGAAAAAATACCCACAAAAAGTCTCCCCAAACCAGCCCAAACCCATGGAAACAACCAAAAACCTCAGATTCTGTGACAGAGCTCACCGTGATTAAAGTGAGTGGAGGTCTCAGCTTTGGGGAGAGGGAAGAAACAGTTTTCTCCTCAAAATCTCCTTCAGAATATATTTTTCAGACTTTTCTAGAGTTGTGATTGGCATTGGCATCTCCCCCCACCAAATAAAGGGCTGGAATTGAAAAAAGCCAGCTGGCCACAGGAGCCCAGTTTAATTGCAGCAAGACATGGAGCTGAACGAATTAAATCTGAATTATTGCACTATTACTCCGAAGGATTTACTGGACACTCTGAGTCACAGCGTGGTTCAGTCTTTTGTCTATGCAGACTTTGCAATATTGTGATTTTTTTTTAGCAGGAGGATCAGCAAAGGAAGTCAGATCAGTGGTTTTTTCAAGCCCATCAATCCCACAGAAGGTGAGAAAGCCCCATGGAAGCCCCTCTCCATCTGAGCAGCAATATCCTTCTGAGGAAAATTCTTTCCTGATCCTTGCTTTAAAGAAGTTATTTGAGATTAATGTAAAGACCATTTGTCATTTTGGTTATAAGAAATGCTAATGGCTTTAGCAGCATTTTGCATTTTCTGCAAATCCAGCCTGTATTGCAAACTTCTCTGTTAGGCACAAAATAGGAAAAAAATAGTCTCCTCTAATCTGAATCACTCATCAATTCCCTGCTAATTGTCAGATGTGTTTATTGCACAGGAGAATTGATAACCTGTAATGAGATGTGATGGATTTAGCCAGCTGTGTTTTTGCAATTCCAGGCTGGTGTGTGTCCAACAGAAACCCAGGGAGTTACACGAGTACAAAAAAAAAAGGAAGAAAAATGGAGAAAAAAAAGCCCAGTAGTGTTGATTCAGCACTGGTGTATTTTCTTCTCCTGATTATTTCTGTAATAACAAGTGTCTGATAAGTGGGTTAAAGACTGGCTGAAGGAGATGGAATTGGAAAGGAATTGCCATTGTGTTTGTTGATATTCCTCCAGTTAATTTGAAATGTAGGCAAGTCATGGAATGATTTAGACTGGCAACACATTTCATGAGCCTTTCCTTCTGGAGCTAAAAAAAGAGAACACCCTGTCTGGATTGGTCAGCAGGCAACGTGTTTAGATAAGGAAGTGGAGTCAGAAGGAATAGTCCCAACACGAGGAATGAATGGAGACAGGATCTGCAGCTGGAAAAATGTCAGCATGGCCCAGGGCACTGCAGCAGCTCCCTGGAGAAGTCAAAGCTCTGGACACAGAACCCTGCACTTGCCCATCTCTCATGTGATATCCTCTCCTCTCCAGTCTAAAGAAACTCCAGCTCAGGCACCAAACCTGCCCATGGCACCTGAGCACGGCCAGGGAATGGCTGGGAGGAGCCAGCTCAGAAGTTCACATCCCAAAATTGAAATTCCCAAGAAGTTCACATCCCAAAATTGAAATTCCCAAGAAGTTCACATCCCAAAATTTCTCCCCATGGGGGAAAAACTCAGCTCCTGATGCATCAAGGCTCAGAGACAATGTGGTGACACCTTGAAGGTGTGGTGGTGTGGAAGAGGTTTTACAGCAACTTCTGTGAGCCAGAGAGGAGTTTGAGCAGAGGATCCACGTTCACCCCTGGAAGAATTTCCTACCAAGGTCACTGATACAGAAACCAAGAAGGAAAGAAGGAGAAATAAGAGAAACCTGCAACTGCCTGTTCCAATGAGCATTTTGTTTGTGACCAATGAGTAAACTTATGAGTTTTGTAATGTATAAAAAGCATACATCCTAGAATAAAACCAGGTTTGAAGCCTTCTGAAAATGCAGTGTTGCTTTTTATTTTGATTGTCTCAAGTACGACAATGACACCTTCACCTGCAGATCTTCTCCTCAGTTTTCCTCTTTCATCAGCAAATCTCCTCCTCCCTGAATCCTGGCAGAATCCACCACCCCAACACTGGGAGCAGCTCACATGAGCCCTGCAGCTGCCCACATCCTCCTCAGTGTTTCTTCATCCTGGCACGCTCAGCTAAACGAGTGTGAAGTGAATAATTCACCCCTTTCCCACAGGGACTGGAGCTCCACCACCATTCCCCAGCACTCGGGGAGAAGTTGGGCAGGATTTGTGCAAACCTCCTGCAGCCCTTAAAACCAGAGCTGGTCTGATGATGCCTGACTAATGAATGTGTGGTGGCCAAGGGGAGCTAATGAGACATGACCATGTTAGCCCTGCAGAAACCACAGTGATTAATCACACAACCAGGGCACAGAAGCCTTGGACATCTTCACAGCAGACTCAGATGTTTTCCTGGAGGGTAAATCCTACAGTGTGCAAGACTACCCAGCTTCATCACTGAACTTCATGAAGGGTTTTCATCTGGACCGCATTGGGTTAGATTAAAAAAGGCATGAAATGTATCCAGCCTGCTCAAATTGCAGGAAAACTTCTTGATCACAAAAGAAGATAGGAATCAGAAAGATTTCCTTAAGGGAAATCTCAGAGTTCAGGGGTTTGACAGTGCCCCCAAATACAATTAGGATGTGGTGAACCTTATTTTGCTCTTCAATTCACCTGTGTGAACTGAAGTTGGAAATAGAAACATTACAGCAGCTTCCTGCACATATTTCCAGCCTGGATTTCATTAATATCTTCCCTGAGCTGGGATTATTTTGCTCATGTACAGTGTTCAAATCTGTTCAGGCTTTGTTTGGAAGCAGAAAAACACTCCTAATGGAGGCATCCCGTGTAACCTAATAGAAAATGATACTGTTCAACAGCTTCTTTTTTTAAACAACTGTTAAAATTTAATACATAACCATATCCCACTATGGAATTCTACCAGAGTGTTAAAAATAACCCAACAGGAAGCATAAAAGCACTTATTAAATTCTACAACTATTTACAGTAATTTCTGCATATGACTCTATTAAATTTCCATGGCAGCTCAGTCCCATTTCTACCAGACTCCACAGAATTTTTCCAGACTGGTCAGCTCTTTCTTTCCAGTTCCAATGCACAAAGACATGGAGCAGCCACTTCTTATCAGAGATCTGATTCTATCAGCACCGGTGGCTGTAAAAACACCCTCAGAACCAGATTCTCAGCTGGTAAAATTCAGCATAAATGTGTCAGCCCTCAAATCTGGGCTGCAGGACTGCAGCTCAACCTCTGCCTGGTGCTCACCTCAGTCCAAACCCTTGTGCCTCCTACTTTTGGCTCCCATTCCCCACTCAGTCAGCTCACCCAGCTGTTGTTTGGAGCTTTGCTGTGTTTTAGTAGCTGTAAAATCAGCTGTGGTAGTTCATAAATTATGGGAGGGGTTCGGGGATGCTGTTCCCTCTAACATTTGCTGCTGGAGATGGATGGGACAGCCAAGGACTGAGGTCATTGATGCTTTGTGTTTAGCAGGAGAGGGGGAATTTGAGGAGCCTTCCAGCGCAGACTGTCAGGGTTATGCAACTGGAGGCTCCATGGAGCCCTGGAAAGCTGCAGGAATCTCCGCTCAGGATGCAAAAAACCTTCCCCAAAAACCTCTGTGTCCCAAAGACTGACACTTGCTGCCTTCCCAGACACAAAGGCACAGCAGTTTCCATTACAGAGCTCATCTCATCTCCCCAGGTTGTGCTGGCCCCGAGGGTTGATGTAAAGACTGACCAGCCTGCATGGGTCATGCTGCCAAAAAAATTCTGCTGGGAACAAAGGCACTGCTCGATTTTCTTTTTTTCCCCTGCAACTAAGTAAATCTTAGACAAAAAACCCAGAGGGAGCTGTTGGCACACACCAAGCAGCCATCAGACAGGAATCCTGCTCACAGCTCCGCCAGCTCCTTGTCAGGCAGGAGTTTAGAAAGCATTTAGCACATGGGAGCTGGTAAATTTGTGTGTGTGTGTGGATGTAGATGAGACATCCATGCAGAACAAATCTGGGCTGAGCAGCTCATTTTGCCAACCTGGAATTGCTGAACTGAGAGCTGAGTGATTGCTTTAAACCTGGGATAAGGAGTCCATGAGGGCTCTTAGAGATACTCAGACCCCCAGTTGTGGGTTTGGAGGGGTGGTTTGGCTGGTGGCTGAATAGATGTACTGGGGAGCTGGTGATCAGCAGGATATTCCTTGGAAACCTTCTCACTGTGCCAATAGATGCATTGGGGAGCTGGTGAATAGCAGGATATTCCTTGCAAACCTTCTCACTGTGCCAACAGAGGCACTGGAGAGCTGGTGAACAGCAGGATATTCCTTGGAAACCTTCTCACTGTGCCACATTCTCTGTGCAGAACTGCAAATTTCCCAGGAGATGAGGGTGAAATACTGAAATACAAACCCAGTCTGAAGGAGTTACACGTTGATTCTGCACTTGCTGGTAGAGTTCCTCCAAATGACTCCCAGACAGTCCCTCCCAGAGCCCTGAGCTGAGGCAGGAAATGTTTTCAGCACAGCCTCTCGTTATTTAGTGCGTGTCCTTGGGACGGGCTGTGTGCCCACAGCTCCTCTGTCACCACCAGCAGCAGCCAGGCCCCCCCAGTGCCACTGGGCCGAGGAATAAACTCCCTAAACTAAACACAGAGCAGGGATCAAAGGCACTGTGGGCATCTGCTGTCATCGTTTGTGTGTCTGCAGCAAGTGCTCAGCTCTTCCTGGTGACTGATGTGACGCTGGTGGCTGCCAGAGGGATGGGCACTCAGGGAATTATGGCACAGATTAGGAGGAAGCTTTCACTTCCAGGGTTGTGTGGACTTGCCCGTTAAGTGCCTGATGGACTCTGGTGTTCTCAGAGGAGTTTTTTAGCTCGGCACTTCCTCTTAACCTTGGAGCTCTGCTGTGTTATACAACCCCTCCTGTTTGCACCTCTGGAGGAGCTCAGGGCAGCAGGGCAGGGGTGGGATGAGGTGTGGTGGTCTGGAGTTAGGGATGAGCTAGGAACACATCCCTTGGTGAGGCAGCCTCATCTCAGACACCATTCCTTGAAAAAAGCACCCCTAGCTTCCCCATTTTCCAGATGTGACTTGTTCTGTGAAAAATCAGATTTCTGCTCCCAAGATCCACAGAGTGCAGAGGGACAGAACCCTCTCAGTGCCCAGGGGGGCTGTGAAGGGAGGGCACATCCAGACCTCTCCCAAACCCCACCCTGCTCCTGTCCCTGCTCTTCTTGCCTCTGGAGGAGAGGTGGAAGCACTGCTGATAAGCTCATTAACATAAATTAGCTCACAATGCCGTTTGTATGAGGTGGTTTCAGCACTTGCAGGCTCAGAGTGGGCATAACTTCCTCCTCCTCCTCCCACAGGAGACATGTCCTTGTCACCCTTGGCAGGGCCCTTGTCACCTTGTCACCTTGGCAGAGCCATCTGCCACCTCTGGAGGTGGTGTCTGTCTTCAGGAGCAAGGTGGGGCAACGTTCAAAGGAGCCACCATGCTCTGCTGGGCTTTGTCGCTTGGTTTTCAGGGCACTTGGAGCAGCTGTGTCACCGCTCACAGCTCTCTCCATGTCCAAGTCCTCCTTTCACCGTGGTTTTACCATCCCCAAAAAAGCACCACAGATTCCAAACCCCTCACAGAGCACTTCCACCAACTCACAGGAAGGATTGTGCAGCAAAATCCAAAGGATGGAGCTGGTGTTTGGGTTTTATACCCCATAAAAATCCACTCTGTCCTGGAAGCAGAATCACAGAAGTGGGGGATCCAACTGTTATCCCTTGGAAATTGCTCAACTGACTCCAGAAGAGGATCAAATCTCCATTATGCAACAAATCACAGATTCTGTAATCGAGGTGAAATCCAAATTTCCCCCATGGCATTGGGAAAAGGCACTGGCCTCTGGCCAAAAGTATGTTCTGTGCTGACCAGCAAGTGATGCACAGGATCAGGAGCTGAGCAGTTTGGGAAAGATTGTACAGGGGCAGAATAAAGGGCTAAACTGATAATCCTATCAGGAAAATTGAACTTAATCAGGAGTTAGGTATGAGAGATTGAACTCAAATCACAGCAAATTCACCAAATTTGCCTCTATCTGCTTCTCACTCCGGCAGTGGAATTGGCTGCCTGGTGTTTTATAACTAATTACCTGCATTACAAGCCAAGTGCACAGCTTTTCTTAGAAGAGAACTATCTTATTTTCCCTGAAAGTTTAATCCTCATAAGAGGATTCCCATCCTGTCTTTGGCAGAGTCAAAGTCAAGCTTTTCACATGGCCCTTAGCAGGAAAATAATTCTGCCCTGTTCCCATCTGCATGGTGGTGCTGGGTAGGAGCTCCTGGCACAAAGCTCCTCAGACCAAAGCCAGGCTTTGCTCCAGTTTAGTGCTCTTTCTTTCTACTTTTTTTCCCATTTCTTTGCTTTTTTGCCCCTATTCTGGAGATTCCCCATGGCCTTTTAATGCCTGCAAATTCAGCTTTTGGGTGCTGCCCTGCTAACTGTGAGCTGCAAATATCTCACCAGGGGCTCCATCTCCAGAGAACCATCTTGACCTGGGCCAGGATGGACAGATATCCAAAACCAGATAACCAGAATAAATAATAAACCAAAATAAATAATAAACCAAAATAAATAATAAACCAAATAACTTGGTTTCTCTTCAGGGGATTAAAAAAGAGCAAACCTCAGACATCCCTGTCTTGGAAGGAGCAGTTGCACCAGGCCTGGTTTAAAGTTTTATTGTGTGGATGAGGAATATAACTGAAAATCTAGATGTTATCTAAGCAACACCAGGGGCACACACAGCAAATAAAAAAGCCATTAATTAATTAATTAATTAATTCATTCATTCATTCACTCACTGGCCTTTGCTGCCACTGTTGGAGGCTCCCAGCAATCTGCAGCACCCTGTTTTACAGGAGCAGGGATGTCCGGGCTGGATTAACTCTTCCTTCCAGCAGGGAAAGCTGCTGATCCCGTGTGGATTCTCCCCCAAACAGCTCCATGGTCTCCAGGACCCCAAGCCCAGCTGCTGGAACATCCCTGGGCAGAGCTATCCTGTGTCTGTCCCAGTGAAATCAGCACCTCCCATTCCCACATGGCTCTGAGGTCTGGCCCAGCTCTCCCTGTCCCAGGCAAATACAAATCAATGGGATAAAACTGATGGGAAACAGCAAACTGATGAGATTTTGTGGAGCCTGGGCTCACCAGTGCTGTTCATTAAGCCACGAACCCTGCTGATGTCAATAAAGGTCTTGGAATGACAAATAAAACTCATCAGGGCCTCCCCTGTGAAGTCATCAGGCAGAAAATAGTTGGGGAGGGACAAGAGAGAAGAAGGGGAGGAAAAGAGTGACTCACAACTGGATGGATTTTATTTTCCCTTGGATTAAAAGCCTTCTGTCTTTTAAGGGGCTCTGTACCACCTTTCCACCCCAGGTAAGCCCCTTTTCCAGAGGACATGAGGGCACTGGGCAGCCAGAGAGGAAACAGCCACAGCACAGCTGGGGGACAGGGCTGTGACAGCCTGGACACTTCCCAGAGGGTGACTGGAGCTTCAGGTAATGAAGTCATTCACCCCAAGTCTGCTGCCCCCAACTCACTTTTGTTTCCATCTCAGGGCCTGAGGCAGTGAGGTGTCCTTGACTGCCAGGCCTGGAGAGGAATTGTTGTGTCTGCCCCAAATGGGAAAGCAGCAGCTCCCACTGGGCATGGAGTTTAGAGTTACACGCTAAAGAAATGCAGGATTACAAATAGATGAAAAAATATAAAAGCTAAAATCCTGAGGCATCAGCACCTTCCACAATTGTCCATCCTAAAATGGAATTATTCAGCTTCTCCTCCTGGAAGGATCTGAAAAATATAACAGCTAAATCCTGAGGGATGGTGATGAGGGTATAAATGAGAGATCAGGTTCAATCAGAGATCAGTTTCAATCACAGAGTTCCTCGTGCCCAGCTTTCCACAAGGCAACCACGTGGGACAAAAGTGGGACAAAAATTTGTCCCCCTCATCCCCTTAACTGCGGTCACCTCCCAGGGTGGCAGCAGGCCAGGCCTCCTTAGGACAAGGAAAATGAAGGGTTTGGAGAGTTTTTGTGGCTGTAGATTGATGTGAGAGGGGCAGGTGCTTGTTAACCTTCCTGAAAAGGAGCTGAAATGTGCAAGGGAACTGTGTGGGACAAAAGTTTGTCCCCTTGGCCCCTGAACTGCGGTTACCTTGCAGGGTGGCAGCAGGCCAGGCCTCCTTAGGACAGGGAAAAGGAAGGATTTGGAGTTTTTGTAGATTGGTGATGTGAGAGGGGCAGGTGCATGTTAAGCTTACTGAAAACATGTCGAAATGTGCAAGGGAACCCTGTGGGACAAAAGTTTGTCTCCCTCATCCCCAGGGTGGCAGCAGGCCAGGCGTCCTTACAATATGATAAAGGAAGGATTTGTAGTTTCTGTGGCTGTAGATTGGTGATGTGAGAGGGGCAGGTACTTGTTAACCGTCCTGAAAAGGCGCTGAAATGTGCTGGCCTTGCCGTGTGCTGTCACTGTCACCTGCCCGCTCCATCAGGGCCTGTCACTGTCACCTGCCTGGCCTATCATGGCCCCAAGGAGCCCTTCCAGGCTGGCAGCGCCATGGAGGAGCAACAGGAGCCCTGGGTAACCCAACTCCTGCAGGACTGAGTGAGCAGATGCCAAAGCAGTGACCTCCAAAGGTGTCCTGGAGAGGGCTCAGAAAATCTTATTTCTGGAGTGACCTTTAGCTGAGTTGTCTTCGGTGACAGCTGATAGGGGACAACACTGCAGCCTCAGGATGTGGTGTCAAAGAAATACAGACATAAGGAAATAGGAGAAGCTCGTGACAGTGCAGTCACACAAGTCCACAATGCAGGACTGGAAGTTTCTACACCAAAACCACGAGAAATCTCAGCATGGAAATGTTGAGAGGGGGAGATAACAAAACAAGTCAATTAGGCCACAAAAATACAACTCAGAACCAATGTCAGGATCATTGAAAGAGAGGGAAGCCCAAGTTGAAGTGGATTTCCTCGTTGACCTCGTTAATTCTTCTAAGGTCATTTAGTAATCTCCAGGAATGAGAGGTTTTCTTGTGAATGACACTCTGGAGAATTCCAGGGACCCTTTGTTAGCTGAGTGTGGCCTTTCTGCAATTGTTCCTTCACTAAGAACACTCAGAGGGCAGGCAGGAGGTGGGGTTGGGGTTTTGGTGGCTGAAAGGGGATTTGGGAGCTTTAATCCCAAATGAGAGAGGTGTGGGCTCTGTTTGCTGTGTCCCCTCTGCTGTGGCTGTCCTGTCCTCCATCCTCAGAGGTTCTGTCTCCTCTTCCTCCTTTTGGCCAAGCACCCACGGCCTGTGGCAGTTAAAACGAGCTGGGATAGCTCAAATCCCAGGTGAAAAAAGAGATAATAACATTATTGAGGATTTATTCTGCGGGGCTGAGCTGGGGCTGGAGGGTGGTTTCTGCTGTTGGTTCACAAAGTGGGGTTTTCCCCAAAATCTTCACCAAAACTCAGCAGCTGTGGTCTCAAATGAGCCTTGGTTTGAGCAATCTGACAGAGAAACTTGAGCACAGACATTTCACTGAGCACTGTGACATTTGTGACAAGATTTGGCCTTCCCAGCCAACAGGAATTGCCTCTTAATTATTGTCAGGGCACTAAAATGGAGTTGGTGATTTTGGGGAGAAATGTGTCCATACTCTGCAGAAAACAACCAGGTGAGGAAAAGGCAGCAATGCTAAAAAATGGGAATTTTTCCTCTGTGGTTAAAGGGGAGCTAAGTGCATTGTTAGCTGCAGAAAGTACTTTATGCTGCTAATTAGCAATTATAAAAGGAGATGACTTATTAATGTTGAAATATTTAAAAAAATATATTTAGTAATATAAAAATACTGGTTAAAGCTGATGTGCTCAGGACCTATTAGTATTAAAATATATAAAATATATGAATATATATTAATATAGAAATACTGGTTAAAGCTAATGTGCTCAGGACTTATTCATATAAAAATATATGAATATATATATAATTATAAAATTACTGGTTAAAGCTGATGTGCTCAGGACTTACTAAAATTAAAATATACAAAAATATATTAATATATGTTAATATAAAAATACCGGTTAAAGCTGATGTGCTCAGGACTGAGTAATATAAAAATATATAAAAACATATGAATATATATTAATATAGAAATACTGGTAAAAGCTGACATGCTCAGGACTTAGTAATATTAAAAATAGCTAGATATAATATATTTTATCTATTTTTTACAATAATATAAAACTACTGGTTAAAGCTGATGTGCTCAGGCCTTATTAATATTAAAATATATATTAAATATTTCTATATATGATATATAAATTTTTGCTATTAATATAAAAATACTAGTTAAAGCTGAAGTGCTCAGGACTTATTCATATTAAAATATATATATTTATTATATTTTTATTATTTTAAATAAAATATAAAATATCTATTTTATCTATTATATTATTAAAATGTTATATATTTTAATAATAACATAAAAATACTGGTTGAAGCTGACGTGCTCAAACTGGGATTGGAACACAAAGGGAATTTCCTGCCCCAGGATTTGGAGCACAACGTGAGGGATTGACTTAACTGCTTGACTCCGCTGATCCTGTCTGCGAGAAGAAGTTAAAGGAATTAAGTATTTATAGATCAATTCCTGCATCAAAGGGGAGCAGCCTCTGGCTGAACCTGCTGGAGGTGGGCACAGGGAATTTGATGTCACCACAGCGTGTTTGGAGGTGCCACCTCCAGTGTGGGATTCCTTTTCTCCAGTAGAGCATCCCACAGCACCACGCTGAGGAGCTGAGGGGAAATGATGATAAAAATGGGGGAAATGGTGAAAAAAATGGGGGAAATTGTGATAAAACTGGGGGAAATGCTGATAAAAATGGAGGATTTAAACACCTGCCTCAGGGACATCTCACATCTTCTCCCTTGGTGTCCACTGCTGCTTTTTCCTTAAAAAAAAATTCAGTGGGTTGAGTTTGTTTTGGTTTCAACATCCTTCCTCCAGTGAAGGGATCCTCCTGGTGATGCTGCACCCATGAGGAGTTTCATTAATGAAGTTGCTGTAATTAATCCAGATTTATGGGATTTGGGGGCTCATGCAAAGGAGGGAAAGCTCCAGGAAGAGGATCATGGAATAGGCAGGGCTGGAAGGGATCTTCAAAGGTGACCCAGTGACGCAACAGCCATGGGCAGGGACATCTTCCAGAGCCCATCCCAACCCTGCAGAGCCCATCTCAAACTTCCCAGAGCTTATCCCAACTCTCCAGATCTCATCCCAGACCTCACAGAGCTCATCCCAACCTTTACAGAGCTCATCCCAACCCTCTAGAACTCATCCCAACCCTGCAGAGCTCATCTCAACCTTCCCAGATCTCATCCCACCCCTCCAGAGCTCATCCCAATACTCCAGAGTTGATCCTGGCCCCTCCCGAGCTCATCCCAGCACATCCAAAGCTCATTCCAACCCTGCAGAGCCCATCTCAAACTTCCCAGAGCTTATCCCAACTCTGCAGAACTCATTCCAGCCCTTCCAGATCTTGTCCCAGCACTCCTAGATCTCATCCCAACCCTCTAGGGCTCATCCCAGCCCATCCAAATCTCACCTCAACCCTCCCAGATCTCATCCCAGCCCTCACAGATCCCATCCCAGCCCTCCACAGCCAGTCCCTCGCTGCCACCATGTGTCGAGCCAGCACTTGGAACACCTGAAATCTCCCAGGGTTTTTTTGCTGGCAGATTTCACAGGGAATGCAGATTTCTCCTCCTTGGAGCCTCTGGAATTCTCCTGCTGAATGCCACGATTTCCAAGCTCTCAATTTTCTCCTTACCCCTGGATTCCAGCTGTCTTTATTCTTTTTGACATGCTTCACCCCCAAGGGATTTAAATTCATTTTTAATTTCAATTGTTATGTGCCTTTACAACTTCAACACAAAGAATTTCTGATGGAGAATTGAGTTCTATCCCAAAATAATCTGAATCCATGAATAGTTCCCTTTTCATGAATAAATGCAATTTTTCTTGTCCTATACCAAAAAAGGACGAATTGAAATCTCAACAGGTACATTTTAGTTCCAAAAGTGACCTGAAGGATGAAGGATTAAAATATATAAACATATAATCTAATAATCTATTAAACATGGCCTGTAGGTAAATAATTAATGGATTTTTTTAAAAATCAGTGAGATCATTTTTGGGAAAATCAGAGGAAGAAGAGCAGGGAAAGGCTGGTGAGAGCTCAGAGAGGTAAGGGAGGCTTCACCCACAAGAGGGAGCTCAGTGAACACGAATACAAAGGGACTAAAATCTTGAGATTGCCATGAAATCTCCTCTCTGTCCAGAATTAAATGGAAAAACACAATGGGAAACACCAAAAATTCATATTTTAGTGTTGTTTGTGCTTAAATTCACAGAATTTATTGGGAATAATCAAAGGCACAATCACAGCTCTGCTGATCCAAGGATTCCCAAGTTTGCTGGAGCAGAGGAGTTTCTTAGAACCAACTAATACAGGTTTAGAAGAGATAAAATCAGATTTTTTGATAGATGCTGCCTGTACAGATCTATAAATCTGCTGCTGGCTCATACTTGAAGAAGGTTTATGCTGTGGGCTGTGAAAGTGGTTTTCCCCCTTCACTTATGTAATAAAAAATTATTAATTCTCACAAATTTGGGCATAAAGGGAAGGTGGAGAAGGCCCTGAGTGAGTCTTTGTTGGTGCTGCAAAGGTCAGGCCTCATCTTCCAGGTTATTTGTGCAGCTCCCTGGGTTGGCTCTTTGCTCACAGCAGTAAATTTGTAAATAAAAAAAATAAAAATCCAACATCCTTTTTAGTCTCTTAATAATATAAAAGGCGTCAAACAATGGGAATTTATTAAAGTGAATATTGAGAGGAGAGACAAACAACAGCATCAGAGGAATAGAGGCCACTTGCTAGAGCTGCCTGTATTTTGGTGTCTAATTTTCACATGTCTGGGGTGTTTTTCTTTCCACTCTCCCCATTCTCTTCTGGCTTCTGGCTTTCCAGAGCTCATCCCAATCCTCATCCAAACCCAGAAGCAGAATTAGTCCTGAAATGAGGCAGGCAGAGTAGCACCCTCCAAAAGCAAAACAAAAACTTAATTCCAGTCCATTTATCTCCAGAAAACCCTGATTTCTGAAGATCTGGCTATCTCAGAAGACTCTTTGAGTAACTCCTGGATGGGACAGGGAGATGAGCTTGGACAGGAGCATTCCTGGGCTGGTTCTCCTTTGGTTTGGAGCCAAACCCCCCAGGCTGGAGCCTTTCCCCCTCCCCACAGAGCCCCCGGGGTCGGTGCCCACGCTCGCCGGGGTGGTCGGCGCTGGGGAAAGGCAAAAGCAAACAAAGGCCAGCTGCAGCCAGATGTGGGAGTGTTCAGGGTCACTGAGCCTCCCCGGGCTGGGCAGCACGTGGCCCTGCTCCTGCTCACAGGAGAAGCCCCAGCAGCCATCCCCGTCCAAAGGGAATCTCTGATTCTCCTCCTGACCCGCCGAGAGTCGCCACATTTCTCTTTGCAGAGAAACGGCACAATCCTTCCCAAGGCACAATCCTTCCCAAGAATATTTCACATTCTCTGAACCTCAGAGAAAGGAAAGTAGAATGCAATATGGGGATTATTTACCCAAATTCATGGGGTTTTGTTTCCTTGGACAATCAGTGAAGGGAATCTCTGATTGTCCTCCTGAACAACCGGAGCGTCGCCACATTTCTCTTCACAGAGAAAAGCAAGGCACAATTCTTCCCAAGGATATTTCATATTCTCTGAACCTCAGAGAAAGGAAAGTAGAATGCAATATGGAGATTGCTTACCCAAATTCATGGTGTTTTGTTTCCTTGGCTTATCAGGGCCAGGTGTGTGTTTGAAGGGAATCTCTGATTCTCCTCCTGAACCACCGGAGAGTCACCACATTTCTCTTCGCAGAGAAACGGCACAATTCTTCCCAAGGCACAATCCTTCCCAAGGCACAATCCTTCCCAAGAATATTTCTGGGTTTCGCATTCTCTGAACCTCAGAGAAAGGAAAGTAGAATGCAATATGGAAATTGTTTACCCAGAGTGACCCAGAGCGATGGTGTTTTGTTTCCTTGGTTTATCAGGGCCAGGTGTGTGTGTGAAGGGAATCTCTGATTCTCCTCCTGAACCACCCAAAAGTTGCCACATTTCTCTTTACAGAGAAAAGCAAGGCACAATTCTTCCCATGGATATTTCACATTCTCTGAACCTCAGAGAAAGGAAAACCAATTCTTATCACGTTTGCTGTGCCTGTGTTTGTGCAAAAGTAGAATGCAATATGGAGATTGTTTACCAAAAGTGATGGGATTTTGTTTCCTTGGCCTGTCAGGGCCAGGTGTGAAGGGAATCTCTGATTCTCCTCCTGAACCACCGGAGAGTCACCACATTTCTCTTCACTGAGAAACGGCACAACTCTTCCCAAGGCACAATCCTTCCCAAGAATATTTCTGGGTTTCACATTCTCTGAACCTCAGAGAAAGGAAAGTAGAATGCTATATGGAGATTATTTACCCAAATTCATGGGTAAATTTTTTACCAGTAACAACCAGAATGTAAAAGTATTAAAAATATATTCATTCAATGGTATTAAATATTGAAAATAGACATAATAATTAACATAAAACACTTATTTTTCCATTTAGTCATGGGCATATTTAGGCACTTAAATCATCCCTGAGATTTAAGGGAAAAGTGTTGATGCATTTAAGATTTATCAGATAAATCAAAGTCAGTACCATTAACAAGCAGCCCAGGATCTCTCTCAAGGGAAAAACTGAGAAAGGAATATCCAAACACATTGGGCTGATGATGTGATACCACTGTTGTTCCTAGATTAACTTCCCCAACAAAAATATAAATTTACATCACAAAGGAGAAAGAAGGTGTTGCTCTTCCTGCTTTTCCTTGAGTTTGGTCCCGTGGATTACAGTAAAATAAAACCCTTAATTTCCAAGGCTTTTCTGGGATGTAATTGAGGCTCCTCACACTCCATAACCAGGTTGTGAGCAGGAATTGAGCAGATTTAAGGATGGGATTAAGTTGTGTATTTGTTGTGAGCTCCTCAGAGCTCAGATTTGCTTTTGAGCTTCATCGTTTTATGTTGCTTCCAGCTGCGCTCCATGAACTAAAGTTTGATGCCAGCAGGATGCCAGTGAAATGTGGGAATGGGTATCCTGGGGCTTTTTCCAAGCCAGATCTTCTCCAAGGTTGGTGCTTAGGGCCCTCAGAAGGAATTTACTCTTCAGCTCTGGAAATGATATGAACAGTCCCACATGAAATAATTAAGGAATATATTATGACAAAAAATGGAGGTAGCAATGAAGACACAAAGTCTTTACTTTTCCTTGCCTGTATTTTCTCCAGTTTGTGTTTTCCTCCCCCAGGGCAGGAGGGAAGGCAGGAGGAGGAGGAGGAGGAGGAGGAGGAGGAGGAGGAGGAGGAGGAGGAGGAGGAGGAGGAGGAGGAGGAGGAGGAG
>JAXCLO010000057.1:2048938-2066045 GCA_035583995.1 Arremon aurantiirostris | reverse complement strand
TTTGTTTCCATCTCAGGGCCTGAGGCAGTGAGGTGTCCTTGATTGCCAGGCCTGGAGAGGAATTGTTGTGCCTGCCCGAAATGGGAAAGCAGCAGCTCCCACTGTACATGGAGTTTAGAGTTACACACTGAAGAATTGCAGGGTTACAAATAGATGAAAAATATCACAGCTAAAATCCTGAGGCATCACCATTTGCTCAAACTGCTTTTATCCCCCTCACTGCTGAACCTCTCCAACCTCCTGAGCTCATGCAGCCACCTTCAAACTGCTTCAAACCCAAGTGACAAGTGCAACAAGCACAGAATAAACCCTTCCCACCCCAGAAACCCTTTTTCACCCCAGAAACCCTTTTCCATCCCAGAAACCCTCCCTGCTCTGCTCAGACCAGTGCCTGGGGCAGGTGCAGGAGCTGCAGGATCTCCCTGAACACCCAAACCACCACAAGCAATTTGTTGATGGGGCCATGTAAATATAATCAAAAAAATGTCCTGTTTGGAGATTTGGCTGTGCTCTGATTAAATGCAGGAAAACCAAAAAATAACAAAACAGAGCTGCCACCTCCTCCCTCCCTCCATTGCTCACAACAAGAGTTTGGGGCTGGGGAGGGTTGAGGAAGATTGTGGAAGATTCTTGTGACAGATCAGAGCTTTGGGGCTGCCTGAGAATTCCTTTAAGGATGCTAACAGAGCAAAGGGATTGATTAATTAACTCTCAGAGCATCATCACTTCCTGCTTTTGTGGCGGTATCTGTTGGAATATCAACAGATTTACTCTGGGAGTAAATATGTGAGATGCCACACATACCACAGACAGCCGGTCCAGGTCTTGGTCAGCGAAATAAACACTTCAGGTCTGATCCAAAAAATGTCCTGTTTGGAGATTTGGCTCTAATTAAATGCAGGAAAAGGAAAAAAAAAAAGTCAACAGAGCTGCCACCTCCTCCCTCACTCCACTGCTCACAAGAGTTTGGGGCTGGGGAGTTTTGGGGAATTTTTGGGAGGTCTGAGGTTAAGTGTGCAGTACCAGGAGCTGGAGCCAGATTCTCACTCATGCTCAGCCTTCTTGTCTTGTGGAAAAGAGATCAAATCTCCAAATTTTTGTTCTGCACAGCAGCTTTGCCCTGCTGCAGCAGGAGAAGACCCCAGCTTTTGGTGCAGATGCCAGGAAAGGTCTTTTCCTGCATCCTCCCTTCAGCAAAATTACATTTATTGGTGGGTTTGTGCCTGCAAGGCACAGCAGCAGCTCCTTTAAATAAAGAGATTTGCTCAGAGGAAGCTTTTGAATTCTCCCTCAGTGCCAGCAGCAGCAGAGGAGGGAAGGCACGAGGAAGGAGTTCAAACACTGGGGAAATCCAGTCAACCTGTAAACAGGAACTCCACAAAAAATAAGAAATCCTCAATCCCAAGGCATGTCCTGCCCTTAATGACCACAAGTTCAGCTGCCCCCATGATGCTGCCTGGGAGTGGAGGGGCCTCAGCAGAGACCCAGCCCCAGCAGGGCCCTCAGGGAGCTCCTGGCATCACCAGCACTTCTCTGCAGGCAAAATGTCTTTAACCTCCAGCTCAGTGCCATGGAAAAATTCTCCTTTTTTGCCATCAAACTTGTTCTGTTCATTTGTGGTTGTTGCATGGAGGACAGCTGGGATGAGCAAGGTTTGCTCCCAGTGCCATCACAGAGGGATGAACCCCTCCTGCGCGTTTATTTTGCCCTAAAATCCCTATTTTTGGCCTTGGGCTTTGCAGTGCATGGCAGTGGCTGCCCATGCCCTCTGCTGGCTGGAATCCTGGGATTTGGAGGGGATCTGTGCAATGAATATTTTAGGAACAAATGGCATCCAGTTAGCCCTGGAAAAGGGACTTAGAGGAGCTGGGTGCACTCCTGATGGGAAGATGCAATCAACAAACCCCTCAGACCCTTTTTGGAGCACTTTAGGAGTGGGACAGCTCCACACAAACCCCATGGGCAATTTTTGGAGCAGTGTAGGAATTGAGTAGCTCCATAAGAACCTATGGACAGATTTTTGAGGAATTTAGGAAGTGAGAAGCTCCATACAAACCCTGTGGACACTTTGTGGAGCAGTTTAGGAGTAGGGCAGTTCCATACAAACCCTGTGGACAGATTTTTGAGGAATTTAGAAATTGAGCAGCTCCACACAAACCCAGTGGACATTTTTGGAGCAGTTTAGGAGTGGGGCAGCTCCACACAAACCCTATGGACACATTTTTTGAGTAATTTAGGAATTGAGCAGCTCCACACAAATCCTGTGGACACCTTTTGGGGAATTTAGGAATTGAACAACTCCAACAAACCCTATGGACAGATTTTTGAGGAATTTAGGAGTTGGGCAGCTCCACACAAACCCCATGGACAATTCTGGAGCAGTTCAGGGGCTGGGCAGCTCCCAGAGCGGCCGTGGGAGGCCGTGGGGTGGCAGTGGCAGGACGAGGCTGGCACAGGAGCCCAGGCAATGACTCACGGGCTCTGAGCTGTGCCAGCCCCGCCAGCTCCCGGTGACTTCAGCGCCTGAGAGAGTTCTTGGTGTTTCTCCCTCTTCCCTTTCAGCACAGGAATTGTTACTCATTCCCTACACAATGCCAGGTAGGTTTTATTGTGGAACGGGCAGTGACATGGAGCTCCTGGGCATGGGAATGCAATTGATTGAAACTCCGCGTTTCCGACATGACTTCAAAACACAACAATCACAGATATTAAGATGTTGGCACCAGGAGCAGCTTGGAGGATAATTATGTACTATGAGCTAATTTTTGGGATCAGTGCTCATTGCCAAAAATCTCTGCAGCTTTCCTGTCTCCCTCGAGAGCAGCTCAAGCTGCAGGTCCCTTAACTCCCTCATCCCCTAGCTCATTCTTACATTTTCCTTCTTTTTTTTCGCATCTTTCTCTAAAGTCTTATGGCAGAGCCTTTATCTCAAGCTGGAAGATTTCAGGCTGTTCTATAAGGTCTTTATCACAATTGGGAAGTGCTTGGGAAGAAAACCCCAAAAAACTGAATTAAACAGACAGATTTGGCAACTTGCACATTTCCTGCATTTTTAACTCTAGAAGCTGATGCTCCTGCAGATTTACTAACTGAAGCCAGGTCAGGGGTCTGTGGGTGTACACCAAAACCCCCCTGCAGCTTTGTCCCTGGATGGAGAGGGATAAATGGTTGAGGAGCCATTTTTCTGAGTCCTTATAAGAAAAGAACAAATGTGCAAGTGAAGAATTGCAGCATTCTCAGTGCTCCCTGTGAATGGGATGTTTTTAGGCACGTGGAGAGCTGGATGAAGCCACACTTCCCGTCACGTTGAGGCTCCAGTCCTGTCCCCAAGGATGACTTTGGCCTTTCCCTTTGGAATAAACAAAAATATAATATTTGCAGATATTTGTGCAAATAACCCAGCAAACACTGAGCCAGAGCTAAAGAGCAGAGGAAATGTTTCTGCCTGTCCCTGCCCACAGCCACTCATTGCTGCCCTTCCAGCCGAAATTACTTCGGATATTATCCCTGCTGTGATTCACTCCTGAACACAAATCCTCCTGAAAGGCTGCTCTAGTGGCTGTGACTAAGCTGGTGCTGAGTTTACCCACGTTGGAGAGCCCTGGCAGTGCAGGGCTGGCTGTTGTCACTCTCTGTGACATCAATGGGGACAGGCAGTGATGCTCAGGAACACGGAGAGCCTGAACACCTGAGCCCAAAGGAAAATAAAACCGGATAAAGCTGGAATTTGTAGGTTTCCTCCTGCTGCTTAGTAAGGCCTGGAATTGCTGTAATTTCAGTTTTCAGTCTAAAATCTGTAGGGTGACCATGTTGAGGGGTCCCTGATCCCTGCAAGTGTCCAAGGCCAGAGTTTGGAGCAGCCTGGGATGGTGGAAGATGTCCCTGCCCATGGCCAAGGGTGGAATGAGATGAGCTTTAAGATCCCTTCCAACCCAAACCAGTCCATGATTCCAGGATTTTGGGGATCACTTTTGGCACTAATGGATGCTAATGTCTGATGAATCAGAAATTGTAAATCCATGAGAATCCACGAGCAGGGAAGAGTCCCAAAGGCATGGGAATCTCCAGGCAGTTTGTGAGACACCACTGAAAATTTCAGCCACTCAAACAGCTCAGCCTCATCTCTCCAAAAACCAGGGGAGGAGAGTGTGAGGAAGCTTTGTAAAAACCCAGTCTGATTTGGGATGTTTAAATTTGGGACACTTTTTGTCTAAAATGATTCAATTTCTAGCAACAAGAACCCCCTTACAAGTCCCTCTGTCCCCACAGAGCTCAGCAGGGCCCTTCCCAGAGCAGCAGCTTTGTCCCAGCTCCATCAGCAGCCTCAGCCCTTGCTCTGGGGCACTGTGGAGTGAAAATGAACCAGAGATGAGACAGCACCCGAGTCAATTCATTCTCATTTCCTGATAAGACAAACCAGCCCCCTCAGGCTTTCTCCAAAGTAGAAAAGGAACCATTCAAACACGAAAAACATGATAAAATAAAGAGCATGCTGTGAGAAATCTGCTTTCCCTGAGTAGGAAGGCAGCAGGGCTTTGATGTAGGGACATACATGAGGTGGTAGTGCTGACAGACAGACAGACCCCCAAGGGGAGCAGGGTCTGAGCTCACACAAACACCTCACACCCACGCCAGGACACTCAGCGCTCCCAGTCACAACTGGGATCCCACTGGGATGGGCTCCCCCAGGCTCCAGCTGCTCCCACAAAACCCGCGTGCAAGGATCACATTTTAATTTATCTTTTTTAATGTTTTGTTCCCTTTTGTTCCTCTTTTGGCTGCAGATTAAAACCCAAAGTGTCAATGAGCAGCCCCCTCCCCTCCAAGGCCCGGTGGATGCTCGGGGAAAGGTTTGGTTTGGGAGAGGTTTGATCTGAACTTCTGAGGAGAATCAGGTGAGTGCTGCAGCCTGGAACCCCTAAAAAAGGGCTTTTTAAAACTTGTGACCCCAGAAAATGTCCCACACTGCTCTCCAGAGACATTTAGAGCACAGAGAAAGGAGCTCTGGCTTTTTTCTTCTCTGGATCCTGCAGGCTGAGCAGACCCTGGGGTGGTTAACAAGCGCCATCCTCCTGCCAGCCCTGCTGATAATCCCCTTCTAAACCTCATCATCCAGCTCAAAATACTCCAACTGGGAAGATTTTATTTCCTCCTGGAGTTTCAGGAGCTCCTCCTCACAGCCCTGTCTCCTGGTCACCCACACCACACAAATTTATCATGACCAAGGCCTCAAAACTCTGTAAAAACACAAAAATCAGGCAAAGCCACATGAAGAGACTCTTCACATCACTATTCTTATTAAAAATGGGGTTTATCCCTGAGCTGGAACCCCCCAAACTTTCATTTCCAAACACCATCCCTGGGCCCCAGGCTGGTGCTCGACCAGTGATGGTTCCTGTTGACACCAGATGGTTTTCATCAAAGCCACAATTTTTATTCTGAAATAATAACATCAGCAATTGTGAATGAATGAAGTTGTCTCAGCTCTCGCTTTCCCACCAATTACAGTGAATTATGAACCACCCTTGAATAAGAGAATCTCCCTTCTCAGTTATTGCTGCTCAAAGATATATTTTTCTGGTGGCCAGCTCTGTGTTATTTGACTGATTTATAGGCCCATAACTTATGGAATTAGAGGTGATCTTTTTTTCAGAGCTTTAACTCTAAGTGGTTCCTTTTTCTTTTTTTCTTTGAAATCATGTGGAAAATGAAGATGATAGATTTTCCCTCCATATATTTTCAGCCCTCTAATAACAAGCTGAACTTCACTTGCAGCTTTCCAGCTTCACCCTCGCCCCACATTAACTCTGGAACTCGTCATTCCAAACACACTCAAGCTGAAATGGGCTTTAGGTTGTCTAAAATATTGATCAACCTTTAACCCTGCAAAAAGCCAGTCAGAAACTCAGGAATCTCTTAATAAATTTAAGAACATGCTGGCTTTGTTTTGTCCATTAGAAGTCAAACTTGCAGGAGATTTTATGTGGGGAAGATTTTAGAGTTTTATCAGCAGAAATCATCTTGCAGCGAGTGCAGCATTGCTGTTGCCAATGTATATTTGGTCAAACTTATTTAGGACACAAAAAAAAACTCTAAAAAGTTTCTTCCTATTTGAGCAGAGCTGACATGATCCTTAAATGATGGAAAATTTTAGGACTATTCTTATGACACTGCTCTTTGTGACCTGGAGGTGAAATGTTGGAGTCAGAATTCCTCCTGCTATGAAACATCCCCTGGTTCTCATCAGCCCCATCAAAATTTATGGGGTCTCCATGGCTGGGTTGAGTTTGGAGGATGAATTTAGCAGGACAAAGTTGCCAACTCCCCATCACTTATCTGAGCCTGAGGCAGCCTCTCAGATTTCCCCAGAACGAATCTGTGCTTAGAACTGTTGAGGAGATTAAACAAGAGAAGTGTCCCTGTACTTCAGGCGTTATTCTGGGATTAAAAATCCAAGAGATTCAGAGATTTTTAAAATGTTCACTAAAGGAAACTGGGAAATTTATTAAATCTACTGGAAAATCTGGATATTCGATATTTTGCTGGTGTTGGGCTGGGCTTCAGTTGAATTATAATTTCTTAGTTTAATTATACTGAATTGTTATAATTTCTTAGTTGAATTATAATTTCTAAGTTATTTTTCCTGGTGATGCCTACTAAAGTGAAAGCTGACAGCAAAGAGTCTCTGCCTGGCCCACCTGAAAACAATGCCCTGGAATTTCTCCATTCCCTGTGTGCTGGCTGCCCAAATGCCTCCTTGTCACAGGATACAGGGAAGGATTTGTGGTGAAATGACAATAAACAAAAATTAATAGGTCAGGCTTGCAGAAATACCTCCAAACGAGCTGGGCCAGCTGGGATCAGCTCAGGCTCCCAGGATGTGAGGCATGAGCAGCATTTTCCATGGGATAAGTACCAGAAACATTGGCTCTGGCTGTTCCTCCTGCACCTAAACTTCCCAAACTTGTGATGATTGGGAAGCTGGGAATCATCACCCAAACTTGTGATGATTTTTTGAAATCCTGCTGTGAAACAGCAATTGATGCTGGAGCACTTCAAAGTGGTTATGAAAAATCAGAGACATTTCCCCTTCTGTCCTCCCATGCCTCCTGTTCTCTGGGTTGTGTTTTCTTTGACCCAAAAGTCGCCTCTTTGCTCTGCTCTGATGGGTGCTCCATCACAAACCCATGGAATATCCTGGGCTGGAAGGGATCCCCATCCCTGTGGCTCCTGTGTTTTTTTGGGTGTGGTTTAGCAACCCCGATGTGAGAGGAGCAAGGTGATGAGGCACCTGAGAGCCCAATCTCTCTGGTGTTAATTTTAGGCTGGCACAGGGAGCTGTTCCATCCCCTCAGCCCTGTGCAGAGGCAGCTTTGCAGAATATTGGTGGCTCAAACAACGCTTAATGTGCAAGGAGTGAAGGGAAAAGTGCTGGGTCCCTGAGCTTTGTGGGGTTTGAGCTGAGTTATGCAAACAAAGCTCCTTCAGCTGTGGAGTTATTTACAGGTTGGCTCGTGCAGGCCTTAGTGACAGATTTAAATGAATTAATTTTTCTGACTTTCATTCGCTGTCTTCCCCTGCTGTTTCCCCTCCAGCTATTGCGTGTAATTACAGGAAATCTTCGTATATCACATCTTCAAAAAGGCACAATGAAAAGCAATAGCAGAGATCTCCACTTCTCCTTGCTTTCATGTTTGTTTTGGAGGGGATGAAAGGGCGTGGTGGAGCTTTTCCTCACAGCACCCCCGAGCTCTGCTCAGATCACCCAGTGCAGGCACCCCGAGCTCTCCTCTCCTCTCCCTCAGCACAGACAGGACCTGGCAGCCCTGCAGCAATTACTTAGAGCTTTCTTGGCTTTCAAACTGCTTTTAATGATTATGGGAGACATCCACAGTGATCAATCTAAACACGGCTTTTTTTTTTTTTTTTTTTGTTTTGGAAGCATTAAAGAAGAAATGCAAGTGGTTGGTCTTTTAAACCTGGGTGTTTCTTTGTTCAGGGAGCAAAGTAATTGTTGGGAGTTGTGCTGTCACATCTAAGAGGCAAAACTCAAAAGCACAAACTTCATTTTGAACCCAACATTAATTTAGGAGATGGAAAGACCTGGCCATACCTGCAAACAACTCGTAAACCAACATGTTTGAGCCCAGAGCTTTGGTGAGCAAAGAAAGGGGAAAAAATTTGGAATTGGTTGTGATCAACTTAAAACAACACCAAGAGCATCTTTGTCCCCACCAGAGGGTATAAAACCAGATTAGGAGAGAAAGGGAATTAAGTAAAAACCACAGTGCTCACAGTTTGATAAAGCAGGGAAAGAGAAAAAAAAGCTCTGCTGGTTTGGTCGCCTTCAGAGAAAGAAGTGTTTTTTTTAAATGGAAAAAAAAAAAAAAGAATTTTCCACTGGAACCTGGGCAGAAAGTCAGAATGAAATAGATGTAATTGAGGCACAGGCCCAAATGAGGGATTACATTACTGATATGTTTTTTCCTAAATGATTCTTCTTTTAATTTTATGTACTGTCAGGGAAACCTCTTAGATACATAAATACTGGTGGGAATTAAATTGGTCTGAGAAATGTGGGGTTTATCTTCTTTTGACAGAGGCAAATGAAAGGATAAAGGCTGGATCTTTGATAGAAACAGAACAGAGTTTGTGCCAGGGAGGTTTTACCTCTCCCATCCAGTGCGAACAACTGGAAAACTCCATTGAATGTCAAGGCACTGGTGTGGATATTTATAAAGGGAGCTTGATTTAAATCAAAGAGAGCCCAATTCCTCCTCCCTGATAGTGGGATCACTTCTGGACAGGATTCAGACAGACCCCACACCCCCACCCATCCCAACACCACTCTGACATCACCTTCCAGTTTCATGTCTTTCTACCACCACATAAATTGCATTGAAGCCCAGTGATATCACTGCTCCAAAATCCCCTTAATCCTCAAAGCAGATACAACCACAGGGGTTTAAACACCTCTGTTAATCCCTTATAGAGAATAATAAACCATTTGTTGGAGGAAACTTTATCTCCCAGACACGGACATGGCTGTGACATGAAACGCCAGGAGTGATCCAAGGGTTAAGCACAGGAAGTCAGAACTGAAAACTTGACTCAATTAAATCACAGATTCAGGCAATTTTCTGATCTGCAGATGAAGGCTGAGTTCCTGGCAGGTGATGTAAGTTGTGCCTTGCTGATGGACACGACTGCACGTGACACATTTCAGGTATCCCAGAACAAGTTCCTGAACCATTTCCCCAGTGGAGGCTCTTTTGCAAGAGTCTGCTTTTCCAAGGAGGTCATGAACATGAAGTCCAGAAAATGGTCTCTCTCTCTCCTAAAAAATATCCCTAAACTATGGACAAAAACCAGTTAAAGTTTACCCCAGAAAAATTAGGAACATAAAAGACCCCAAAACTGCAGCAACCAGAAGGCACTGATGTCTTTATACCTCATGGCAGAGACACAACCATTATTTAAGAGCTTGCCTGAAGATTTTTCTAGCCAGGAAAAGTCCTCAGGGATGCAAAAGCCCATACATCCACATGTCTATGGATAACTGACCTCACTTGTGTCAATTCCCCTCCTCACCTGCTCGAGGGATGGAGCTGGGAACAGATGGAGCAGGACAGGAACGAGGGGCACATTCCCTGCACCTCGTGTTTCCCTCTTTTCAGCTGTTCCCTGCTGGTCACCAACTATAAACAGGTTTTCCGTAAGTTATTGGGTCATTATGGTGATAATGCCAAGTCTATTTAGTCTCACATTCTGAGGATTTACAAACTGTAGCAGCAACACAAACAATGGGGTCAATAACTCAACTGATCCCTGAAACTGTGTGGGAGTGAGCTGGGACAGAGGTTTGGGGCAGGAAATTTCCCTTTTTCCATGGGAATTCAGGGAGACAAAGTGGAATCACACACAGAGGACTCTGCCCACCTGATAAAAGTCCTTTGCACACCTTGAGTTTAATTTTCAGATGTATTTTCTTAGAAAATCAGACCCAAGGGCAGCCAAGGTGTAGCCCCAGGTACCCAATCTTCCCACAGGATGCATCACTGCAGCTTGATGGGCTTTGTTGTCTTTAAAACGACCCTGGAAATGTCCAAATGCTGGTCCAAATCCAAATGGAAATCCAAAATGAGGCAGCAGTGGAGGTGTTTGGAAAGTGAGGACACGCAGCCCTGAAATGAGATCCCACCATGGATGCTGCCCTTGCTGGGGCTTGTTTGTTCTTCAACACCTTCCTAGCCCTGGATGGTTACAATTTCCTTGGAGTTATTTTTTTTTATCAGGATAAAGTGAGAAAACAGAAAGGAAAAAATGAGAAAAAAAAAGAAAAAAAGTGATTTTTAAATCAACTGTCATTCCTGGCAAGGCTGAGGATCCCAGCAAGGTATTTGTTTATTATCAGATATTTCCTCAGGATCAAATTCAGGGGAGAGAAGTCTGGTCCTGGTTAAGGTCTGTTTAAAGCCCTCCTTGGAAAGAGATTTATGCAAGGAAATTACCTAACCTGGGGCAGGGGCTGAGTCAGCGGCAGCGGCTTCTCCTCCTCATTGTTGGTGCCTCGGGGGGGTTTTTTTTAGCCCGACCGAGGGCGCCCAGTGAGAACAGCGGCGGGTCCTGGCTCACAGAACGGGATCAAAGCTCCAATTGTTCCCAAGGAAATGAGGCAGCACGAGCAGAGCGCTGGACACCGCTGCTCTGCCAGCCTCGGCAGCAGCGCCGGGCACTGGGCACCTCCTTGGGTGAGGGACACACGGACACCGCGTTTGGTGAGGGACACATGGACACCTCCTTGGGTGAGGGACACATGGACACCTCCTTAGGTGAGGGGCATACAGGGACCTCATTTGGGTGAGGGACACATGGACACCTTGTTTGGGTGAGGGACACATGGACACCTTGTTGGGATGAAGGACATATGGGCACCTCTTTGGGTGAGGGACACAGAGACACGTCATTTGGGTGAGGGGCATACAGGGACCTCATTTGGGTGAGGGACACACAGACACCTTGTTTGGGTGAGGGACACATGGACATCTCCTTGGGTGAGGTACATTTCTATTGAATGTTTCTATACACAGACACCTCCTTGGGATGAGAGACACATGGACACCTCGTTGGGGTGAGGGACACACGGACACCTTGTTGGGGTGAGGGACAAATGGACACCTTTTCTGGGGTGAGGGACACATGGACACCTCGCCGCCACAGCATCCCTTTGGTGCTGGGACTGCACTTCCTAAATCCCACCTCGTTGCATGTTTGGGAGTGGTGGCTCTGCCAAATTCCCACCTCAACACAGGCTATTCCCAATTTTTGGCTGCTTTTGGGAGAAGGAGACACCAGTCTCTTCCCAGTTTTTGACTGATTTTGTGAGTGGTGGATGTGCGAAGATTCCCAGCTCAATGGGAGCTTTTTCCAGTTTTTGGCCACTTTTGGGAGTGCTGACTGTGCAAAATTCCACTTGAACGTGATCTTTTCCCACTTTTTGGCTGCTTTCAAGAGAAGGGAACACTAATCTCTTCCCATTTTTTAGCCACTTCTGTGACTGGTGGCTGTGCATAATTCTCAGCTCAATGAGAACTTTTCCCAATTTTTGTCCGCTTTTGTGACTTCTGGCTCTTCAAAGATTCCCACCTCCATGGGAGCTCTTCCCAGTTTTTGGCTGATTTCATGACTGCAGGCTATGCAGATCTTCCCACCTCATCAAGAGCTTTTCCCAGTTTTTGGCTGATTCTGTGACTGGTGGCTGCGCAAAATTCCCACCTCAACAGGATCTTTTCCCAATTTTTGGCCACTTTTGGGAGAAGGGGACCCATGGCATGGTGGGACAGCAGCCCGGGGTGCTGTCCCATCCCAGAGCATTCCCCCAGGAAGTGGCCCTGCCCCCTCTGGGCATCAGATTTAAAGCCCAAAGGATGGAAAAGACCTCTGAGTTCATCCTTCCTGCCAGCAGCCATCAGATGCATTTAATTGTCAGATGATGGGACTTCCACTGTTTCTTTGGGGAAAAAAACTTCCCATACACAGCTGAGCTGGGACACTTCAACCACGGGCAGGGCAGCAGCTCCAGAGCACATGACTAGGGTTGAAACGAGGTTTTGGAGGCAAAACATGGCCTGAGCAGGTTGTTGTATTATTTTTCCAAGGTCACTGCTGGAATATCTGGCAGCCTTTATCTCATGGCTGGGAAATTTTACTGTACTTGCAGAAAACAACCAATGTTTCTCATCCTGCTGCCTGACTCCTCGCTGTTTGTGTTGGTTTAATTTCCCTGACCCCAAAACACGAAACTGGAGCAACGCGGGCTGGAAGTGGAGCCCGAGGTGGATGTGAGTGGTGTGTGTAATACAGTAAAGGACTGGGAAACAAACATCCAGCAAGCATCCTGGATGGAAACTCTTTCATCTGCATCGATCATTGACGTCCCTGCTGACAGAGCGTGGCTCTGCCAGCGGCCTCTGATCACTTTGAAATGCCTCACAAAAAGCGTCTCCCTGCACTTAAGGTTTTCCGCTGCTAAGAAATATCTTAATGCTAAAGATTTGTTTACAAGGGGTGGCTGTTTCCACTTGCTGGAGCGCTTAAAAAGTTGTTTTTTCCAACCACAAAGTAGATCTAAACATTAAGTGTTTCTCAAGTTGGGTTTCCAGCTCCTAGACTGCTATAAACATTAAGTTTCATTGGTTTAAAGCAAAATATGGCAAAAAAAAAAAAAATTTGCTGCTTCCACTTAGTCTCTCATAATGTAAAAGAAAAAGAAGTGTTTTAAAAGAAGTTTTATTTTTAAAGGCTTGTTGTGCAATGGCCTGTGGTTGAAAACAGGGTCATGGGGACAAAGCACTTCCCTGTTTGCACTGATTGTGCTGGGGGTGCGCTTTGGTCCTGTCCCCTTCCCTGCCACTCTGCTGGGAGGGGGAGCTGAGCAGTGTCAGCTCTCCAGGCAGAGGATTGGAGATCCTGGAGCCTTCCAAGGCAGGGAGTTACCTGGTGGTGGATTCTTTGGGGCTGTGAAGCCATGGGGTCTGAGCTCTGCTCTGAGGGGTCTCTGAGCCCTCTGCTCTCGGTTGTCCCCAGTGTTTGTAACAACTGTTCTTGCAAAAAAAACCTTTCCTAAGCCTGGATTTATTCAAGGGTCAAGTTCTTCCATCTGAAGAACTGTCCTGAAAAATAAAATATTCCTGGAACTGCCCAAAGCCAGGCTGAACAGGACTTCGAGCAGCCTGGGCTATGGAAGGTGTCCCTGCCCATGGCAGGGGTGGAATGAGATGAGCTTTAAGGTCCTTTCCAACCCAAACCATTCTGGGACTCAGTGGCGATGGTGATGACCACCACTGTCCAGGGTCAACCCTTCCTCAGGATTTTGTGATGGCTGTCTGCAAACTGGCAGCCCAAACGAGTGGTTTCTGTTTGAAAACAAGGGTTGCTGGATCATCACACATTTCCTGTTGGATCACTGGAAGTGAATGATCAACAGAAAAAGAGTTTTTCTATTGAATTTTAAATTACAGAATTTCTATTGAATGTTTCTGTTGCTGGTTTGGAGTGGAAAACACAGTGCCTGGAAAATCTTCCTGTGATATAGAAATGTCCCTTGGATCAGCTGTAATGTCACCAGCAGCTCCACAAAAAGGGCTCAAATTCATACCCAGGTTTAATTAGCAACAATATTTTTGCAATCTCTGTAAAATTAATAAGATTCTGGCATTGGTGGGAATTAATTAATGACTTGATTGTCCTTAACTTCCAATGAACTCTGCCTGGGCTGCACCTCCTTGTGCCTTCAATGTCTGAGTGGTGAAACCCGAGTCAGGGCAGGGCTGGCTGCTGAATGCTGGGAGAAGCTTTTCCTCAGGCAGGAAGGGAGAGCCACTCTCTGCTGGCCCCACCTGGGGCTCAGGTTATGATAAATCTGCTCTCACATCTCCCAGCAGTCCATCAAACCTCCTGCCAGGCCACTCCTGCTCACCCCCAGTGCTGGATCTGTCCCCACAGTGCTGGGGACATCACCTGGCCTCTGCCCCTGCCCTCCACTGAGAGGAAACTTCACTGGGATGTGGATAATGCCAAGCAAAGAGCCCTGAGCTCAGAGCTAGCACAGCTCCCATCAGCTCTGCTGGGTGCTCCTGTGATGCCATGGGTGAAAACTCCAAGTTTTTTGCCTGTCTGGTGTATCCTTGCTTTCCTTATGGGAAATTCAGGAGCTGGAAGTTCTCAGTGAATTGAACTGAAGCTAAAAACTTCTTTAAATACAGCTTAGGGAGTTCATGTGCTCAAACTCAAATGCTGCTTCAATACTTTGGCTCTAAATTTATTATTCTTATCAAGAAAGGCACATCTTGGGCTGTCAGAAAGCTCCTGGGTATTTTCAGATGACTCTGAGGTAGAATTTCTTTGCTGCCATTCCCATGTCCTTTGCACGAAGGAAGGAGTTGCCCATCCCACAGTCTGGTTGAAATGTCAAAATGAAGTGATTTTTAACATCCCGAGGGTAAAAACAGATTTTGCTTCCTGGTTGTTGTTCTTTTATGAGACGCTTTGAATCAAAATAGTTGCCTGAGTCTTTTCTTGATGAAAAGGAAAGCCACTTGTATCTCCAAAACATTTCAAGTGGAAATTGCTGATGCACTCTCACTTTAGCCAAAAATATAAAAGCACTTCAGGACGATTAAACAATAAATGTCTGTCATTCTCCTCCACAGTCACTTCTCCCTTTCCCTCGTGATATTGTTCATTTAACTGTGACCACAACATCCAAGTTTCCTATGGACAGAGTTTATCCTGGTCTTTCTCATTTCTCTCTTTCCCAATCTGAAGATCTTCATTCTCTCTGCAACTCAGGAAAATCCACACATCAAAGCATGCACATGGGAAGGGACAGGGAAGAGCTCAAGAGCAGCAAAAAAAAGCCTTTTCCTCTATTTTCCCTGATCCAAGTCAGCCCAAAAGAAGGAGCCCAGTGCTGTGGTTGGCACGGCCATGGTTGGCACAGCCATGGTTGGCACAGCTGTGGTTCCCTGTTGGAGCAGCACAAGGACACCTGTGCTGGGCTGGGCACGGCACAATGCTTGGAAATCAGGGAAAGTTCATCTCCAGGCAGGGATGGCTGCAAGGAGACAACTCTCAGAATACCCTGAGCCTCAGGAGTGGCACGGTGCAGAAATGGGAACAGGATATGTTTTTCCCATGGTTTGGGAACAATGTGAATGCTTTCTCACACACTGTTGGTGAAGCACTTTGGCACACCTGTGCACTTGGACTGCTCTATTATACTCCAAGGTCTCCTGCTCAGCTGCTAAGGGCTCTTTTCCTCTCTAAGAACATGGATTGATTACGTGGAAACATGATTTGGTTTTGTGTTTGTGCTGGATTGTGGATCAGGAGGAAGTTGCAGCATGTTCTGGCTACCAAGCAGAGCTTTCTGCTCCACAGCTCAGAGTGAGAGAGGAGCAGGGACAGCCCGGAGATGTTTACACAGCTCCCTTTTTATTTTGACCATCCTGAATAAGGAAAAACTGTTTACATGCTCCAGAGGATGTTTTGCCACTGTCACTTCCTACAGAAACGTCCTCAAGTTTCAAGTGCTGGCAGAGACAAATCACCTCTTGTGCCTTTGGCTGGCGTCCCCCAGGGGAGAGCACAGAGCTCGCTCCTCCCCGGGCCCATCAATCCTGTAATCAGCTCTGCCAGATCCAAACAAATCCCAGTTGCTCCAGGGGCATCCGCATCTTGTTATTCCAGATGATTTTGGGTGGGATGCACAGCAACAGGAGATCCCCGGGCAGGTGGGATGAGCTTTGTCCTCAGCTATCCCCACCCCACTCCTGGTGGGAAGCACACAGCCATTCCATGCCTCTGGCTTCTTAAATATCCCCTGCAGTGAGTTTAGAGCAGTGTTTTGTATTTAGGGGTCAGTTTGGCATGGTCAGGGGGTGGGGACAGCACAGAGCGGCTGCTCTAAGTGAATCCTGTGTCACTTCCTATTTTGAGAGTTAGCAGAGGGTCCAGCTTGTTTTCCTTCTCTCCAGACAATTCCTTGCCCTCCTCAGTCCCAGGCTCAGCACTGATAGAAATAAAGATCCCTTCAGAGGGTAAATTTAGAGTCCATCATATCTGAGCAGCACCACCATCAGAGCCAAACTCAGATTGCTGAGCTCCTGCAGCTCCAGTTCTGTTGGTGCAGTCATTTCCCATAGGTGGGACAGCACGAGGTGTTTTTCTGAGTTGTAAAACAGGGTGGCTGCAGTCAATTCAAAGTTTACCATTTTCCATCCCCACGCAGAACCAAACAGGGCACAAAAAAGCCAGAGAGTTGCAACATTTTCCCCATAAATGTCCTTTAAAAAATGTTTTCAGCGATCGTTTTGGCATGGGAGCACAATTTCCATCAAAAAACTGTTGAAGGACAGGACGGTTCCCCTCCTTTCCCTCCACAACCGGGAAGGATAATTTGTCCCTGCAAAAAACATAAGAAATTTTCCAGCTCAGGAACCAGGGCCCAGCCAACACCTGACCACGTGTGTGCAGGAGCGCGGAGATGCCGAGGGAGCCGCGTTCCCTGCGGAGCGCAGCCCGTGCCATGCTCAGCCTTGGAATGAGTCAGGAGAAGTCAAATGAAGAAAACACACGAGGCAGCATCACGCACAGGGGCTGAGCTACCTGGGTTTTATAACATCCACCCGGCGTCCAATTTCATCCGCTTGGCAAACGCTCTCCTGGTGGAAATAATTGAGGCCCGAGAGTCAAAAGCGATGGAGGAAATATCTAAGCTATGAAATGTCAAGTTGCTTTCCAAAAGGGTTCCAATCTCCAACCACATCAAGAAGGGGTGTCTGAAAAGACAATCAGGATTTTGGTCAATTAAATGGAGTTTTTTTTAGTTTTTCTTTTGGGTGGGGATGCGGGGCCAGAGGAATGCCCGGCTTGGGGAGGGGTTTATCCTCCACAACCCTGCAGACCTTGTTTTTCAGCTGCAGGTCCTGGGATATTTTCTCCTCAAGGATTTGCAATCCTTGCAATCTTGAACCTTGGTGGCTTCCCTGTGTGTCTCCTCTGATATGGTGCAGACACCATTCCCAGCTCTCATCCCAAGATGCTG
>JAXCLO010000057.1:2033183-2048789 GCA_035583995.1 Arremon aurantiirostris | reverse complement strand
GTGTTGGTGGGGATTAATGGCTCCAGGTATAAGTTGAGAAGGACCACAATTTTCTATAAAGTTCAATTCAGATTATCCTAAGTGGGTGATTTGGGAGCTCGTTGTTTTCATTTTCGTTTTGTGTCGGGGAGGTGAAACCTTCAACACTTCCAAACTGCAGCCAAGGAGGTAAATACTAATTCTCCAATTAACTCCTACTAAAACTACATTTCAACCTGAGAGTGCAGAACCTGCTGCACAGGGGGATTAATTTCAGATAAATATCAGCCACATCTATTGCCCAGTGAACCCTTAAATAAATAAAGAGGTTCAGAGTGGAAAAGTCATTCCTGAACACAAACCATGAGGCATCATTGATGTCTTTCAACTGGATATCAAAGGGACCAACCACTCACTCTTCCACTCGACAACTTGTTCTTCATCCCTGAAGAAGCAGGAATTCTGTAATTACTCTTTCAGGGTTCTTTGGAGCCTCTAAAACTTCATAAAAAAGGGGAAAGAAGGATGAATGTATTCTTGAATGTAGCAAAAAAAAAAGGACTCAGCTTTATTTTCCCCAGGGAATTGAACTATATTAGTTTACATCCTGTGGTATGAATAAATAAACAATCCTTAACCAATTTCAGACTTGCTGCTGTTTTGGCTGGCAGAACCTTTGCTTGGAAAGGCTCAGCTAACGCTGCTCTGACCAGCTCCCATTTTCTCCTTCCCCTCACTTCCCTGCCCCTGGGCCTCCCCACTTCCACTCTCCCTCCTTGCTGATCACTTTCATGTTTCCTGGTTTCCTCTGCTGCCTTTTTTTTGGAGACAAGCTCCTTTCCACATCCATATTTTAATCACTCTCAGTTGCCAAATTGTCTCTTGTTGCGCTCCGACGAGGAGGTGGTGTCCATAAAATTCGCATTTATGGATTGGGGATTAATAGCACAGGGATATAGGATAAATAACATGTTTAAAATAAGCTACTGAGCCTTCCAGGATGGTTTGGGGTTCAAGTCCTTGCAATCTCTGCTGCCACTGAACCTTGGTGGCTTCCCTGTGTGTCTCCTCTGATATGGTGCAGACACCATTCCCAGCTCTCATCCCAAGATGCTGCTCCACTGTGGGTGACAAAGGATTTCCCTGCACCAGGTCCCTGCAGAGCTTTGATTCTGGGGGTCTGAAAAGCCAGCAGAAAGGGAGGGACAAAAATAACAGCCAGGAAGGAGATTAAAGCTTGAGGATAATGAGGGAACTTTGGGACTGGTTGGGTGGGGATGAATTGCTCCAGGTATGTGTAGGGAAGGGCCACAATGGTTCCTCTCCATCCCTGGGCTCTGAGGGTGCTCAGCTGTGGTGCAGAGGAGGAGCTGCACTCTCCATCATCCTCCTCATTTGGGGGTGTTGGGGCCGAAGATCCCTTGGGAGCCTTTGGGAACAGAATCCTTCATTTCACTGGGGTTGGCTCTCTGCTGTGTCCTTCGAGCACAGGACGCCAGGACATCTGGGGGCAGGGTAAGGAGCTCTCTGAACCCCCAGGCTGAACCTGCACCCTGGCAGGTGCTGAGTGCATCAACATTGGACTTCTTCCCTCGTATAAATCCAGCAGGGCAGAAAACCATCCCGGAGGCGAAGGCAGCTTGGAAAATGCTGTTTATTCCCTTGAACTCCCTGTGAAAGACACAATAGAACAATGGGCTGGAGGCGATGGAGAGGCAAAGCCCTGAGGTCACCTTCTCCTGTCCCAGCTGGTGCAGCATTGTTCCCTGATGGGAATTTCTGCCTGTGGCTCAGCTCAGTGACCATGTGTTTCCTACCACTGCTGCTCCCTCCCCCAGTCCTTCCGCCTCTTTGTTGCTCCCTCAGAGGCCAGGATTATTAATTAAACCTCACTCAGGCTCAGTATGAGGAACCTTAATCTTAGAGATAGGGAACTGATGCAAAAAGAATGGGGATGGCCTTGGGAAAGGCACAGTGAAGAGGCAACATCCATGGCAGGAGAGCCTGTGGAGCTCAGCAGGGGCCCAGAGCAGCCCTAGGAGGAGGATCCTAATGGGCACCTTGGAAACCTGGGCTCAGCAGATGTGCCAAGAGGCAGGAGATGGCACTCCTGGGGCTGTCTCCCCTCTGGGATGAGAGCTTGGATCTCCACAAAGCTTCATCAGAGCTTTTGGGGCAACATCCACCTGAGGATCTGAGTGATGTGGAGTTTGCTGGGACAGGGATTGAACCTCGAACATCTGAGCTCCTGTTGGTTGCACACAATATTATCTGTGTAGGTGGCTAAACCCTCTGTCCTCACAAATCTAAAAGAAACTTCTTTGTTTTCAAATTACCTTCAAGAGAAACCACCCAACAACACAGAGCAATAAACAACGTGAAATAATCTCTGAACTACATCCCATGGTTAGCAGGGGGCATGGAGGACTCAGTCTCCCCTCCAGTAGCACTTGCAGGCACAGCTGCACGTCCTTCCTGTTCCACTCAGGACTGTGTATCCCCACCAGGATGATTTATTCCCGCAAACAAACCTTGCTGGGGAAGAGCCCAATGGCAGGGAAGTGGCAGCAGCTCCTCAGGAGGCAGAGGCGGCAAAGGGCCTCCTGTCCTGGCTTGGGATCAGGGACAAGGCCAACACAGGGGGCTCGAGGAGGAACTTGTTATCATTTATTAAATATCTGACACCCCCTCTCAGCACACAGAGATAAATATCCACATATTTAACACAACCTAATGGGTTTTGCAGGATTCAGGGAGCGCTGCTGCTCCAGTTGTCTGAGCTGGCGGCTCCCAGTTTGTGGCCATATGGTTGGCTGTGAATTGGGCTAATAAAAATGGAGTGAACGTTTTTGCTTCTTTATTTCTTTTTTTCCTCTTTTATTTTTTGTTCTTCCTGACCCTACTCAGTGCCATAAATACCTGTGCGTAGCAGAGGGTTTATAAATAGCACAGTAGCATCCACTGACAGCAGACTGGTGTTAAGTCTGACTTAACAGTCAGGCTCTGGATCGCAGCAATGTGGAGCTGGAGCAGGCTGGGAGAGGAATATGTGGCCAATAAAGATTTGGGAAGCTAAAGTCATTCAGAAAGCTCAAAACTGGGCAAAAAGAAAAAAATAAAAAAATTCTACCAGTCTGCTGTGGGACAAGGTCCTGAAATGGAAATGCCTTGAGCCAATATTGCCCCTCTGAGGTAGCCCTGAAATTCCAAATAAATTTACGGTGGAGCTGACAGCAAGCTTGAGTAACTTGGTGTGTCTGGACGTCTGGCCCAGTCCAATAATAACATGAAAGGGAATTTTGTGCATATCCTTTGCTGATCCGGAGACTTTGGACTCGCTTTTTGGTTTTTGCAGCTTTTTTATTTTGCTTTTTTATTTTTGTTTGACGGGCTGTCTACAAATTGTCGGATTCTCGAAATGGATCTGTGATTCCTGAGAGTCCATAAATTTTCCCAGCAGTAGCTGCTGGTATGTGACACTTCTGCAGGTCCAGTGCCAATCAGGAGTTATTGAGCTCCTACGGTAACAATCCCCTTCCCTTACGGGATTGCCTGAGTTTCTGCCTCTCCCAGCATCCACAAGCCATGAGCCAATGCCCAAAACTGGAGTTTCAAACCTGATTATTTTTAGTGAAAACGTATCAAAATCCGTGCTTTTTTATTTGCTTTCTCATTTCTGAGCCTGTAGGGCTTCCACATCCCCTCTGCTGGAAACCAAGGTTCAAAATGAAGCACGCTGCAGTTCCCACATAAATCCCACACTCTGGAAGGTAGAAGGGAAAGGTTTTCCCAAGAGGACTGGGTTTTGGTGGAGTTTTGGATCCTCTGACTGCTGATCCAAGTGTGAGGCCAGCTGAGGCTTCTCCCACTGCTGGGGATTTCCTTCTGTGTCTGTTCCCTGGGGATTTGGGGCTCTTGAAGAACATCCTTCAGCAGAGTCAGTGAGAACATCTACCCTCTTGCTGCTCTTGTGAGAATCCTTTGAGTGGCTGATGGAGATCTGGTTTCTGCTGCCATCAGAGCAGTGGCCACGCACAGATTGCACTGGTTGCCTTCAAAAATCAGCTCTTTCCAGGAAAAGGCTTTTGGAGTATTTGGAAGCTGAGTGGACAGATAATCTTTATCTCAGTCATGATTGAGAACAGCAGCATCAGCACAGAGCTGATCCCACGCAGGTCAGCTGCCCTCTCATTGAACACTCAGACTTCTCTTTTCTCCTGAAGAATTGAAGTAATTGAAAAATTGGGAGGTCTGGAGGGAAAAAATCGCTTTCTACTGATAGCAATTGAGTTGTTTTTCCTAGGGTGTCTTCTAAGGGATACTTGTGCCCAGAGAGGCAGCAAACACCAAGATTTGGGTTCATCAGGATGAACCTCTTGTTCCACCATCCCTACTCATGGTAGAACATTGCCAGACAAACCTGAGGCCATCTCACCACAAAGAGATGGAAATGGATGAGATTGAGGGATGCTGTGCTGCTCTTTGGAGGGAAGCCCACCATGGGTACTGCTCCTTTTGGCTTTCATGGTTTTCAGGATGAGAATCAGAATCCTTTTCCCTTCCCTTGTGGCTGTTAGTCCTTCAATCCTCTGTAATTTCCCCTGCAGTTTTTCCCTGCCTCACGCTGCTGTGCTGAGGTAAGAGCAAAGATTTTCAAATATTGGTTCTTCTGCTGAGGTGAAATGTTGGATTATGCACTTTTCTGACCCAGAGATGGGGCAACTGAGAGGTGTTTTAAAAACTTTTATTCTATTTTTAGTCTCGCTTGAAGGATGAGACAATACAGATGTTGTAATTCACCTTGAAACATCTCTGGATGGAGACAGCAAAGCAAGGAGACCTTCGTGGTGTCCCACTGGGACCCAAGGTTTGATGTAGCTACACAACCCCTGCAGTTCCTTCATTCCTTCCCTTCAAAACAGCTTCCCTGAGCAGGACCTTTCTTCCCTCCCCAAACTTTTTATGCAAAACCTTGAGTGCACTTTTCAACCAAGATGTCCAAAATCTCCATGTTTCATTTCTCTATTGTCCTCTTCTCCTTCCCTCTTCCCCCCTACCTTCCCAACCCTTCTCCCGTCCATTTTATTTTTCCACGAGCAGCAACAACTGAAAGGACATCCACAACATTCACATCCAGCTCCTGAACCTCAGTTCGTTTTCTTTTTCCTCCTCTCTCCAGCATTAAATTGCTCTGACTTTCTGAGCAAGTTTTATCTCACAAAATAAATGGTGCTGAGCTTTCCTACAGGCAATCCTGAGCCACACTGGGCACGGCAGGATGTGTTGAACCGCCTTTTTCTTTCCTTCCCAAAGCAAATTCCACTTTCCTCCACACATTAAAGCAGACGGGAAATCATTTGAGCCCTTGGTATAAGTCAAACCTCTCCAGTAAGGTAAATGTTTTTCCTACAAATAATGCCCTGCATGTTTGATCAACTTTGAAACCACAATATCTATAAGCACCTCAAATGTTAAACAAGGCATGAGCCAGATGTATTTACCAGCCAGGAGACTTAAAAGCCATTCTTGACGTCAAGCTGTGAAGATCAAATATTCCAACTTGGTGGCTGCCAATACGGTTCCCAAGCATTGTCCAGATCCAAACCCCATTGTACTTGTTTTTGTTTTTGGCTTTTCCTCAGACCACTGGTGTTCTTAAATAAATAAGTTTCTAGGTCAGCTTGCCGATGGATGTTAATATAGCCATGATTTAAATCCAGTGGTGATATCAGCTTCTAATAAGGGATAAATCAATGGCTGCGGTCGCTGTGCAAACATGTAGGGAATAACCTGGATTTCTGAGTGGTTTTTAGGGTGGGATTGAGTTTGGGTTTGTACTGATGACTTTCTCTGGGCAGGTTACAGAGCAATTGCACAAATTGAGGGCTGGATTCTGAAATTGTGGCTCAGGTTTAGTGGTAGCAGCACCACAAAGCGATGACGCTCGTGGACTAAATGTCCTGAACCAGATCAAGTGTGTTGGATTGTGACTCTCCACCCAGTGCCATCGATGAGTACATAAAGATCTGGCTCTGACATCTCTGGGACAAACACACCAATTTTCCATATACTGATCAACAATTTTCCATATCCTGATCAACACTTATGGCCTTCATGGAATTCCAACTGGGTGTAATTATTGTCCACAGTGTGCAAGGATTGCTGCACCAGACCTCGAGATCATCTGAAATGCCATAAGGTTGTTAAAGGTAATAAACCTCATTTGCATCTACTCAGCAGTGAGGGATTTATGGGTGAGGATTTTATGGCGAGGGTCACATGAGGATTTTTCTCTTCTTTTTCTTCAACTTTGTTTTAGGAACAACCTTTGTCCCACCTGGATGCAGGAGAGACCACATGTCCTGGGAAAACAGGGACACAGGGGGAGTGTTCTTGCACTTGGAATATTTTGTCACTGAAGGATCTGATGGGATGTCCCAGGCTGTGTCCCCTCCTGCCCCAGCACCCTGGTCATGGCCAGCAATGGATCTAACTGGTAAATAATCCCATGTAGAATAATTACAGCATGTTCTAAATGTTCTTTTTTAAACACAGAACAAGGAGAAAGGATGAAAGGACAAAACCTGGCACCCACCGCGCTGTTCAGGATGAACAGAGAGAGAAAAAAGTACCTGGCTTAGGCAGGCCCTGGGTGATCCAGACACCACAGGGCTCTGAAGTGTCTGCCTCTCCCCAGTTTAGTCTCTCAGTCTGATGCTGCTCAGCCTTTACACCCCAGCTCAAGTCTGAGCCGGATGCCCCTGATTTAGTGCTGGCTCTTTGTCCAGGAACACCAAATGTGTGGAAGGTCCAGAGGCACAGACTGCAGCATCCTCTCCTCAAGGCCCTGAAATACAAATTAGCCAGTCTGGTATTCGATCACGGGCTGTTCTTGCAGCACTTTTTCATTCTGCACTTTGATTTTCCACGGTGGTTGCCAAGACAGAGGCTCTCCAGGACCCCCTCCCAGCCCATCCCATCTTGTCCAATCCCCTGGTTCTTCATCCTTGCTTTTTCCCTTTTTATTTTCCAGATCAGACCTTGGCTCCTTCTACCCTTTCTCTTCCCCACTGGCTTTTGTGGCCTGTTTGAGAGCTCGTTTGTGTGTCTGATGAGTGCCCACGAAATCTCTCCTCGCTGGCACTGCCTCGCCCCAGTGTTCCCAGCCCTGACTGGCCTGGTGTTTTTTTAATATTAACTTCTTCTGCCTTCCTCCTGGGTGTTGGACTGCAATGAAAAGGGCAATGAATTAATGAAATATCTATTGCAGCTGACTTTAAATGATCCTAAGAAAAAATAAATTCTGAGTCCTACTTAGTCCTGATTAGCTCAATTACCTGCCAGTACAGGCTGCTTCTTTATATTTCCTAATTCTTTGCCCAAGCTATTATTAAATGTCTGAAGGAATTGCCTTCCTCTGCTTTCCTTGAGGAAATAATTCCAGTGCCTAATAGCTCTCCCTGGCAGGAAAACTCTGCTGAAAATCTTTTTGCACCTCCTCCCTTCACCCGGACGACACTGAGCAATTCCTGCCTGTCCTTGAGGAATATATGTCTTCACGTATTCATAGGCAATTATTATTTTTTCCACTTTCACAAGGATTTGGCCACAACGTGGTTGCACTTCAAAGATCCCGGCCTCAGATACTTTGGGAACATTGCCTCATTATCTGCAGCTACCGGCAGAGACATCCAGCTCCTCATCTGAGCTCCAAAAGTTGGCACCAACCCCAGCTAAAGCGGCACTTTGGGCTCTACCCCTGATTCAGGAGGAGTCTGGGGCTTTGGGAAGTGACACCCAATCATGGCAACCTCCCCTCTCCCTCTTCACTGGGTCCTCAGCCACAATCCAGCCAGACAGGACATCCTTGCTTGGAAATGAAATGTAAGGAGCTGCTTTAGCTCCAGGAGACTCAGTGCTGTTCCCAAGGGGCTCAGCAGGAGCTGTGCTCAGCCCCTGGGGTTCTCGGTTTGCCTGGATTGCCCCCCAGCAGCAAAACATGCAGCACTTGGAAGGTTTTATTGCCCCAACCTGTTGCAGGAGTGCAAGAACTGCCTCGAGGGTTTTATGGCATCTTTCAAGCACGATGGGTGCATCCGGTGGATTTTCTATGGAGAGAAACACTTGGAAGGATGAAATAGAAAATCAGGTGGAGGTGAAGCTTGAGGGAGAGCCACAGAGAGCCCTGACACCTCCCCAGGGCTGGGGAAATCCCTGCTTCGCGGAACTGAGCAAAGCAATCAGCTCTGATGCATTTTTAGGGTCATTTCAATTCCAGGCGGTGCCCACGCAGCTGGGCTCCCACGCAGAAAGGAGCTCAGGGGTCACGGGAAGCCTGAGAACATTTAGGCAGCAACTTTAGTCCTGGTTTTGGGAGGTTTTGAGCAGGGCTGAGCAGGGATGTGCCAGTGCATCCCCTCTGTCAGCATTGCACAGCTGGATGCAGGGCCCACCTGCACATCTGGGTGCAGGGCAGGATGCAGGGCCTGCTGCACATCTGGGTGCAGCGCAGGATGCAGGGCCTGCTGCACATCTGGGTGCAGGGAAAAATGCAAGACCTGTTGCACATCTGGGTACAGGGCAGGATGCAGAGTCTGCCTGAACATCTGGATGCAGCGCAGGATGCAGAGCCTGGCTGCACATCTGGGTGCAGGGAAAAGTGCAGGACCTGTTGCACATCTGGATGCTGGGCAGGATGCAGGGCCTGCTGCACATCTGGATGCAGTGTAGGATGCAATGCCCATCTGCACATCTGGGTGCAGGGCAGGATGCAATGCTCACCTCCACATCTGGATGCAGGGCAGGATGCAGGGCCTGCACATCTGGATGCAGTGTAGGTTGCAATGCCCACCTGCACATCTGGATGCAGGGCAGCTCCACTGCCCGTGCCTGTTACATGACTCACATTTTACATCAGCATCTTCAAAAGCTGTTATCTCAGACAGAGACAAATGTGCTTAATTGCTGCTTTGATAGGGCTTATCACACCCCTTGTTTTTGGGATTTTGGGGCTGGCAGGCTCCTGCACCCCTCCAGCTCCTGATGGAGACATCCCCATTTCACACTCTGGATTAAAAAGGTTTTGTTGGGCAGTCAGAGCTTCTCTGGAGCCCATCAAGCCCAGAACTCAGTTATTATTTCATAAAGTGCTCTGTAACTAAAGTGATTTACAGCCTTCCTGGGGGCTGAGCATCCCGGCCCGCCAGACTCCAGACTGATGGGAATTTAAAGGGCTTAGCTGAAAACTCCCAGAAACTAAAATAAAACGACGAGTGATCTGCATGGAAATGATTCCCTGCCACAATGGCATCAGCAGAAATGCCCAGTTTATCTATTTATAGCCTTATCTGTGTCTAAATAGCCATAAATAGCAGTGTAAAACACTGCAGCTCCATGGATGTGTGGGGATGTCTTTTCCAGCCACTGAGATGTTAAATCAATTTTATAACAAGTTGCTTTTCCAGCCACTGAGTGGCTGTAAATGTTAAGTGTTTTTACAGGCGATTTTTTCCCCAGCTGCTAAGCAGCTTTAAATGTTATCAAAAAAAAAAAAAAAAGTTGCTTTTCCAGCTGTTCAACCACTCTAAGCATTTTTAATGGATTTTTTTTTTAACTTGCTAAAACCTATTTATATTTTACTCACAAAGCAAGTGCAAAATTGTCCTGGCTCTGTCTAGGTCTTGTTTTTATTGTATTTTTTTTCTTTTTTTGAAACCTGTGAATAAAAATTCTTTCTCTGTCTGAGGAAACATTTTTTTATTATTATTATTTTAGAGGAGAGAGGGGGCTTTGCTTTAACGAGTCCAAGATGAACATTATGAGTTCATCTCAGCATTTAGATACCTCAAAAGCACCGTCCTTGTGGTACATTCAATGGAAACACTGTTCTTGTGGTATGTTCGATGGAAATACTGTACTTGTGGTATTTTCAATGGAAAAAAATATTATTGTGGCTTTTCCAATTCAGGAAATGCTGGTCGGTCTTTAAACCAGCGGAAAAAGAGGGAGTGGAGGGTGAGAGAGCTAAATTGAGGTGACAGCGAAATGGAAGAATTATTTTATTGTAACGAGGTGGGGAGAGATATACGAAGAGTTTCGGGCAGGAAAATGGAAAATTCTTGCGGCCCTTGAGGATTCATAACAGTGGGAGAAGGAAAAAGCTCTGGAGTAGTGTTAGGGAAAGGTGTAGGACAAAGCTGGGAAGGAAGAAAGGTTTGGTGGAAAAACGGAACAAAAAGAGAAGGAACAGCGCAGAGATGCATTTAAAAGGGGGATAAAGAGGAGAAATCTGCTGTTAAATGTAACAATTAGGGAAAGACACGAGTAATCCCGTTATTTTTGGTCCCAAAGTCAAGGATCCAAAGTATTGCTGCATGTTGAGAGGAATTAAAGGATTTTACTGTTGATTTAACAGTCAAACCCATCCTGTGACTGCATCAGGACTTGTTGTGGTCACTCTGGAACAAGACTTGTAGCATTTTGGATTTTTATCCAAGGTTTGGAATCAGCCAGGGAAAGGTGGGGATGAGGTGGCCCTTCCCACTGAGGCTGGAGCCTAGAAATGCCATTTCTGCCCTTAAACCCATCAAGGTTCTGGAAAAAACCCTCAAATTGCAACAATTAGGAAAAAAATAACAAAGGTGAAAATTCAAATTAATTTTGATATCCATCATTTCCTTGGGGGAAAAAAAGTAGGGTTTGGTTTAGGCAGGAAATAGGCAAGAAGTTTTTCCCAGTCTGCCACTCTGAGTAATAATGATTTTTAGAGATGTTTTTTAGAGATGTTTAGGAGGTGGGTGTCATTCCCCTGGATGGATCACCTCCATGGTTCATGGATTCAGATGAACTCTGAACCAACAGAGCATTTACAGCAAAACCCACCAAATATCCATGTAAACACCATGGTTTTGTTGTATTAAAAGTAAATATTCCATGTTTCCATGTGTGGAGCAGTAAGAACTGATTTTCTTCTCACTTAAACCCACCAGGTTTCCCTCTGCTCTCCTACCAGGTCAAGATCTGATCAACTTCTCGAGCCTGCAAAAATTCAGTTTACAGCAGATTCAAAGTATTTAACCAAATATTGGATTCATCCAAATTTGCAATAAAGTTCCTTTGGCCATGTCCTCATCTCTTTGTCTTTGCTTTCGAAGAATTTTGGAGTTTTCGGGTTTTACTGGCCAAAGACACAGTGGAAAGGGAATTTTGGAATCCCACAGAGAAGTATTTACAGAAAGTGACATTTTGGGTTCCACCAGGAAATATTTGCACCAGATGTGCTCCCAAATGTCTCCAGCCAGGACTGAAAACCCCACCATGTGACCAGGCAGAGTTCAGCAACTCTGATCAGATTCTGAAGGCTCCTAACGACTCCCCAGAGCAGAGAGATCAGGAATTTGGTGTTTCTGGAGCAAATTCATCTGGTCTGATAAAATCCAAGGCACCAGAAAATCAGTGGGAAGATTTCTTATCTCTTCAGGAGCTTCAGGTCAACACCATCAGGAATGGACTTCTAAAAAACCCCAGAATTTACTTTTAGATCATCCATAAGGAGAAGGGAAAAGGTAGCAAGTGGATTAATATCCAAACCATTTTAATTTCCTGGAGAATCATTACAGTTGTAAATCCTGTTGGGTCTTCGTTGTGTTCACTAAAAAAACCGAGTTAACATCTTGCATCACCTCCCAGTTGTCCCCACTGACCATAATTTCATCAGCCTGTTATTAAACCCACGCGTATTTAGAATTGGAATTCCATGCTGAACATTGCATCATCGGATACGAGCACTTGGAATGATTTTGGAGTGACACAACAAATCCACAGTGGCTGCTTGTGGGAATTGCTGCTGGTGCTGAGGTCCTTTGAGGACAGGTGGAAGATTTTGGGGTAAAACATCTTTGTGTTTGGGTTGGTTTTTAATCCTTCTTGATTGAAATGTTCCTCGTGCTCTCTCCCAGACTGCCCCATGAAAGATCGCTGAACCCCAAAGTACAGATTGCCCTCTGGGCAGCAGAACAGCTCCAATGTGTGTCTTTATTTCCATTTTCCTGGTTTAGAATTGCTGTTCCTTGCTGGGATGGGAGGCCCTGACAGCTCTCTTGGATGGCACAGGTTTCTCTCCAGCAGATTCCAGAGCTGAGTGGTGAATCCATCTTTAGCCACACAAAGCCCACGGATGCTCTCCCTCTCTGGGCATGGATGGATTTGTGCTCCATGAAATCAAAGGAGGTGCTGGGTACATCGTTTTTGGCCTCTTCACTTCACCCCCTTTGCTGGGGCAAGATTGTTTAAGGTTTATTTGTGGTGCTTTGTCCAATCTGATGGCAAACTGCTCCAACAGTGGAGCTTCTCCCACATCCTTTGGAAGAATTTTCCACAGCCTAATAAGATTTCAGCACTTGGAAGTTGATCCAGCCTAAACTTTCCTCTACTTAACGTTATGCTTTGAGTCCTTATACCCTTTTCACCATCCTAAACAATTCCTCCTCTCCTCAGTGTTTACAATCCACGAGATTTCCCTCTGCCTTCCAAGGAGAAGTTTCCAATCGGTATTTGTGAAATGGAAAAGTAAATGACAAACAGAAGGTTCAGCAGAGAGGAACCTCCTGCTCTGCAGCACTCAGATGTTTGTGCAGCCACTGGGTGTCCTTCAAAACAGACCCTATTTCCATCATTTTCTGCTGCCCAGCTGTATCCCAAAGGTGTAAGGCACATCTTCAGTCCAAACAAACTTTGGGAGCTGCAAACCTTCAACTTCCAGACACGCACTGTTTAAAAAATAAGAAGAATTTTAAGCCAAACAAGCTTTAAATTCTTTCTTTTTTTAAATTTTTTTTACTCTTTTACTGTTGTTATTTCTGACTGGGTTTGCAGGGTCAAGGGTTGTTTGTGTTCAGTGCTGGGGCCTGGGCATCCCATCCCCAGCAAGAGTTAAACCTCCCAGGATGAAGGAGCTTTGTTGTGTCTGATGAAGGCAGACTTTCATTAGGCCTTTTACCACCAGCTCTTGGAACCCTTCCACTTCATGCAAGTCAAAAAACCACAAATATTCCTCTCCTTATATCAGTACCAGAAGCTGGGAGCATGGAATTCTTCAGAATGCTTTGAACCCCGTAATTGTCTCTTGTAATAATACATTTTTTACATTCGAGCTCGGGAGTTATCAAGGAGAAAGGACGTAGCAAGTTGGTTAAAATGAAGAATTAAATTATGGCCATGGAAACAAAAAGAAAAAGAAAAAAAAAAAGAAAATAAAGAAAACAAGAGGTACTTTCCACTGTTGTCAAAAGAAAGTGATTTGGGAAAGGATGAATCAGAATGGAGCTCTGCATGGTTTTGTGTTCCATGGATGGACAGAGGGAAGCTCAGGGTGGGATGGACCTGAGGGAAAGCTGTGCCTTGTCCTGAAATCCCCTGGTGCTCCAACACGTCCTGTGGAACAGAAAATGAGTATTTGGAGTGTTGGGTTATGGAGTGTAGGGTTTCTATTCTGTATCAGAGAACACGGGAATGTTTCCCCAGCCACGGAGCTGTTCTGCTCCTCATCCCACCACCACCATCAGCAGCTCCAATCCTTGGCCACATTCCCTGCTGGCCTGGCCATTCCCAGCCCTGCCTGACCTCAAGCTCCCTTCCACTAAAATCACTTTTTGTGCCTTGATTTTCCCTTTTTTTAAATTTTTCCTGTAGAGTTCTTAGATTTACATTTATGTCCACCAGTAATGGACAGTGGACATTTACCTACCCCAACTGAGCTTCCACTTTTACAGGAAAATATCCGATTTTATTCCCTTTGGAGATTTTAGGTGTGATCCCTGTGTTATGAATAACTCCTTAACATTGTTTTTTTTCCTTCTGGGGCATCTTCTTCCTCTGGATTCTACCTGAGACGTGGCATCATTTAATCACAAAGATCTTCTCAAACCACAGTGGAGAATTCCTTTGAGGGATACTCGAATATTTCCACAAACGGACCTCAGGAAAAATTCTGATCATGGGAATCCTAATCCCAAAACATGCTGCTCTCCTGAGAAAGTCCAGGATGAAGAAGCCAAAGAAAAAAAAATCAGTGGTGCAAAGAGGTAAAAAAAAACCAAACCCCAACAGAAACCCATCTTTCAGAAGTTGGTTCAAGTCATTGTTAGTACCCTGTCATTTGTTTGTATCCCAAATCCACAAAAGACATCAGAAAATGAAAAACAAAACCAAAAATGAAACCTAGCAATGTTATAAAAGAGTTTACAGCACAATAATTTTGTACTAAATTAAAGGAGTATTTACATGTGGAAAAATGTGGATGGAAACAGAGTATCCTTATTTTTTTTTTCTAGATTGATTGGATGATGAATTCTGGGTTCAGTTTATCAAAATAAAAGGACCCCTCTGACCCCTTTGGCTGTGAAATGAGCAGGAAAAGGGAGAGCAGTTCAACTGAGGAGACCAAAAGAACTTCAACCCTTTGGTGCTGCACAAACACCCCCAGTCCTGAATTCTGTGCAGATCCAGAGCAGAAAATTCAGGGTTTCTTGGATTTCATGTGACCCAAATTATCTTTTAAGAGGGAATTGAGGTCTGACCCCAGCCTGTTCACAATTCTGCTCACTTCAGGCCATAATTTCACAATAAATCAGTGAGAGACAGGGAGAGTGACCTGGATTGAGAAGGAGTTGAGGAGAATCAAGGAAGGAAAATAAGGATATATCATGATTAGGAGGCTCTTTTCATCATTTTAATCTTTATTTATATATAATTTTAGGAATTTTATTAAATAACCTGGAAATTATTCCTGGTTCAGCTCCATTAAAATTCACTTTAAGCTGCCAGAGGTCAGGGATGGATGGGATATTGGGAAGGAATTGTTCCCTGTGAGGGTGGGGAGGCCTTGGAAAAGAATTCCCAGAGAAGTTGAGGCTGCCCATGGATCCCTGGAAGCGCCCAAGGCCAGGCTGGGAGCACCCTGGGACAGTGGAAGGTGGAACTGGATGATCTTTAAGGTCCCTTCCAGCCCAAAATCATAAAACTTTGTGAGAGCTTCACTCCTTGTTCCACCCTTGGTGTCCCCTTGGGAGAAGCATCCCTGTTTGCTTGGGAGGATCCCAGCAGAGCCTTTGGGATGTGCCCAGGGACCCCAGGGCTGTGCAGCTCCTCCTGCCACCCCATGGCAGAGGATCAGAGAGCACAAACCCCTTTGATGGAAGGGTCAGGCCCTGCTGCTTCTCACTCCAGATTAACCAGCAGCAAAGGCCTTTGTTCCAGGCGGCCTCTGCTATCGAGAGCAGGGCCAGATAAGGGGGGAAAAGCCACTTTTGTGGCTGTTTTGTGTCAAAAAATGCCTGGTTTGACTTCTCAGGCTGGCTGGGCAATCACTCACTGCCAGCCCTTATCAGCCCTAATCAGCCTCGGATGGATCCACAGGGGCAAAGGAGCAGGAACAAAGGGTGCCAGGCTTTGGGATGAAAAAAGAGCCTTGTCCCTCAGAAAGCCATGGAAAACAAACCCAAACTGATGCCTCAGGTTTGACTTTTCTATTTTTCAGGTTCTGTGCTGCTTGAGTGTGTGGGGCTGGGCTCACATCAGGGGATGCTGAGCTCTGTGCACAGAGCAGGGAGACAAAACAATTCCTGCTCC
>JAXCLO010000057.1:2005001-2016295 GCA_035583995.1 Arremon aurantiirostris | reverse complement strand
GGAGAGGAATTGTTGTGTCTGCCCCAAATGGGAAAGCAGCAGCTCCCACTGTACATGGAGTTTAGAGTTACACACTGAAGAGCTGCAGGATTACAAATAGATGAAAATATAAAAGCCAAAATCCTGAGGCATCAGTGGAAGTGGTGGGACAGGGGCAGGCAAAGTTCTCATCCTGTTATCCTGGAGAATCTGCACCACAGCAGAGAGCAGCATGTGGAGTGCATGGAATATTTTCTTGGAGGGTCAGGGCCAGGCACTCAGACCTGTCCAGGAGAAGGGATCGGAGTCACAGAAGGTTTTCCCAAGGTCACTTATGGTTAATTGTGAACCTGTTTACTGTTAAGTGTTTACTGAGCTTCTCCAGATAGGGGAGGCAAATTTACCTGAACTACCACATGCAGAGATATTCATTAAACAAAATACCCAGGATATTCATTAAACTAAAAATCCAGGATATTCATTAAACAAAATACCCAGGATATTCATTCAACTAAAAATTCAGGATATTCATTAAACTAAAGATCCAGCCTAGTGGAAGGCATGGACGGAAAGGGTGTTTTAATCAAAGGGAACATATGAGAAACGAATGCAACTATGAATCTCCTTGGGATCAATCCTCAAATTTAGCTGATTTTAAAATTTTCATCAATGATGCTGAACTTCTTTAAAAGTCAGGGTTGAAACACAGATGCTGATGGAGGGAAATACCAAAGGGAAAGAACCCAGCAGTCCCAAGGGACTGAATAATGGCAGTGAGATGGAAATTTAATAACACACAGTGTCAGAGCAGAAATGGCAACAGAAGAATTTTTGCTACACGATCAGAATATAACAGATTAAAAAAAAAAGGAAAAGAGGAAGATGTGGTTATGAAGAGAGGAAAAAGATTAATCCAGCTCTAAACTCCATCAGAGGAAATATTCCCAGACAGGAAATTATTACTGTTGTATTGCTACAAGTTACTCTTTCTAACTGAGACGGTGACTTTTTCCTTTCAAATACAATAATTAATATGATATCCTACATAACTCTTTTTGCTCAGTGGAATGGAGCATCAAGCATGAAATTGGCACTGAGAGGCGGATGCACCAGCAGCTCTTTAACCACTGATCCTTTGAAATACTTCTTTGCCAAGTCTCAGAACTCACTGAGACTTCCAAAGAAGAAATTCTGTTATTTATTTCCTTCTTTCCATTTTTTTTGTTTTTCCTTTTCCCCTGCTATTTCTCGACTCCCTTATTCCAGGGTTGTTTAGCATGTGCCTGCTGGTTTCTCTGCTCCCCACTTCCTTTTCACATCATTCTTAATGGGCCTTTAAGGACATCTCCGTGTTCCTGTGGTGTTATTTATGGCTCTGACATCACCCCTCAAGGTGAACAGCTCTTTGCAAGCAGGGCTTGGGCTCTTTTACAGCAAACCTGCCCGCTGCTTTCTATAAAAACAGGAAAGCAGCTGCAGCTTTTATAGGTGAGAACGAAGGTTTCTGCCTCTTCTTTACGTCCACTTTGTCACGGGGAAGTTCAGGATGAGTTTTGGGGGGAGAAACACAAAGGCTGAGTGTGGTCTGACAGGGCTGAGTTTTATCTGCCAGCCTCCAGCTGACGTGAAATGAAACACAGAAAAGCCTTTCCAGATGTTTTTGTTGTCACTCATGGCTTACATGGATGCAAAGTGGGCAGAAAATGGGAAAAAATAAAGTGGGCTTGGCTCACAGGATCAGGTTTTCTCAGTGAAAACTTCTTTTTAAATATTGTGTGTGCACAATGTCTTTGCTGGGTGAAAATAAATCTATGAAGAAATACAGTGAAATTAAGAAATAAGCAAGTGGCTGCTAAGGATGGAATCCAGGCAGACCTGCTGCCCTTAATATTGATGTTAATTTGCCTAATGAGCTTTAAATCACATTCAAGCTGGCCAAAATGCAGGGGCTAATATTTCAAATACAAACCAGGTACTCATTTTGAAATGAGCCTGTAACAAACAGGTTCTCATTTTGAAAGCTGTTCAGGTTCCTTTGAGATTTCTGGAGTGTGGGTACAATGGGAGAGAAGGGATTTTTATTCTGAAATTCTGAGCAATTTGGGCATGAATCTGTAAATGACACCCTTAGATCAGGCACAGGCAGCTGCTGAGAGGGTGAAACTGAGATTGAATGGCAGGAAAAACATCCAGATGAGGATATCTGGAGAGATGAACTGGAGCAAGGAGAATGATTAAAAATCTTAATTAAAAATATCAATAAATCACAGGCATTGGGAGCTCTTTCATTACAGGAGCAGAGCAGGATCAGGAGGTTTATTAGATCTCCACTTGTCACACCAAGAGCTCATTTGCTAAAGAGAACTTGCAAAGAGAACCATGAAAACAGAGGTTTCTAGAACGAGCAGCTAATTAGAAACAAAATTAAGTTTAATTACTCCGAGGTGGTTTTTTTTCCCCCTCATTTTTAATTGCAGTTTTAAAAGAAGCTGTTTCTATTATTCACACTTTTAACTGGTGTGAACAAAGTGATATCATGGAGTACAAACCACACCTTTGCCTCCAGCCCTTTGTGCACTCAACCCAACAAAGCTCTGGGAACAGCTGGAAGCTCTGAGTGGCTGGGTGGGTCAGATGGAAAATTCCCAGTGTTGTCACCTCTAGGATATGTCTTTGTGTTGGAAAATAATGAAAATTCATTAAACCCTTTTGCTCATCCACGGGAGGCCTCCAGGTGCCGATCCATTCCGGGAGGTTTGTGTTCCAAACCTTTACATGGAACAACAGGGAGTAAATCCATGGTAAAACCAAAAATCAGCTCTGTTCTGATGGAAAATACCCAATTGTTTCCAGCTTCAGTGTTCCTAAATGAAGAATTAAACCAAAATTATCTTTACCTATGGATTGCAGTTTGTGCAGGTGTTTCTGCCTCCATGAATTCACAGATTCACACAGATTCACACAGAATCACAGAACCACAGAATCAATCACAGAATCATGAGGTTGGAAAAGACCTGTAATATCATCGAGTCCAACCTGTGCCCAACACCTCAACCAGACCATAGCACCAAGTTCCATGTCCAGTCTTTTTTAAACACATCCAGAGATGGTGATTCCACCTCCTCCCTGGGAAGAGCATTCCAGGACTTTATTATTCTTTTGGTGAAAAACTTTTTCCTAATATCCAACCTATACCCTCCCAAATCTTGCCCCAAATTCTGGGTAGGGTATTAGCCACACCATCTAGACATCAAATTTTAGGTCCCTGAGTGTTTCTGACTCAATTTCTCCTCCCCAAAAGGATAATTTGGTGTGCCAGAGCAGGGCTGAGCTGCTGCAGGCTCCAGCAGCAATGAGAAGCTTAATTTTATTAAATGAGTGGTCAAACATTTTTCCTGGAGCTCCCAGTTGGAGTTCCAGGCTGTTTCTTTATGGCTTCAGGTCAAATAAAGTATTCTCTTGTGGGTCTGTGCCTTTCAGCACTGAAAGTTTAAATTCTGAGCATCCAGAGCTCCAACATCCAGCACCTTTTGCTGAATTTTTCCCCCACTAGCTAACAGGGATGTGTGAGTGCAGATCTCTTTAAATAAAGGCAACTCATGGAAAATGTTCCTGGGGCACTGCTGCCACTCCTGACCAGGGATCTTGCTGATGTGTGCAGCCTGATCCTGCCACCACAGCTTCCTCAGAACTTTAGAATTTGCTCTCTCCTTTTTTTCTTTTTTTTTTTTTCCACTGTCAACCGGCCAAATATTTCAAACATTTTTTCCTCTAACAAATGTGTCCTTGTGGGGAAAAGTCCATTAGTAACAGAGTAGTTGCATCTTGTCAGGACCAGACTTTAATGGCTGTTTGAATTTTAACTACTATTTGCTAACTGTTTCTGTCCAAGCCAACTAAGACCATCATAAAAGCCATTAAATCCCAAGTAAGTGGCCCCAGTGTAGCTGCAGGCTACAACACTGAGTCTGATCTGAATTTATCCACTGCAAAGCAAAGTCTGTGACCCTCACAGACTTTTGGGAGCTGGAAAGTTTTCTGTTTTCCAGAAAGGATTGCCTAGAAGAATAAAAGTACTCTTCTTTGCCCCAGGGAAGGGCCAGCAGGTAACATGACACACTGTAATCCATTTTCCTATTTGCAGCATGAATGAAGACACTGTCAAATGTCTGGCACCAAATTCCTAAAATATATGGGACAATGCAAGCCAGTGTTTGGATGAGTGGAAAAGTTCCCTGTGCAGAGGGACAGAGAGTACAAAGCTGAATGAGGTGAGCAGGGCAGGTGGGGCATTTTTTGCATCCTTTTCTCCAGTTTGGCATTTTTTGGATCCTTTTTGTCCAATTGCTGCTCCCTCAGCACCTCGTGGCATCATCCTTGAAATTGTGCCCAGCAGAGCAGCAGGAATGGGCAGGGAAGGGACAGGAATGGAGGTGGGCACCCACGGCCAGCTGGAAAATTCACCTGCAAGAGCCCTCCCAAGCATCATGGATGAAAGGAGGTGGAAAAGGTGGATATTGCTCCTCACCTCTCAGAAATAAGAGCACAAACCCTCCTCTCCCTGAGGCTGGGGTAACCAGGAGAATGTGCTGTCCATCTCCCGAGCCAGGGGAAATAAAACCCAACCCCAGCGAGATTTATCCTCCACATTCCTGTTTCCTCCAAAGGCGTGGGGACAAAAATTAAATCCGTCAGCATTTGCACTTACTCAACAAATCTAAGCCTTTGAAGGTGGTTAGAAGTAATAAATCAAAATTGGTAAAAGTTAAAAGGAGAAAAATCCAAGGCATGGCTCTTAACTGAAAGAAGTTTTATCTTTAAATAGGTGTGAGGTAACAAATGAAGTAACCAGGCAGTGCAGGAAAGGAGAAAGGTAGAACAAAGGTTAAAACAACTCCGATTTCCTGGTTGTTTACTTGGGCCAAATCAAAGTCTATTGAAGGAAAGAGAAAGCCTCAGTGGGCTTTGGAATGGGCTGCTAAGGCATTTGCACATCCTAAATAATCTCTGGATGTAACCAGTGCCTGGAGTGGGGAAGGGAGAATTCAAAACAAGCTGCAGTGGGAGCAGAACAGAGAGCTCACCAAGCCATTTTCCATGCACAGCCCTCAGCTCCCAAAAACAGCAACAGAAAAAAGGCCAGCCCCAAACACAGCCCAGCCCTCAGCAGTGATCTTCAAAACAATGCTTGGCGAGGAAGGAGAGCTCTGCTCCAAGTGCCACAGCTGCAGACACCAACCCAAAAATGTTCCCTGAGTGGGGGCACTGGGGGGAAGTGAATTCCCTGGGGAACAGGGGGACCTTGACAAAGGTGAGGCTCAGGAATGTTCACTTCTGGGGAGCAGGGAGATGCTGGGGGTGGATTCCACACCAGGAGCTGTCCTCTGTTGGGGCAGGGTTGGATTTGCAGGGATCCCCGATGAAGGAAGGAATGATGACTCCATGTTCAGAGGGCTAATTTATTATTTTATATTATATTTTATTAAAGAATACCATACTAAACTATACTAAAGAATACAGAAAGGATACTTACGGAAGGCTAAAAAGATAATAATGAAAACTCATGACTCTCTCCAGAGTCCTGACACAGCTTGGCCCTTATTGGCCAAAGAGTAAAAACAACTCACAGCAGAATCCAATGGAACAATCACCTGTGGGTAAACAATCTCCAAACACATTCCACATTAGCACAACACAGGAGAAGCAAATGAGATAAGAATTGTTTTCCTTTTTCTCTGAGGCTTCACGGCTTCCTAGGAGAAAAATCCTGGGCAAAGGGATTTTTCCAGAGAATGTGAATGTGACAGGGCAGTGTTGGTGCAACAGTGAAGGTGGCCTAGGAAAAATGGCACTGAGATTGTGACACTGTGTCCTGTCCCTCCATCCCTTGTACAGAGTCTCTCTCCACTTTTCCTGTGGCTCCTTCAGGCCCTGCAGGGCCACACTGAGGTCACCCCAAAACTTCTCCTCTCCAGGCTGATCAACCCCAATTCTTTCAGCCTTCCTCCACATTTGATCATCCTGGTGCCTCCTCTGGAGCTTCTCCAAGATCTCCAAGTCCTTCCCATGCTGGGCACACCCAGGGGAGCCACTCAGAGCTCCCTCCTCTGCACCAGCCTGTCCAGAATTCCTCTTTTACCAAACCCCAGCACTGGGAACCCCCCACTCCACCTGACACCATGACCTGAGCTGGTTGTGAGAGCCCAGCCCACCCCTGTGTGTGAATTTCCTGTGGTTGGAGTCCCTCAGGCCCAGGAAACCTCTCAGAGCAGCAAATCCCAAATCTGCCCAGTGGTGGTTTCACAGAATGAGCCTGCAGTGCCTCACTTACAAGGCTAATTTGTTTCTAAATATGTTCTTTAAAACAAAAAAAAAATTATTTTATTAGAATCAGCTCAAGGGTTTGCCTGGTCTCAGTGCTGTTTAATGGGGATTAGTTTGAAGTGAAAAATGTGTTTTCCATTTGTCTGAGAACGACACAACAGGGAGCAGAACCCTGGAGATTATTGAGAGCTTTTGGGTGGTTCTGGGAGGCCAAAGGCCAAGTGGCTGCAGCTCTCAGTGCAATAATCCCCTGGAAAAGCAGGCCTGGGGTGTCTCCAGTGCAATTATGGGATGGAAATGGCAGCACGTGGCTGAGCTGGGGATTATTGGCTGGGAGTCCCTAATGCAGCAGGGAATGCCCTGCACTCTCCTGTTCCCCAGAGCCCCTCACTCCCCACACCATGGATCTGGTGGTTCCCTCACTCCTAATAATGAGCCACTTGTTATTATAATGTAAAGTGGGAATGGCTGAAAATAAAGATTAAATTCAACAATTACAGCTATTCTTTTAGGATTTCATTTCTGATGTTTTGTTTCTAAATATGTTCTTTTTTTTTTTAATTTTATTTTATTAGAATCAGCTCAAGGGTTTGCCTGGTCTCAGTGCTGTTTAGCAGAAATGAAATCCTAAAAGAAGAGCACAAACCACCCAAGAAGGGAAATATGTTAATGGCCAACTGATCTCTGCCTGTGCAGCTTAATGACACAAATAAATAATTACTCCGTTAAATGCTGATTTTTGCAACTGCTTGGCACCTAAGGGAACAAACAGTGACAGGATATTTAAACACCCCAGGGCATTTAAAGAGTTCATCAGTGGCACACTGAATTCCTCTTTCCTCTCAGGGAGGTCACCCTGCACGGGGTTTGTCTGCTCAGCCCTGTCTGTGATGTGTGGGAGATGGAAATCTTGGCATTAATTAAATGATTTGCCAACAGAGGAGCTCTCTGCCGATTTATCTCTATTTATTCACTCCTCTGTGGTTGCTAAACCTTTTCCCTGCCTGCAGGGCAGAGGCACAGGAAGGATGCTGAGCAGCCCAAACATTTCTAAAATCACACACACACCATGCATGACAAATATGAATTTTTCTGGAGAACCTTCCCACCTCAGCACCCTGAAATAAAGGGTTGGGATCTGCTGGGCCTGCAGCATCCCTGTGATCCTCAATCATCACTTGGATATTTGCAGTTGGAGCCCCAGCCTGTTTTATCCACACAATAGAATTATTCCTGCTGTTTCTTTCCTTGATGCCAGCTCTCTGCTGGCTGCATTTCTTGGGACAGGTTTGAATGCTGTTGGTGACCTTGTGAAAAACACTTCTTCATTATGAAAAGCAGGTCAGAAATCCCCCTGGGCACAGTGAAATGCCTCACCTGCAATTCCTCAAATAGTTTCCACTGCTGTTAATCCCTTTGGGTGAAGGAGGTCCTGCACATGGCTACTCACTAAATAGATATCATCTGGAGAGAGCTGGATGCAACATTTTGGCACCAAACAACCTGGATATAGAACACCTAGAATAATTTGTGGGTTTATCAACACCCTGACAGATTTCCTGGGAGGTACATTCATTCAGTGACACCAGTTTAGGGTTTTGTCTCCTCCTCTCAAAGGTCTGAAAAATTCCCAATGTGGGTATCAAGCAGAGCCTGGGGATAACAGTGTCAGATGTCTCTAAAAAATGTGGATTTATGTTTTATCCACTCCTGAAAAATTTGGATTTATGTGGTTTCACCCACTGGTGTTTTCTCCTGGGAAAGGTGTCTGAACTCCTTGCACAGAGTCAGGAATTCCCTATGGAGAAAGGCACCAAAATGAGGTTGTTTAAAGGAAAAAAAAAGAAAATAAAGCTTGTGAAGAGGTGGCAGCCTGGCCACAGGAAAGTTGCTGCTCTGTGCTATTTACTAGTTTAATAAAAACAAACCCTTTAGATAACAGCCAATTTACAAGATCTCATTATAGCCCAACTAAAAAAAATCAGATTATGGTGATGTGTTATGCAAACAGCATTTATGAATACTTATAAAAAGGAATTTGGCTACTCACTGTTGCCTCTTCACGGCAGGTAAATATAATTTGCATTTTTATATGTGGGTGAGCACCAGGGCTGGCCACAGTGGTGTGAAACCTGGAGCTGACCCCAGGCTCCTTTCTCAGCTCTGTACAGAAAAGGAATTTACTAATTTATAACATTTTCCACCCACCAGATATGCCAAAGAATTAGAAAAATTAAAAACAGGCAGGTGAAAGGGAAAGGAAACATAACAACTATTTGTAAAGGGGTGAGAGTATGAAAAGGGAGGGTGAAAACTTTTTAAAGTATTTTTTGGGCAGCAAGAATCTGCAGAGGGAAATGAGAGGGGTGCCAGGTGTCAGGATATTTGAAATTTTAACCAAAGCATCAGAAACTGCAGCCCAGAGCCCAGGGCAGCAGTGAGGGGAGCTCTTGCTGAGGTTCAGAGCTGGGTTTGAATCCCACCAGTGATGGATGAACAATTTTTTTCTATTATTTTGCAGCTGTCAATGAAGGAGAAGAAAGAGTTTCCTGCAGAGTGAAATCTTCCTTGCAAGGTGAGGAATCCACTGGAGCCAAGTCCAGTGTCACATTCCTGAGCTTCCCTCATGTTGTGCTTGGCCTGGGCCTTCCTCCAGCCACAGCTGCCCCTGGGCCTGCCAGGACAGAACCAGCCTGATCTGGCCAATAAAATCGATTTATTGTGCTGCTTTCCAAAATAACAGCTCCTGCCCTGGTGCTTGGAAAGCCAGGAAGGCACAGAGGAAAACACAGCCTAAAACTAATATTTATTTTTATTTTTATTTTTATTTTTATTTTTATTTTTATTTTTATTTTTATTTCATTTTTATTTTTATTTTATTTTTATTTTTATTTTTAGTCTATTTTTATTTTTATTTTTATTTTTATTTTTATTTTTATTTTATTTTTATTTTTATTTTTATTTTATTTTATTTTATTTATTTAATTAAATTGTATTGTATTGTATTGTATTGTATTATATTGTATTGCATTGTATTGTATTGTATTTAAAATAAATTTAAAATCACATTTTATTCAATTATATTTTATTTAATTGGGGTTTTTTTTGCCCAAATCAGAGATGCAGCCTTGTATTCCATGTAGGACTGGAATAAGGGTTGACACATTCCTCCAGAACCCCAAATATTAATCAGACATTAATTTGGTTGGAGCTTTGCAAAATTTCAGATGGACAAAAATCGAGATGGAAAATGATGAAAAAAATCCCTCTGTATGTCAGAAAGTTGAAGTGAGTGACAAAAAGTGGTGGCTGCAGGAGAAAATGCTTAAATGGTTTATTTGGGGTTTCTGTAGTGTTTGAATGCCCCTTCCCTGTGCTTTAGCAAAGCCATGATTGGTTTTCCACCAAAAAAATTTGTGAATTTTAGTCGGGTTCCCTGCTGGATTCTGGAGTTCTCAGGTTCCAGCTTACACAACAGCAAAGCCTCGATGCAGGGCAGGTTTTCATGCCTGAAATGGAAGTTAAATAAGGCTTTGCCTGGAGTAGACAAAACAAGAAGATCCGTAGACTAACTGGAAACGTCGAGATTTGAAAATTACCTGATAGGAAAAGGGAGGGGAGTGGGATCAAAGACGTCCCAGGGAATGAAAAATTCCTTCGGAGCGCTTCCTGTGCTCTCTGTTTTGTTAACCAAGGTAGGATTAGGTTTCAGCTGCCAAAAGAAATAACATTTGGAGATTTTTTTTTTGGTCTGGGGAAGTGGGATAGAAAGATTTAAGACAGCTTTTTCCGTGCTGTTTGCTTTTTGTCAAGCAGTCGAGTGGAGTTATTGTTATTAATTTGTATTGCAGAGCCACCAGAGTGGGGCTGGGTTTCCAGGGTACCTGGGGCTGTGAAATGCCCAGGCAGGGACTGGTGTCACCTCACAGGACCCAGGGTGGCACCAGGACAGGCACAAAAGGGAATTTTGCCCTCTCCTCTCTCCTGGGTCACGGCAGAGCTGGCATGAAAAGAGTCAAACCTGCATTTTTAGCTAAATACAAACCCACCTTGGATTTAGGCACATTTCACCTCAGACCAGCTCATTCCTGTTCAATCATTTAGATTTTGGTTTCTCTTTCTTCTTATCCAACTTCAGACATGGTCTCTGTGCAGGGATTGCAGGAACCAGACCCAGAAATTCAAGTGGTTTAAATTCATTTTCAAGGACAAGAATTAATCCTCAATAAATGACATGAACATGAGGGGAAAAGGGAAAAGCAGGAGGTGGGACCACTCTGAATGGTTCAGAAACCATTCTCCAGTGCTGCAGAGCTCCTGGGCAGGGATGAAAATTGTGCTCCACCCTCACCTTCCTCCAGATAACCTTTTCTCCCTGGGAAGGATCTGGGAAGTTGTGTATTTCCATCAGTCCTTTTACTAAACTCACTCAGCCCAGCTGTACCATTTACATTCATCCTGCACCTTGGATTTTTTCTCTCTGCTCTTGGGTAAAGTGAATTCTAGAAGAAATCTTCTTGCTCAGGCAAATTCCACCAGCACAGAAAAGGACATGGTCTGTGACTTCAACAGAAAATCAGATTGCAGTTCTTGGGAAGGCTGGAAGTCCTTACCTTAATCTCATGCTAATCTAGAAACAAAACACTTACAGGAAAAAAAAAAAATTGACTCTACTATAAATCTGAACCTGTTTATTCTGAAGTTGTCTATCAGTGGCTAACTCCAAATCCAATCTCATGGGTAAATATTTGCAGAACCATTTGAATGATGAAGGGTTTTTATTACCTGGGAGAATTTCCTGCTTCATGCCTTTGAGAGCCTCACCTGGATGTGCAGGGTGGCCCCAGGTGCCTGCCCTGTGTGTGCCAGCTGGGAAGGGGCTGCTGAGGACCAGGCTGGGCGTTCCTGATGTCTTCAGGTTTGGCTTTTCTATGTTTCAGGTTCTGTGCTGCTTCAGTGTGTGGGGCTGGGCTCACATCAGGGGATGCTGA
>JAXCLO010000057.1:1959910-1971119 GCA_035583995.1 Arremon aurantiirostris | reverse complement strand
CCCGATCCCGATCCCGATCCCTGATCCCATCCCGATCCCCATCCCTATCCCATCCCGGTCCCGCTCCCTCGCCCGCCACCTGGCGGCAGCGCCCGGAGCTGCGACAGCGCCGAGCGGTCCCCGGAGCATCCGCGGGACAGCGGCGACAGCGGCGACAGCGGCTCCGGGACGCGCCACGCTCAGCCCCCGCCGCCCCTCGGGGCCGCTCTGCACCTCCCGGGGCCCGTCCCGAATTGTCACCCCAAAACCAGCGGGGTTCTAACCCAGCAACCTGTTGCCAGCGAGTTCCCAGCATTCCCAGTTTATTTCCTGACCATCCCCAGGAAACCTGGGCACAGCTCTCACACTCAGCCCCGTCAGGCAGTGCAGAACACATTTTGTTTTTGAATGGATCGAGTGTTTGCTGGTTTATTTTGTGTCGTTCCCCTTTATATATAGCAGCGGAGCTGGGAGGGCCGTGGCCCAATTTGCCAGCTTAGGTAAATATAGCCGGGCAAACCTGGCTGCACTCCACCAGGAACCTTTCAAATAGGGCAATGAGCTATTTGTGGCCAGAGGGACAGAGTTGGGGACATATCAGTGACCAAGAGCCAGGGAACGTGTGTGCGTGTAGAAATGCAAGGCTAGCGTTTATTATCGTGTAAAACTCCACACAGAAAAGCTCCAGGATAGAAATGCCTTAATAATTATCTCATCTCCAGTGCCATGTCCACTTCTGCATGCACATTTTCCGTGGAGAGGCTCCGTGCGTTCTCTCACGCACGGGAGCAGCTCCAATGAAACATCTGCTGAGCCCTCCGTATCATCCTCCTCCTCCTCCTCCTCCTTCACATCCTTTCTCCGGGCTGTAGGAAGCTCCACAAGTGTCAGGCAGCTGCTCTGCTGCGGCTACTGGGCAGTGCTTTGGTTGCTCTGCTTCCCCATCTTTGATCACAGGGTGTCTCCCCGCCTCGCCTGACAGGGGAGGCAGCACGGGATATTTTTGGTCTGTCACGATCCCGGCTTGGCCCAGGTGCCAAAAGGAGTTGCTGGTGGCCTCTGGGTGACCGTGGTGAAGAGCAGCAGCAGGGAGGAGGCTGCCCCAGAGCCTCCCCAGGCACAGAATTCACAGAATCAATCACAGAATCCCAGAATCCACAGAGTCACAGAATCCCAGAATCCACAGAGTCACAGAACCACAGAATCCACAGAATTCACAGAATCAATCACAGAATCATAGAATCTCAGAATCACAGAATCCACAGAATCACAGAATAACAGAATCACAGCATTTACAGAATCACAGAATCAATCACAGAATCAATCACAGAATCAATCACAGAATCAATTACAGAATCAATCACAGAATTACAGAATCCCAGAATCTCAGAATCCCAGAATTCACAGAATTCACAGAATCAATCACAGAATCACACGATCGTAGGATCACAGAATCCACAGAATCCACAGTATCAATCACAGAATTCACATAATCACAGAATCAATCACAGAATCCCAGAATCCCTGGGTTGGAAGAGATCTTCACGCTCGAGCCCAGCCCAGCCCCAGCCCCTCACCCAAACCCTGGCCCCCAGTGCCACATCCAGGCTTTGTCAAACACACCCAGGGATGGGGACTCCACCACCTCCCCGGGCAGAACATTCCAGAACTTTATCCCCCTTTCTGTCAAACACTTTTCCTGCTATCCAGCCTGTGTTTCCCTTGGTGCAGCTGGAGGCTGTGTGCTCTGGTTGTGTCAGTGCTGCTGGAGAAAGAGCCCAGCCCCAGCTGGGCACAGGCCCCTTTCAGGAGCTGTGCAGGTGATGGGGGCACCCCTGAGCCTCCTTTTCTCCAAGCTGAACCCCCCAGTCCTGCTGCTCTGCTCTGGAGTGGCTGTGCTGGGTTTTCCAGCAGGAATTTTGGCTGGGAAATGCCTCCTTGGGATAGCCATGCTCTGAGTGGGGCAGCAAAAATAGGAATTCTGCATCCAGGCTTTCAGAATTCCAAGTGGAAATCAGAAAGAGCCCAGGGAATGTCTCCAAGGGGAAACCTTGCCTGCCCTTACTCATAACAAGTAAATGTGACCTCAGCAATTCCATGGGAGGCTTTCCAGAGTGACCTGTGGTGGGATGTGAAGTGGGAAATGAAATTTGGGAAGTGTTTTATGGCAGTTCCTGCAATTACTCACTGCACTGATTAAACTTCTCTCCCTTTTTCCACAGGGAGCCGTTCTGTCAGAAGGTGCTTTTTTGTCTTTCCTCCCATTTTATCCTTCTTTTTGGAGAGGTAAAGCAGTGGTTGTTACACCCTCCAGCAAACCCTGCTAATTCAGAATCCTAAACCCACAGAATTCCTTTGTTATGGAACAAAAATGGGGAGAATGGTTTGGAAAAGCTCTGGAGACAGAAATCCTCAGGATTTGGGGTGAGCAGCTCCAGCAGGAGGTGTCACATGTGAATCCACGTGGATTGGGGCTGGAACAGCTCCATCCCTTTCCTCACATTGATAAAAGGGGATGGTCCAGCTCCAGTCTCACCCCTCTGAAACATCTGCACTTCCCCCAGCTGGGGTAATTAGCACAGTGCTAATTTTACCTGAGATGATGATGATGATGATGAAAACAGCTTCTCCACATCAAGGGAGGATCCATACCCTGCCTCAAACCCCCTGGGCTTTGTTTGAGCAGGGATTTTACTCAGGGATTTGCTCCTTGGGGAGGTTTCTCCTTCCCAGTGTTACCTGCAGCACACTGAGGGCAGAGCAGAGCCAGCTCAGGGATGTTTTGTGCTGGGAAACCAAAAGCTTTGAGGGCTGAGGTGCTGCCTGACAGAAAATTACCTGCTGCAGATTCAATTACTCACCCAGATCTGCTTCTTCTCTTTGCTCCCCCCCGAGAGGAGCCACTTCCAGACACCAAACAGCACAAAAGGTGCTTGGAAACCTCTCATTCCTTTCTGGCCCTTCCAAAAAAGATTCAAAGGCAATTGCCATTTCAGATGGAGATTCAGAACAGACACTTCTTCAGCTTGAAAAAATTACAGCGGGGAAGGGTCAGGGGGGAAGCAATCTGAGGAGTGTGGATAATGCAAAGCAAAGAGCTGTGTGCAGGGTGAAACCTGCCCTGGGCACCCCCCTGCCCTCCCTGGAGCCCAGCACAGGTGGGGAGGGAGGAAAGCTGGGCTGGGAAGGTTCTGGAAAGCTGCAGGATGGATTTGTGGATTGGTTTGGTTTTGTGGGTTTTGAGGTTTTTTTGGTTGGGTTTTTTTGGGTATTTTTGGGTATTTTTGTTGCTTTGGTTTTTTTTTTTTAGATTTTGTTTGGGGTTTTATTTGTTTTTTTTTTTTATTTGGGTTTTGTTTGGGGGTTTTTTGTTTGTTTTTGGTTTTTTTTTTTTTGTTGATTGGATTTTTTTTGTTTTGGATTTGGATTTTTGTTTTGTTTTCTTATGTTTTTGTTTTTGTTTTGTGGGGGGTTTTTTGGTGTTTTTTTTTTGGGGGGGGGGGGGTTCGTTGATTGGATTTTTTTTTTTTTTTACAAAAAGAGCCAGAATTGAATTGATTGGCACTGCTGGCACTCGATCCCCAGCTCTGGGGTCACCCCAGCAGGCCAGGGGCACAAAGCCAGCCCGTTGTCCCCTGCTCTGGGCTGTTCTGCACAGGTTTTGTTGTGTCACCTTTGGTGGCCGAGAGCACAAGCACCTTCCAGTGCAGTCACAGGTGACAGATGAGCCCCTGCTCATTCTCTCTGTCCCTTTGTCTGCCCCTGACTGTCCCCACATGTGATCCCTGCCCTTTGTCACATCAAGACAGGCCCAGGCTGGGTGCTGGGTGTCCCCTCTGCTGCCACAGGTGACCTCAGGAGGCATTTAAAAATGAAAATGAAATGAAATTAAAATGCAATATCTATGAAAGCAGAGCTGTGAGCAGAGTTTGTGCTCTGAGGAGGGACAGGAACCTCTGGGATCAGCCTGGGCTTCCTTGGAGCCACAGAGCTGCGGGGGGACCCTGGAGAGCTGCCCAAAATTGGAGATCCAGGGACCCAGGGAGGGGAACAGGGAGTGATCTGGGAAGGGATCCAGGAAGGGGATCCAGAGAAGGGGTCAGGAAAGGGATTCAGGGAAAGGATCCAGGGAGGAAACCAGGGAAGGACTCAGGGAAGGGATCAAGGGAAGGGATCCAAGGAGGGATCCATGAAAGGGATCCAGGAAGGGGATCCAAGGAAGGGATCAGGGAAGGAATCAGGGAAGGGATCCAGGGAGGGGATTCAGGGAAAGGACCCAGAGAGAGGATCCAGAGAAGGAATCAGGGAAGGGAACCAGGAGGGGATTCAGCGGAGGGATCCAGAGAGGGGATCCAGTGAAGGGATTCAGGGAAAGGACTCAGGGAAGGGATCCTGGGAAGTGATTCAGGGAGGAGATCCAGGAAAAGGAGTCAAGGAAATGATCCAGAGAGAGAACCAGGGAAAGGATCCAGAGAAGGGATCCTGGGAGGGGATTCAAGGAGGGGAACCAGGGAAGGGAACCACAGAAAAGATTCAGGGAAGGACTCAAGGAAAGGATCCAGAGAGGAAACCAGGGAAGGGATCAGGGAAGGGACCCAGGATGCTCCTGCAGCTCCCATCCCACCTGCAGGGAGCCACCCCAGCCCTGTGGGCCCACAGGAACCCTGGGGCCTGGCTGCCACCACAGCACGCGATGTCACCAGGCCTCACTGCCACCAGCTGTGACACTGATCAGCTTTCCAGGCTGATTGCTCAACATCTGATGGGAAAAAGCACAACCTTTCCCCCTCCAGCCCCTGTCACAAGGCTCTTTAATGGGGTTTGGGCACCAGCTCAAATAAAACCAGGGGATCAGAGCCAACTCCTGAAGAATTAGGGAGATTACAAAGAAACTCACGCTGAGGCACAGCATTTCCCAGTGCGAAAAACCAGGAGAGAGCCTCCTCCTCCTCCTGCCACCATCCTTCCCCTCCTGGCAGCAGGACAGAGCACAGGACATTCAGTCTGGCCCCAATTCCAGCTCAGGATGCCCGGGCTGGGTGGGGAATCCTTCCCCTGTGCGTAAGTGCAGGGCAGAGCTGGGCCTGGAGGCACAAAATGGCACCAGAAAAGCAAAATAAGCAGCACAAGATGGTGATAGCAGGGCAGAGGAAGCCGTGGCCTTTGCTGGCTGAGGATAATTTCCCCTCTGACGACAGATTTTTCAAGTGGCAGAGGTGTTTGAACGGGTGGGCCTTGGAGGGCTGGTCCAAGTAATCAGCTCAAAACAATCTCAGGAAGTTTAAGCAACACTTCTGAGCTTGGGTTGGTTTGGTTTGTACTCATCTGTTCAGTTTGACATTCTGAGAGGTGCCAGCTGATTTAATCCGTGCTCCTCTTTCCAAGCCCTGCAGGAGTTCTGGGAAGGGCTGAGCCCCACCTGTGCCAGCATCTCCTCGGCCTCCTGAGCGGGGAAAAGATGCTGTGAAGGCTCCCAAAAAAGCTCCCAAAAAAGCTGGGACTGCCCCCCACCAGCTCCAGCATCTCCAGCACCATCCCAGGTGCACCTGGTGGAGAAATCCAGTCATGGTTGATGGGAGAATGCAGCACAAACCCACCCAGAGCTCTGTCAGGGATGGGGATTTAAGTTCCCAGTGGATGCAAAAAGCCCAGAGCTGCCTCCTCAGGAAACTCCAGCCTGTTTGCTGCTGTGGTTTTCCTTCCACAATGGCCAGTGATCTAATTCTCTCTGTTTTTAGCACAGTTTATTTGCTTTCCAGGAGAGAAAATAAACTCTGATATTGTCATTTATGCTGTGGCCACAGACTCCAGGCTCTGGTACAAAGTGATGGAAAACACTGAGGACATTTGATCTCAGCTAATCTAGTGGGAGAAAAAGTGTGAGAAACAGAGGAGAGCAGTCATTTATGTGGTGTTAGCAGAAATCAGATGCTTTCAGGCTTAGAAATGCAGTTTTCACTGCAGTGGGTGCCCTGATAGGGAATAAATTGCAGTGGTAATAAAGGCTCAGCAGCAGAAATGCAGCAGGGAAACCACTCAGGGTGCTGGGTGTCCCTCAGGAGGCATTTGGCCCCCAAAATGAAAATGAAATAAATTAAAATGGAATGTGTATATCAAAGCACAGCTCTGAGCAGAGGTTTGTGCTCTGAGGAGGGGTGGGAACCTCTTGGATCAGCCTTGGCTTCTTTGGAGCCTCAGGCCTGTAGTGGGATTTTGGATCCCAGACCAGAGTGGAGAGACCCAGGGAAGGGAAAACCCACTCAGGGTTTGCCAGAGGCTCCATCCTGTGCCCACAAATCCCACAGCAAATCCCTCAGGAGCCACCAAACCCCACCTGGGGAGGTGAAGCTGCCCAGACCTCGGATGCTGAGGTGTGGGTGCAAACAGCTCGGGGGGAGAGGTGCAGAAAGGGCAGGAGGTTTGCAATCAGAACAGACAGAAACCTTCCAGAAACCTCCCAGAAACCTCCCAGAAACCATTCCAGAAACCTTCCAGAAACCATTCCAGAAACCTTCCAGCTCTTTCTGCTGCCACCGAGTTCTTGTTCTCTCTCGCCACTCCCTTTCCCATTGGAAGCTTTCCACGGCTCTGCCCCTGGTGCCACTCTCAGGGCTCTGCTTTATCCCAGCCTGCTGCAGCCAGGAAAGCACAAAACACAGCCCAGCCCCTCTCCCTGAGCCCCCTGGGCTCTGCAGGGCAAAGCTGGGACTTGTCTGAGCCCCACGAGGGCTTTGGGGTGAGCAGGTGACTTGAATTGGCTCAACAATCCCAATTCCCTTCGCCTTTTCTCCTAAAATTGGCTGAAAAATCCCAATCCTCCCTGCCTTTTCTCCTAATATTGAAAAATCCCAATTCTCATTGCCTTTTCTCCTAAAATTGCCTGAAAAAATCCCAATTCTTGTTGCCTTTCCTCCTAAAATTGGCTGAAAAATCCCAATTCTTGTTGCCTTTTCTGAAATTGGCTGAACAATCCCAATTCTTGTTGCCTTTTCTCCTAAAATTGGCTGAACAGGGTCTGAGGGAGGTGATAGGAAAGATGGAGAGAGATTTTGTGCAAGGGGAATGAAATAAAACTGATAGAGGGCAGAGATAAATGGAATTTTGGAGAAAAATCCTTCCCTGTGAGGGTAGGGAAGGACTGGAATAGAATTCCCAGAGAAGCTGTGGATCCTTGGATTGTCCAAGGCCAGGTTGGGCAGGGCTTGGAGGACCTTGGGACAGTGAAAGGTGTCCTATGCCAGGGGTGGGATGGGATTTTAAGATCCCTTTCAACCCAAATTCTTGGATTTTATCCCTCTGATCTGACTGCCCACTGAAAAACCAAAGGATGTCTTTGAGACCCTTCTGCTCATGGGCAAGATCCATAAAGGTTTTAAAACCAGAAGAGGTTTTAAACTTGGTTTTAAAAAACCCAGATGTTCTAAACCAGATTTAAAACCACCAAGATCTCCTCATCCTGCTGCGTTCATCCCAATTTTGGGAAATTGGGCACCGAGCAGTTGGAGCTGAAAGGGACAGAATGAAAGTGCAGCCCCACACTTGTGTGTGTGAGAGCTGCTGGCTCTTAACCCTTTTCCTTCCAGGAATTGTCAACGTCCCCATGGCAGCTCCACAAGTTCTCACACCTCTGGTGAGTTTTATTAACCATTAACTCCCTGTCCCTGGAGACAGCCAAAGAATGGGAGCTGTGGGAGAGCAGCAGATAATGGGAGATGAAAAGGAAAATCTCAGCTTTGGAAATATGTCGTTGTTTGGTCACTTTGATCACTCACATTAATTCCTCTTTATTAATCTGAAAATTCGTCCTCATTAATCTGAAAATTCCTCCTCGTTAATTTGAAAATTCCTCCTTGTTAATCTGAAAATTCCTTCCCGTAAATCTGAAAATTCCTCCTTGTTCATCTGAAAATTCTTCCTCATTAATCTGAAAATTCCTCTTCGTTAATCTGCAAATTCCTCCTTGTTAATATGCAAATTCCTTCCCACTAATCTGAAAATTCTTCCTCAATAATTTGAAAATTCCTCCTTGTTCATCTGAAAATTTCTTCTCATTAATTTGAAAATTCTTCCCCATTAATCTGAAAATTCTTTCCATTAATTTGAAAATTCGTCCTTGTTAATTTGAAAATTGCTCCTCATTAATCTAAACATTCCTTCCCATAAATCTGAAAATTTCTCCTTGTTAACCTGAAAATTCCTCCTTGTTAATCTGCAAATTCCTCTTTGTTAATCTGAAAATTCCTCCTCATTAATCTTCCTTGTTAATCTGAAAATTCTTCCTCATTAATCTGAAAATTCCTCCTCATTAATCAGAAGCCACCTCCCCACTGCTGCCTTTGAGCACAAAGCTGACTGATGGCTTGAGAAGGAAAAATCTGGAACATTGCTGTGTCCCAGACAATGGCAGATTGATGTCCCTGATAATTTCTGGAAGATTATCCCCAATCCTGGGTCCCTGCATATTAATTTAATAATTTCTGGAAGATCATCCCCAATCCTGGGTCCCTGCATATTAATTTAATAATTTCTGGAAGATCATCCCCTATCCTGGGTCCCTGCATGGTGCTGGACCTGCCTGGAGAAACCAGGGAATGTGCCAGGTGTACATGGAATATCAGAAACATTTCCTGAACATTTGAAGGCCTTTGACCCTGCTCTGAGAGATCAGAGCTCCCTTTTTACCAACACCACATTTTATTGGGTCTGAAAGTTCAGCTGGGAGCTAAGGATGCTTTAAATTAGGCACCTTAATTTGGTGAGAATTGAGCCACATGGAATCCGGCCTTGGAAAGGAGTTTTCCTTGGCAGAATTTGTGGGTTGCTGTTGGATTGGGAGGTCGATACAGCTCCTGCAAGAAGCGGATTTCTGTTTGGAATTCAGTAATTCAGGATTTCTTCACCTTGCTCCCCACATCCCCCTCCTGCAGCAGCAAGCATTTCATATATATATGAAAATATATTTATTTTTTCCCAAAATACAGTGACTGGCTGGTGATTTGCCTTCAGAATAAGCCTAACTAAGCCTGAAATCTTAAATGAAGATTTTGGAGATAAAATATACAGTTACAAATGTGGACACAAAATATACAGTGACTGGCTGGTGATTTGCCTTTAGGATAAGCCAGCTAAGGCAGCCTGAAATCTTAAATGAAGATTTTGGGCAAAATATACAGTTACAAATGTGGTTGGGGAGTGTGAGTTCCGCTCTTCCCAGGTACATAAAGCCTAAATTCAATTTCCTCTGTCCAATTCATCCCTCCCATGGACAAACCTATTTTTTTTCCAGCAGAACTGCACATCTGTAGATCCCCTTTTCTTGCAAATCTCTTTATTTGCTCTCTCAAGCCTTATCAAACGTGCAGGCTTCTCTCAGTGGAATTTCCCCTGGATTTGCCCATTTTCTGTGTTACCAAGGTGGGTTCATTTTCCCTTGGAGATCCCAGCATCAGACCTATAAAGATCCAGTTCATGCCCAAACCCCAGGAGCTTACTGGGAATGGGGAAACCACCTTTTCCTGAGGAATTTTTTCCAGTTGACTTCATGCTTAGGGAAGAAAGGCAAACTCATGCCAGTTTACATGCATGGAAATGGTGAGACCCAAAAAAACAAAACCCCAGCGTGTTATTTATGGCATTTCTTCTCCTCTGGTGGAAAGCTTTGATTCCCCCAGCCCGTGTTTTCTTTGCAAGCACAATACAATTAAGCCATTTTCAGCTGGCAATAAAATCCTTGAGAACCAAAGCAGATTGGGCCACTTGAAGAGATGAGGACTAATGCAATCTGATAATTAGGTCCTTTCAGCGCCAAGACAGAAAAAGCAATTTAATAACTGGAGTGAGACAGGGGCTGAAGCCTCTGCTCCAAGCTCTGGGCCTGCAGCACAACTCCCAAATTTCCTTCCAGGGGGAACCTGCAGGCTGAGGGACAGGGGTGGCTGTGGGGAGAACTGTGACAGAAAAAGGGGAGAAAAATTCTCGAATATTCTTCCCTCCTAGACCCCTTCCTCTCCCTCATTTTTCCTGCAGATAAAGGGTCTTGCCTTGAAAATCTCTCAGCCCATGACCATTTCATGTGGATTTTCTAATATTTCAATGAGAGATTTCCAAGGCAAGGGTGGGTCAGAATGGAAAACCATTTGTGGAGAGAAGGAAAAGGAACCCCTTGCTCTGGTGACAAACGAGAGGAGAACTATGACAGAAAAAGGGGAGAAAAATTCTCGAATGTTCTTCCCTCCCAGACCCTTTCCTCTCCCTCAGTACCATTTTTTTTCTGCAGATAAAGAGTCTTGCCTTGAAAATCTCTCAGCCCATGACCATTTCACGTGGCTTTTCTAATATTTCAGTGAGAGATCTCTGAGGCAAGGCTGGGTCAGAGTGGAAAACCATTCACGGAGAGAAGGAAAAGGAACCCCTCGCTCAGTGCTGAGGGTTAAGTTTTCAGCTGTCTCACCCTCTTTGTCCCGGCTTGTTACAACAGGAAAGGGTTTTTTAGAAACTTCTCTTGTAACTCCAGCTTCCCTGTTTGGGAGTTTGGAAGGCAGGCAGCTCCGTTATGGTTTTCATTATCTGTGCAATAGGTTGGGAATCGATATTTCATTCAAGGAAGAGCTCTCTGCCCTGACTCTGAGAAGGCTGTGAAAATGTGGTGATGGATCTGCTCTGCCCTGCCTGGTGTGAAATGCTGAATGGCTGAGTAAGCCTTACTCATCTGGGCAGATAAATCTGTAGTAGGGCTGGATTTTTTATCATGAGTAAAGGCTGAGTAAGAGGCTCCAAAGCCGTGCTGCAATCTGGAATATCTCGGAGGTTTTGCACAGGGAATTGCTGCACCCACCCCCTGGCAGAGCATCTCTTAGCAGGAGTGCATCACAGCCCTTTGTTTCACTGACACATAGATGGGCAAATGGTGCAACTCTAGTTCCAACTCCTGCTATTCCAACAGGAATAATAAATAAAAACAATGCTTCAAATGGTTGGTGTTTTAGCAGTTCATGGGAAGTACACAAAGAGAAACATGAGGGATATTTTTTCTCTGGCACAGGTACATGAACTGTGCTCATGTCTTTCAAATCCTGTGGATTTATCTTCCTCTACCAAATGGATAAATTAATTGCAGTCATCCCCCTTATAGATTTCACTTCCCATACCTGTGATGGTGTTCACAGGGGTCTGAGGATGAGGGAAGAGACGAGGATCTGACTCCATGTTTCAGAAGGCTGATTTATTATTT
>JAXCLO010000057.1:1943494-1959810 GCA_035583995.1 Arremon aurantiirostris | reverse complement strand
AAATAATAAATCAGCCTTCTGAAACATGGAGTCAGATCCTCGTCTCTTCCCTCATCCTCAGACCCCTGTGAACACCAGCACACACCCTGCACAGCCCTGGCTGTGCTCTGCTGCCCTGGCCTTGTCCCAGCCTGACCCACTGCCACCATGGGTCTGTTCTGGTGCCACAGGGGTGAGCGTGGCTGCCCCACTGTTGCCACAGGGGTGCTGCCACCCTCGGGGGTGGCACAGGACCCTGACAGCCATTCCAGCTCTACAAGCAAGGCAGCTTTGGGAGGACCCAGCACTGACCTGCAAGGATGGAGGGTAACACACACACAGAGACAAGGGCCCTCAGGTAGCACAGCAGGGGTGGCACCATTCACACCTGGCCACCACCCTGTCCTCAGAGCAAGGTGGGACTGAGTGACAGCTGATATGACACTGCTCTGCCACCACCATACAGCTTCCCTGAGTGGGGACAGCTCCTCTCACCGTGCGGCTGGGGCCAGCAGAGCCTGCCATGGGTGTGAGCTGCCAGCACAGCACCCCTGCCCTCAGCAGCAGCCACTCTCCGTGTCCCACTGACGTCACACGGGGAGGAAGGACAGCTCATGACGCAGTGGGTGCCAGCAGAGCCAGCCATGAGACGCTGTTTCCTGTCCTGGAGGAGCACAGAAGCCATAAGTCAGCAGGAATGCTCCTTGCACTGATGCCAGGCAGATTTATGGCAGCACAGGCACTGCTGTGCTGGTGCCAGCATCCCCTCCCACAGCTGTGCCAGGAGCAGTGCCCAGTGCCAGTGTGTCCCTGGGCAGCACCCTGCCACTGCTCAGCCAGCACTGCAGGGGACACCCAGCACCTCATCCAGGGTTCCAGGCAGCTGGGGACCCGTGTTCTGCCCTGCTGGAGCAGCACAGGGGATGCTGGACTGAGCAGACAGACAGACAGACAGACAGCCCATCTGCTCCTGACAGCCTGGCTGTCCCTGGGATCCTGAGCTGCAGGGCAGCCCCAGCCCTGCAGGATGGCCCTGTCCTCCCTCCCCCTGTCACAGCCCCTCTTTGGGCGCCTTCCAGCTCAGCCTGTTTGCAGACAGCCTCGTGCAGCTCTGGCACACATCAAGAGTGTCACAGATAACCTGGTGTCCCCTGCCCAGGAGCTGTGTGCTGCCCTGGGCTGGGTGCCCACCCTGCAGCAGGGAGGAGCCCAGCCCACACCACAACACAGAGGAGCTGCCAAGTCACCCATTTTCCACTTCCAGGGTGAAATATCTGCCTGAGGACCTGGACTTTGCTCATTTGCACCATGACAGCCATTGCCTCTTGAAATCCATCTCTGGATTTGAGTGTCCCAATGACACACCCAGCAGTTTATTCCCATGCACAGGGAGAGATGGAGCTCACCCCCAGTCTCCCCAGTCAGGTCTTCTCTTCCACAGAAAGCTCTTTGTGGCCTCTGCACTCCTGCAAGGTCAGTAATTGCTCACAACCATGTGTCTGTCAGATTTGGTTTTGATCACCAAAAAACCCAATTCCTCCTTATCTCCCTTGCCATCCTGAGCTGACACCGCCTGAGAAGAGACACAAAGTTAAATTCACAGACAAGGTAAGAAAAGCCAGATGTCTCCTGCTTGCAGAGCCACAGCAAACAGCACAGGCACCTCAGAGCTCCCCTGTGACACCAGTAATCCACCTGCTGCCAGCACAGCTCCTGACTTCTCTCTGTTAGCTCTGACTCTCTTACTCCTTCTCAAAATCTAAGCACGCTGAGCTCTGCTGGGGGCAAGGGGCTTGCTGCAGGTGCCAGTTCAGGACTAACCTCAGTTTGTACCCACTGCACATGGAACAAGGCTGGGCTCCACTGCTCCGCCCTGCTGGGGACCAAGGGACAGCTGGCACTGCCTGCCCTCTCCTCCTTCCCATCCAACACCCCACAGCCTGCTCCTCCTCCTTCCTTCTCCCCAAAATTCCAACCCCTGCATCAGCCCAAGGGACTGATGTGGAACCTTAACAGAGGCAGGGAGGGTGGCAGACACAGCTCCTGCATGCTGGCACTGCATGGCTGCACACCAGAGACTGCTCATGGAGACTGTGCACATCTGTCAGGAGGCACTGGAGCTCCAGCCTCCAGTGTTCCCAGCTGTCTGTCACACCCCAGACACACTCACTGCCAAAGGAAGGGCTTAGCTTTGGGCATCAGAGCTCAAATCCTGGTGAGCACTGCCATGGCATCTCTCCTCCCTTGGGCTCAGGTTTCTGAGAGGTCAGGAGCATTGCTGGCCTCCCACAGCATCAGCTGGCCACAGGGAAGTGTCCCAGCACTCCTTGCCATGCTTTTGGTGATGGGGATGAAGGCAGAGATCCTGCTTGCCTCCTCCTGTGACCACAGTTTAGTGCACCTGAACCCCTGAGCTGCCCACACTCCCATCTCCCCAGGCCAACAAGTCCCAGACTGTATTTTCACTACCCTCAGGACAAACAGCTCAGGCATCCAGGCAGTAAAATCCCCCTCTGTTGTACTGGAACTTTTCCAGGCACCATCATGGTCCTCAGGAGATGTTCAGGGGTTTTTGCTGCCAGTTCATTTAGGGACATCACCACTTACATGACAAGATCCCTCCCAGACCCCAACCAGAGTGTAGGGCTGGTATCTGTGCTTGCCCCTGGGATGGAGGATGCTTGCATGGGGCTCAACCAGCCATGGTAGGAACCACCCAGACACCACTCCAAGCCTTCCCCTGAGAGACTTGGTCCAACCCCAGCAGCTGGTGGGAGGGATGTGACAGCCAAGGCAGATGTGACACTGATGGCAGCTCCTGGTCTGTGACAGTGTTCACAGGGGTCTGAGGATGAGGGAAGAGACAAGGATTTGACTCCTTCCTTCAGAAGGCTTGATTTATTATTTTATGAGAAATTTTACATTAAAACTATACTAAAAGAACAGAAGAAAGGATTTCAGCAGAAGGCTGGCTAAGAATAGAAAAAGAAAGAATGAATAACAAAGGTTTGTGGCTTGGACAAAGAGTCTGAGCCAGCTGACTGTGATTGGCCATTAATTAGAAACAACCCCATGAGACCAATCACAGATGCACCTGTTGCATGCCACAGCAGCAGATAATCAATGTTTACATTTTGTTCCTGAGGCTTCTCAGCTTCTCAGGAGGAAAAATCCTTCATAAAAGATGTCTGTGACATATACCCATCACCCACAAGTTTTGGGCTTCTCTTCCCCCTTCAGACAAACAGAACCACCCAAGCACAACTCACAGCCAGCGATTGCCCAACTCTCCAGATTGCCCAAGGAGCAGAAGCCTTGTCCCTGCTTCCCCCTCCCCAGCACGCCAATTCTGCTCCTCCTGCTCTCACAAACGTGGCTCTGGTGAACCAGCTGCCCTCGGCCGTTGTGTTTATTGCTGCAACAATGCGGCACTTCCTCACCGGGGCTGCGGGAGCTCGGCAAACCCCGGCGCTGCCAGGCGCGGCACTCGCTGGGATGGAGCAGCAGCAGCGCGGGGAGGCTGATCCTGCACCTCTGCCAGGCCAGGAGAGAGCATCTGGGCAAAGCTTTCCCGCCCACAGCTCATGGCAGACTTGGAAACTTAGCAAACAAATGAGGACGAGGAGGAGGAGAGTTTAACGAGGAGCGACTGCAGGGCGCTGGCATTGCTGTGGAAAGTAAGGAATCATCTTTACAGCCTGCTCTGGACATTGTGAGGAGCTCTCTGGAGGCCGAGCTGCTTGCAGCAGTCCATCCCTGCTGCTGGTGGCCGCTGCCTTTCCCGGGAGCATCCCCAGCTCTCATTTCTGGGTGTTGTCGCAGTGCTGGGTGCAACTCAGGGTGTTTGTGGCAATCCCTAAAGCCTGGGGGGCTCTGCCCCGCTGCACTCAGCGGTCACCTTGTTTTCCCAGCACACCACCCATGGATTTCAGCTGCTGTCCCTCCCCAGGGCAGGGACAGTGTCCTGCTGCGGCCACCTGCCCTGGAACCCAACACCCTGCACTGTCCAGCACAGCCGGGGCTTGCCAAACTTCAGGCTGTGCTTACAGGGCTGTTTTTGTTCCTGCAAGGCTCCCGGCCAGGCACTTCATCCTTATTTTCTTTGTCTTAGGCCACGTCCACCATAGGGAGGACAAGCTGTTAAAAACCATTTGGATTTCTGCATATTTCAAGCCTGGCCAGCCTGACCGAGCTGCCACAGGTGACTCAGGGAGCAAAGCTGTGGATCCCACACACTGCAGCCAGCCTCGTCCTTCCCTTGCTCCAAAAGATCTTAGTCCGGGGATCAAAGCTCTTGTTTTGGAAGGGATGTTTCATTTAGTCAAAGAGAAGGATTTTCGGTTCAGGAGCAGTGTTGTGCTATGCTTGCCTGGCTTTTCATGCCTGCTAGGGTCGGGAGTTTGGGATGGGACGCCTTACACCTTAACATTTTATTTTCCTTCACTAAAATAAAGGGACAAAAGGAACGAAACTTTTCTATCTCCGCTATTTTTTCTCACTGCCCGGGGCCTCGGCCCCCAGCCGGGAACGGGAGCGAGCGGGCAGCCGGCTCCCAAAGGGACCATCCCAAACTCCCGGAGAAGTCCCTCAAAAGCCTTTATCTCTGCCGGGGGAGGGTGAGGCCGTGCCGGCGGCAGGTGCCGGCTGCCTGGGAGCGCAATCGGAGCGGCCCGGAGCCGCGGAACGAACCCGCAGCGGCGCTGCCTCCCCGCAGCGCGGCCGTGCCCGTTCTGCAGCGCGGCTTCTCCGGGAGCCTCCGCACCGGGAACCCGCAGACCTGCCCCTTCTGCAGCGGCGAACGCGCCGCCTTCTCCCGGGACCCTTTACACCGGACACCGGGGGTCCTGGGACCCGACACCTTCTCCCGGGACCCTCTGCACCGAGTCCCCGAAGATGCGGGGACTCTCCGCGGGGGGGGCCCGGTGCCTTCTCCTGGCACCCTCCGCACCGGGCACCCGGGGATCCTGTGCACCGCGGACCCGGGGATCTGATGCCTTCTCCCGGGACCCTCCGCAGAGAGGACCCAGGGACCCGGTGCCTTCTCCCCGGGACCCTCCGCACCGGGGATCCCGGGATTCAGGGACCCGGCGCCTTCTCCTGGCACCCTTTGCACCGAGGATCCAGGACCCTCCGCAGCGGGAACTCGGGAATCCAGGGACCTGCTGCCTTCTCCCGGGGAGCCGGGGATTCAGGGAGCCGGTGCTTTATCCCAGGATCCTCCGCACCGGGAACCCGAGGAGCCTCCGCAGCGGGCATCGGGGGACCCAGAGCCTTCCTAGCAGCGGGAACCGCGGCTCCGAGCAGCGCTCCGGAGTGTCCCCGCTCCGTTCCCGGAGCATCCCGGCTCCATCCCCGCTCCGCTCCCGGTCCCGCTGCGAGGCCCCGCCCCCCGAGCCCCGCCCCGCGCTGTGATTGGCTGTCTCCGCGCGGGGGGCGTGTCCGGCGGGGCCGTATTAAACGTGCCATGGCCGCCCGCAAAAAGGGGCCGCGGGCGGGCGGGAGCGCAGTGCGAGCGGAGCGGGCACCGGGCACGGCCTCGCCACGGATCTTTCTCACCCCTTCTCCGCACCGGCACCTCCCTCGCGGCCGCCGCAGGTAAGGATCGCCTCCTTCCCCGCGTCTCTCCCCGAGCAGCGGAGGCGATGCGCGGCACGGGCGCTGTCGCGATACCCCCGCGATACAAGCGTCGGCTTGGAGAAGAGGGGGAACTCCTGCGTTTCTCACGGAGCTATTCTCAGCGTCTAAAATAATTCGATAGGTATGGCTGGAGCGCCCGAGCATCTGCTTGCAGCATCTGTTTGTGCTCATAACTTTCCATGCACCAGCTGCTCCCCCCCTTTTTTCCCTCCCCCCTCGGGATATTTTATCCTGGGGAAGGGCTGGAAGTTCGCATGACAACTCCGCGTCGCACAAAGCGCACCGCTCCATCCCTTCGCCTTCCTCTCGCCTGTTGTTTCCTGCAGAAGCGGCGAATCTCGGCTCGGGTGCGTGGGTTTGAGCGCCCGGGATGGTTTGGAGGGGTGTGAGATGAACCTGTAGCTTCATTCATCGGCACGGTGCAAGCGGGAGGGCTTCTTTCTTTCTGAGCGTCCTGCCAAAAAAATGCGAAGCAGGGGAAAAAACCCAAAAAAAGCATTTGGAAAGGCAGCGACGAGCTGTATTGTTTCAGCTTAGCTCATGACAGTGGAAGGAAAAAATACTGATAAGCGAATGCAGATGGGTTTGGGGGGTCAGTGAGCGGGGCGGGGGCGCTGGGGACCCGCAGGGGACCCGCAGGTGCCACTGGCCCGGCTCCAGCCGCAGCTCTGTCCCCGCAGCTCCGTCCCCACCCCGCACTTGTCTCCGTGGCTCAGCCTTACCTTTACACTTGTTTGCTTTTCCATCCCCGCCGCCGGTGCTCCGCGTACACCCCCTGGTGATGGCTGCTCCGCTCGGAGCTGCTTTGTGCCCGCTCCCGTCTCCTTGGCAGGACAGCAGATGCGAGCGCCACTTGTCCTTCCCTTTCTCCTATTTCTTCGCACCCATTTCCCCCCATCGTGTGCTCTTTTTAAATTTTTTTCTCCCCTCCCCTCCTCGCTGCCTGTCGCTGAAGGTCAGATCCTTCTCCGCAAGGCAGCTCCGCGTAACTTGAGTCGCGGCCGGAGCAGCGGAGGAGCCCTGGGGAATGACTTTTAAGGAGAAAAGATTACAGAGGGGCTGCGAGGGAACAAACAGGCTCGGCCGCCGCTTTGTTCTGCTTTCCGAGGGCAGCAGGGAGGAGGGTGCGCTTGGCTGAGGTGCTGCTGGTGCTCTCTTGGCAACATGTGCCCGGCTGGGCTCGGTGGCGTCAGCCGGGGAATAACCGCTCCGAGCGCTGCCTGCTGCTCCTCCCGACCCCTCTGCGCTCCGGAGTTATCCCTCCGAAGGTCTTTAACCTTTGCCCGAATTCCCCTCCTGCTGCGCCTTGCGATGTGCGCGCCCTTCCCCCGGGAAGGTCTGCAGGAGGATGCTCAGGGGAATGGGAAGGTTTGGGCTCCTCATGGTGGCATTTCCCCAAATGCTGCAGATGCAGCACAGCCCCGTTGTTTTCCTCCCTTCCCCAAGCATCCCCTCGCAGCAGAGCCGGCCAGGCTCTCCCATCTCATCCCCTCACAGTAGAGCCAGCCAGGCTCTCCCATCCCATCTCATCCCTTCCCAGTAATCCCATGTCCCTGCCACTGCTGGTAATTCCAAGCTGAGTTGCTTATCTTCCCTTCCAGGAGGAAAGGTCACCTGGACTAAAAATAATAATAAATATAGTAATAATAATCATGACAGCACACCTGGTGATGATTGATTTTACAGCTCTGTGTCTGGCTGCACTGCGCTGGGCCCAGTTGGGCAAATACTGGGAGTCCTGGGCTGGGCTGGTGGTGCTGGCTTGGCTCCCTCTGCCCAGGGAGGGTTGCAGGGCTGCTCCCACGCCAGCCTGGAATTTTTGGTGCCACCAGCAGCTGATGCTGGGGTGGAATGAGGAGCAGCAGCCTTTGAGCAGCAGGTGGATTGGCACAAGGAGAAGTAGCATTCGATTTTCCTGCTGCTTTGTTCCTGCGATTTTTGGGGAACTTTTGGTGGAAGTTGTGTTGGGGGTCAGGGTGAGCACAGAGCAGGTGCTGGGACAGCCAGTGCATGCACAGGGCATTTCACAGGACCTGTATTTCCACAGGCAGGAGTGAAATCAGCCCCTCTGGCTGATACCTGTGCGTGATGCTGCTCCTGCTCCCATCCCATCCTCCCTGCCCCAGCACTCACAGGAAGAGAGGCAGTTTGTGCTGGAAAAGCAGGCACACAGCTCTGCTGCCCTGCAGTGTGCCAGAACTCTGTGCTGTGAGCTTCCAGCAGGCTCCAGAGCTGCCCCAGGCTCACCCCCAGGTTTTGGGGTCCTTGGAACCAAAGGGTGCAGCTGCACTCCCACAGCACAGCCAGCGAGGAGGGATCCAAGCAAGGGACAGGAGGGGAGAGGTGCTCGGTCCTGCAGGGGAGAAATATGACAAATTCAGGTCCCAAACTTCTAAATGCAGCCACAGGACACTGGTGTTAGGATTTCAGGGATTTGTGGGATCCAAACAAGTGTCCTCAGGTCGAGATTTTGTGGGAGAAGCTGCATATTCAGACACTTTAAATGTTGCAGCTTATCTTTCACTCCACCAAAAGTTTTCATCTAAAATCCAGGAAAGAAAAGGGGACAAAAGCAAACTCCAGAATAAACTGTTTCCTAGGCTGTGTGTTTCCATCAGCCTGGAACAGACCAGGCTTTGACTGTGGAAGTCGAACATGACTGTGATTATAGGATGTGGTTTGTGAAAGTGATCGATTCGCAGAGCAGTGCAATGGCTTTTCAAGAAGTTTTTTTATGTGGGATGTATTAACAGTAATTTCACTTCCCTGCCGTGTTCAGGTTTCTAATAAAAGCGGGGTTTTGGCCAAAACAAATCATTTAAGTGAGTGTGTAAAGAATTCTTTTGTATTTTTGAGCACGATATCCTGGCGGGAATGAGAAACCCTGGGAACAAAAAGGTGTAAGGGAGGGAAAAGCGGATCCTTACACAGTGCGGATTGTAAAAGTAAGAATAAGCACCCAGAATAAGCACGAGGGCAGAAGTGTTCAGTGCTGAGAGCTGCACTCAAAGGGGCATTACAGAACCCAGGGGCTGCCAAAATGTCCTGTCTGAGCTGAAGTCACAGATGACTAATCTTTGGCAAGGAGGCAGCGGGACACATTCTTGCACAACAAACAGGAGTGAGGGGGAAAGAGGAGGTGAAAGCAAACCCTGAGGAGATCCTGGAGTGAAAAGCAGCCTGCACACGCAGCTGATGATGTTGCTGTTTGTCACCTGCTCTTTTCCTAACAAGTGTTTGCTGAGCTCAAGCCTCTGTAATGTGGCTGAAGGATGTGGGAGGGCTTGAGGAGTTGTTTGAAATCGCTGGAGTGTTTGGAGCACATCAGCTGGGCTTGAGGGGCTGCTGTTGTTGGGAAAGGAGATAACATCTCCAGCTGCTGTGAGATTCCAGGCAGAGAAGAGCAGAGGTCCTGCCGGGCAGGGGTTGTGCTCCACAGTGGCTGCAGTTTTGTTGGCTTTTGGACAGGCTCAGATGAGTTTTGATAACATTAATTTAGGAAGAGCGCCGTGGTTTAATCTCCTGCTACTGTAAATGGTTCTGGAGCCTCCCGTGCCGTGCCAGAGGGACAGCAGACATTCCTCCCCACCCGGGTTCAGCTTTATTCCCTCCGTGGGCCATGTGTGGCTGCAGCAGTTGCTTTAATGCATCTCTTCTCCTCTGCAGTATTTCAATTCCATTTCCTGATATGCAGTACATGACTTAATGGATGACGCACTTGTTAAAAGCTAGACCTGGGTCTAAGCCAGACCTCCCTGAAACAAGTTTTTGGTGCCTTCTCCCCGCGGGAAGGAGATTTTGTAGCTTTTCTGCTGAGTCTTGATTGGTGACATTTCAGACCCACGGGACCCTCAGGGCTGTGACCTGCTGGCGTTGAAAGGGGCTGCTTCAGGCTCCTGAGGGGAAGGTGCTGGGAAGGCTCCTAAAGGTGTTAGGAGGGCACTCAGCTGATCCTGCTCAGTTTTTCTGGTGGCTTTAGAAGGAGCTGATGAGAGGTTTGAAAGGTTTAATTGTTTCTGTACAACTCAGGCCAAACTTGAGCATGAAAACTACAGAGATCCCGATGGATTTATGGAGTTAGACAGAAGCTACTGCAGCCCTTGTTCTTGAAATTTGCTGAGAATGCACAAGTCCTTCTGTTAGCTTAATTAAAACAATTGTATGTGCTTTAATTTTAATGTAATCACCGCTATCTGCGCTCCCCAAGTTTATTCCCTGCCTCCACCTTCCCTTTTGCTCACTCCCTGCTTTGTCACGGGTCAGACAGTCCACGAGACACATCATTAGTCGCTATAAACCACTTCAGCATTTGTGTTTGAACAGCAGAAGGATGTTCAAGGGAGTTGTTTGTTTCAAAATAAGCAGAAATCACAGTTATAAATAGCAGAGAGATCCTTTGCGTGCCCAGCTCTAAAGTGAACATTGCTCAGGCTGGTGTGACATGTCCCCTTCAGTGCTTTCCTTCGGGAAGGGCAATTCCTTCCTTGCAGTAACCACGTGTGACCCCTGTCCATGAACAGCTGTGAACACTGAGCATCACTGAAAATGTCATTAAAAAGAGGAAACTTCCTGCAGGCCCACAGGTGTCATTGTCCGTGATCCCCCATGCTTTTCCTCCAGGATCTAAAGTGCCATTTCTCTTTCTCTTGCAGACCATGCCCTCTCTATGACGGTGGCTTGCTGAGCTCACCCTGCATGCCAGAAGAGGGTCCTTGGTCGATCCGAGGGCTTCTGGGGACTCCGGCCTCCGCCCGGCTTTTCCGCGTGTGTGTGTTCCTGTAGAACTTTCAAAACTGTTTCTCCAAAGGGTTTTGCAGAAACTCAGACTGTTTTCTAAAGCAGAAGCACCTCAGTCCCCGGCAGTAGTGATGGGCAGCGTGCGAACCAACCGCTACAGCATCGTGTCCTCGGAGGAGGACGGCATGAAGCTGTCCACCATGGCCGTGGCCAACGGCTTCGGCAACGGCAAGGGCAAGGTCCACACTCGGCAGCAGTGCCGGAGCCGCTTCGTCAAGAAGGACGGGCACTGCAACGTCCAGTTCATCAACGTGGGCGAGAAGGGGCAGCGCTACCTGGCCGACATCTTCACCACGTGCGTGGACATCCGCTGGAGGTGGATGCTGGTGATCTTCTGCCTGACGTTCATCCTCTCCTGGCTTTTTTTTGGCTGTGTGTTTTGGTTGATCGCGCTGTTGCACGGGGATCTGGAGAACCAAGAGAACAGCAAGCCTTGCGTGTCTCAGGTGAGCAGCTTCACCGCAGCCTTCCTGTTCTCCATCGAGACCCAGACCACGATCGGCTACGGCTTCAGGTGCGTCACCGACGAGTGTCCCATCGCCGTGTTCATGGTGGTTTTCCAGTCCATCGTGGGCTGCATCATCGATGCCTTCATCATTGGCGCCGTCATGGCAAAGATGGCTAAGCCAAAAAAGAGGAACGAAACTCTGGTCTTCAGCCACAACGCCGTGGTGGCCATGAGGGACGGGAAGCTGTGCCTGATGTGGCGCGTGGGGAACCTGAGGAAAAGCCACCTGGTGGAGGCGCACGTGCGGGCACAGCTCCTGAAATCCAGGATCACGTCGGAAGGGGAGTACATCCCCCTGGATCAGATCGACATCAACGTGGGCTTCGACAGCGGCATCGACCGCATCTTCCTGGTGTCCCCCATTACAATAGTGCACGAGATCGACGAGGACAGTCCCCTGTACGACCTGAGCAAACAGGACATGGACAATGCTGACTTCGAGATCGTGGTCATCTTGGAGGGCATGGTGGAGGCCACCGCCATGACCACGCAGTGCCGTAGCTCGTATCTGGCCAACGAGATCCTGTGGGGCCACCGCTACGAGCCCGTGCTCTTCGAGGAGAAGAACTACTACAAGGTGGACTACTCGCGGTTCCACAAAACGTACGAAGTGCCCAACACACCCATCTGCAGTGCCAGGGACTTAGCGGAGAAGAAATACATCCTCTCCAACGCCAACTCCTTCTGCTACGAGAACGAGGTGGCCCTCAGCAGCAAGGAGGAGGACGAGATCGACACGGGCGTGCCCGAGAGCATGAGCACGGACACGCACCCGGACATGGAGCACCACAACCAGGCGGGGGTGCCCCTGGAGCCGCGGCCGCTGCGGCGGGAGTCGGAGATATGACTGGCAAGGCTCTGCCTCTGCCGCGGGGCTGGAAGGACAAACGCCCACCGTGTCCGTCGGGCAAGGGCTCCTTGACCTGAGAAGTTGGCCCAGAAGAGTTTGCAGACAACGGTACTGTGGAAGAGTGGTGTGAAGGCAGCAGACCCGAGGAACCCAGGCTGGTTTTAGGGCTGTCCTCAGAGGAGGGACGACAGGAGATGAACTCTAAACACAAAGCACTAAACATGTCTAAGTATGAACAGAAGGCACATATGTTGTAGAATAAATTATGTATATATTTTTTTACAAAACTTGAACTTGCAGGCAAGCTTTGGTTGGGTTATTATTATTTTTTGTTTTCAACTTTTTCCAGAATGCTTCTCTCTAGGGAACAAGAATGTTTTTAATGGCATAACAAAGGCAAGAATCTGCCTTATTATTATTATTATAATTATTTTTTAAAAAGCTGCTGCTAACTACATGAACACAAATGGTTATTTTTGTTGCAGTGTAGTTTTTATTTTCTCTTGTGTAATTTAAAAAGAAAAAAAAAAAAGTCAGTGTTGAACTTTTTGGGTTGAAAAGCTCATGATCGTTCAGAGAGGCCAATGTTGCCAGAAAGTTTAAACTCCTTTTGAGGCCAGTAGTTGATAGCTAGAATCAATTTCTCTCAATCCAGTTACATAAGGGGCATTATGTAATATCAGGCCAATCAGTAGCCTCCAGCAAAATTTATGATTTTTTTGGGGGGAGAATTTAATTCTCTGTCTAAAGGAAAAACGAGACAAAAGTTATGTATACATAGGAAGTTCAAACTACCTAAGTGGATACCAAAGAAAATGCACAGTTTTGCACAGTGGAGTTTATTAAAAAAAAAAGAAAAAAAAAGGAAAAAAAAGGAACAGGCTGCTTTAAACAACAACAACAAAAAAAAAATCAAACCTCAGACACTTTTTTGGTTTTGACTTTTTTCTTTTTTTTTTTTCCTTTTCTTTTTAAGACCTTTATTTTGCACCTTATTCTAAAGGCTTAAGGCTCGGATCTAAAGCAAGCTGGGCCTCCTCCTCTTTCCCCCTGTTCTTCTGTGTGGGGAACAAAATCCCTCTTTTCTTGTAGGAGAAAAAACTCAATCGGGGGAAGCAAACCAGCATGATCTGTGTGTCCTCCTTGGCCTCCCCAGCTCTGAGCAGAGGAGCTTTCCTGAAATTGTGCCATGGACACGCTGATGCCAGAGGCTGCTGGAGCTTGGCCATGGATGAGCCAAGCAGCAGAGAAACCCCCAGAAGGGTTGTTTGAGGAGGAAGGAAGAGGAGGAAAGGGCCTTGGCAGCACAGCACTCAGGAGTGGCAGAGGGATGTTTTTGTGCAGAATGCTTCTCTCCAGCAGGGCAGGGCTGTGAGCGAGGTGGATTTCCATCTGGTGGAGAGAGAGGGATGCTTTGGGGAGCACGAGGCTGCAAAGGGAGCTCCGTCTCCTGCCTCCCTCCCCAGCATCACCCAGCTCAGCGGGTGGCACTCGCCCATCACTCGTCACCAAGCAGATTTTGTCACCTTCAGCAAAGCTCTGGTGGTGTTTTGGCTCCTTCACCCAGAAGGTTTTAAATTCTCTGTGCCTCTAAGCTCAAGGAGACAGCAAAGCTGTGCTTGGCCCCTGCTCATGGGGGCGCTGGGGATGGCAATCCCAGATGACTCTTGCAGTATTGGATCACTGTATGCCATTAAAAAACAGCTTGTTCTAGGTCTGGTGTCTTCTGCACGTGGATGTCTGTGAAGGCCTCTGGCCCCTGGCAGCCCTGCCTGGAAGAAATGCCTGCAATGAACTGGTTTCTGATAAGATGCTGTCTACAGGGTTGGAAACTGGGGGAATTTCCATGGTGTAAACACAGATTTGGCTCCTGGAGAGGGCAGAGGATGAAGTGCAAGTCCTGAGGCTGTTTCTGGGGTGGGAGGATGGGAGAGGAAGGGAAGGGTGGACATTTAAAGGTGGTCTGGTTGCGGTTTCTGGGTCAACAGTGGCGGAGACAACGGGGTGCTGCTAGTGCTGCTAAGGGTGATGTTCCTGCAAAAGGAGAAAAACCAAACCAAAGAGTATTCAGTGACACAGAGAGGGCATGAAAACACAACGGGGAAAGGGAGGCTGGGCAGAGAAAGGGGACCTGGTCTCACATCAGCATCCCCAGGTGCACAGCGCTCCCACCAAATGATACTTGAGATATTTGAGAGACAGGGAGTGATGGAAAATGCAGGATTTGTCTCATTTCTTTGACACACAAGAAATCCAGAGAGTTAAAAAAAGAAAAAAAAATCCCCTCCTCTTTAACATTTCTGGTGCAGAGGTTTTGGGTTTGTTTGTTTTCTTTTTTTCTTTTTTTTTTCTTCTTTCTTGTTTGTTTGTTTTGTTTTGTTTTTCAAGTTGGTTTTTCAGAAATATTTTTAAAAAATTGTACATTTTATAAAGTTTATCAAGTATTTTCATATTTAAAGCCAAATGTAAATAGAAGTCTGTAAAGGAGGACAAGGAGAAGACAACGAAAAGGCCACAAAAAAAAAAAAGTATCAACTCAGCAGTCTCGGCTCTCTAGGACTAGATGCTACAGGTTAGCATGATTTTTAGCAAATTACTTGCAAGCCTTATAGGATTCCTAATGCTCTGAACTTCTCTTTATTTATTTTTTAAGCATGGACTTTTTCATTTGAGAACACGTTCTGGTTACTGGCGTTTTTGCAGAACTCCCAGAGCCGTGTGGAGTGGGGTGTGCAGGTGTAATCCATTGCTAATCTCTGCTTGTTCTTGCTTTCCCAGCCCTTTGTCTTTGCCCAGGGAATCCCACATTTCAGCCCTGGCTCTGGGAAGCTGCTGGGAAGAGCCCTGCAAGACCCTTTTCCTTTTTCCCCATCAATTTTGACTTTCTTACCAGCAAATTGGAGTAATAATTTAAAAAAAATTATTTTTAAGGACTAGACAGTGACTGACAGCTTTCCTTCAGCTCCCGTTGATCGAGGGCCAAGCTTGGGCTGACTTCAAACCTTGAACTTCAAACCTTAAACTTTAAACCTTGAACTTTAAACTTTATATTTTAAACCTTAAATTTTAAACCTTAAACTTTAAACCTTACGTTTTAAACTTTGAACTGCCAGAGCTCTACCCACAGCCTCCCCCAGGCCTCGGTTCAGCCTCTTTATCCAGGATGAATTGGCTCACCCGGCTCTCACACGGAAGCTTTTATCCTGTCTTTTGCTTAGGGGCTGGGGGGGAATATGTTATTTCTGCCCTTCCCTGAAAATACTTGAATGAGACACATTGTCTGACCCATAATTCTGTGTACAGTGACAGGAGCTGAGGTGGCTGGGGATGTTTCCCTCCCTCCGTCTCTTCCGTGTGAGTTCTCCTGGGTTAAGTGGCCGGGGTAGGAATCCTCCCTCATTAGCTGGCTTTAATTAATTGAATTTCATGGTGAAAACACTCCTGTGTTAACAGAAACCCTCGGAAAAAGACAAAGGGTTGATATTTAATTTGTTCTCTTAGTTTTTCTTTGTCACGATGGATTACACAAGGTAAAACTGAGAAGTACTGTAATGTCTTTAATTCTGGCTGCTTACCACATTGTGGAGTAGAAGGTGCTGCATAGTGACCACCCCAGAGCCCATCAGAAGCTGATTTTTGTAAGGACTTTTTTTGGCCTGCAGCTCTTGTGAGACGAACAACCTCGGCATCTGACAGTTGTCCATGACTATTTTCCTGTTTGCAGCCTTTTTGTATCGAAGTCTTCCTAATGTACTGCACAAATTGTGGATTGTACAGATTTTTATATATTATGTCTTATTTTATTATTTCTAAATAAATAATGAAAAAAATTAAAAAAAAACCAAATTGAGGATGAGCTCGGTGTGTGCAGCCTGTGTGTGTAAAGGAGGAGGGAGATGGGTCTGGAGGGGGATATTGAGCTGTGTTTATGGTTTTCTGAGCACAGGCATTGTCTGGAGCTCTTGAGGAACAGACAGCTCGTTCTCTGTCTCCACAAAAGGCAGGAGGAAAGGTGATCCCATCGTTATTTCCCAGGGGAGGACACAAACGAGACTTGGACAGGGAAAATCTGCCCCAGGAGCTTTCCTGAGGTCACACCTGGGACTGCAGAGCTCCAGGTCATTCCTTGCTCTGAGCGGAAACGGAAGAAAAACTCCAAAGCAGGGAAGGGGGGGAGGGATGAAAGCACCCAGAGAATCAAGGGATTAAAAAATTAAGCAGAAAAGTCATCTTGAAATCCCTGTGTTTCGTGTCTGCCTGGAACATCTCCTTATTGGAACGCTCAGCTCCAAAGAGGCTGGGTGTAATCTGCATCCCTCATTTCCCTGAGCCCTGTGTCACCAGCACAGGGACAGCACAGCCTCCAGGAGCCACAAGGGGCTGTAAAATCCTGATCTGTGTGGCCTCCAGGGCAGATATTGAGGCTGCACTGATGCCTTGAGATGGCTGAGCTGGAGCAGAGGCTGGGCAGAGTTACAGAATAAAGCAGGGATTTATTCAAAGCATCTCCTCCATGGATCCACCTTGGGCAGCACAAGAGCCCAG
>JAXCLO010000057.1:1929173-1939677 GCA_035583995.1 Arremon aurantiirostris | reverse complement strand
TCCTCTCCAGGCCTGGCAATCAAGGACACCTCACTGCCTCAGGCCCTGAGATGGAAACAAAAGTGAGTTGGGGGCAGAAAACTTGGGGTGAATGACTTCCTGAAGCTGTAATTGGAAGATTTACCCCCAATATACAAATGGACCAAACTTATAAAAGTGGGAACACCTATGGCCCCTCACCCATTTTGAGTGGGCTTTGTCTGCCTGAAATGTACCTGAAGGCCTTTCAATAAATAAAACTACTTTTTATTCCCTTAATTCTGCCTGGCTTGTGTTTGAGGTGTAATTAATTAGGTGGTGCTTGAAACCCTCACACTCTCCAAGGCTGGCAGGTTTCCCTCCATGGATATTTTCATGTCACTGCATTGGTTTGGATGGTGGTGGGTGCCCAAGGAGAACCTGCCCAGCATTTTCACAGGTGACTTTATCCATTCTAAAGGCTGGTGGAGCTTTGCTGACGCATCATCCAAGGGAATGTCTGTGAGCTGAGCATTTGGGATCTGCCTCCTGCTGCTCTGCCCCCAGCTCAGGAGGGACACAAAGAGAGCCCAGGGCAGGCACAAAGGTGACCAGAGGGATGGAGGACCTCTCCTGTGAGGAAGGGCTCAAATTTGGCTCCTGGGTGATTTTATTGCAGCATTCCAGGGCCTAAAGGGGATCCAGGAGAGCTGGAGAGGGACTGGGGACAGGGATGGAGTGACAGGACACAGGGAATGGCTTCCACTGCCAGAGGACAGGGATGGATGAGATATTGGGAATTAGGAATTCCTGGCTGTGAGGGGGGTGAGATCCTGGCACAGGGCTGCCCCTGGATCCCTGGCAGTGCCCAAGGCCAGGTTGGAGCACCCTGGGACAGTAGAAATGTCCCTGCCATGGCAGGAGGTGAAACAAGATCACCTTTAATGTCCCTTCCAACCCAAACCATTCCGTGACTATTCCCAGCAGCGCTGTGAGAGCCCAGGAGCTGCCCAGAAAGGAGCCCTGCATTGGGAGATTTGTGCCAAAAACCACCCACATTCCACCCCAAGCCCTGCCTGCCCCCAGCACGAGGAGACACACTCAGTTCCAGCAGGGGAGATCCTATCTCTGATAGGAGATGGCCACATTCCTTCCTTGAAATTTGTCTCCTGCACGTATCAAAACCCATTAACAAACAGCCACAGTCCGTGCCCTGGGGAAGTAGAGCAAGCTGCTTTTCTTTTTCTTGGCTGGCTCAGCCCATGCTGGAGTTGTGGGACTTTTCATCTGTGTGCTCAAGAGGAGCGGAGTAAAAGCAGGATGATAAATTGTGGAAAAAAAGAAACTCGCTGGCTTTGCTCAGAACCTCTGGCCTGCAGCTCCTCCTCTCGCTGTACTCCTTCCAGCACCCCAGAATTCCCTGCCTCCCTGCATGTTATGGCACCTTTGGGATGTGTTAGTCATAGGAATGAAGCTACTGGTGCTTTGCAGGGATATTTTCACTCTGGCTCTGGCAGGAGAGCTCTGACACAGCCCTGCTGTCGGCAGCGCTCGCTCGACGATGCCTCCTGAGATCCCAGCCTGCTCCAAAACTCCAAAAAAAATGGGGGAAACGGCCAATTTTTATTTCCTCAGGTATGCTGGAGGTCCTTCTGCTGTGCTGTGGTGGTGTGGGGTGGAGGTGGGGTGGAGGCAGGAGTGGCGGCTCAGAGGGGACCTTTGTGCTGTCCTGTCCAGCCCCTGCTCTGTCCTTTTGAGGCTGGGGGGACCTTGTTTCTCTCTCTCTCACCCCTGAGTGTTCTTTCCTGCCCTGGGAAAATCCACATTCATCCTCTCAGCCTGGGGATCCTCCTTGGCACTGTGGATGCTCCATGGCATTCCTTTCCCCGGGACCCAGAGCCCTCCAGGGGCTGAGCAAAGGCAGCTCCAGGAGCTGGCACCAAATCAGCTCCAATGGTGCCCCAAAAATCACCTCCAATGGTGCCCCTAAAACTCGACCTGGGCTTGGGCTGAGCCTGAATTCGCCTTCTTTGAGCTCATTTAGATCTGTAATTTCAAATAATTAACTTCTCCTCCAGGGCAGCTGAAAAGTGGGAGCTTCCCTGACTTTATGGACTTTATTTGCCCCTGAGGGCAGGAGTCCTGTCAGGCTCTTTTCATCTCAAACTGAAACCATTTCAGCAAATATTCCAAAAAGTGAGGGCAATCCTCTGACTGTCTATATGTGTAGAATTCTTGGTTTATCCCAGCAGGTTTAGTGGCAGCCCTGGTTTGGAAAACTTTTCCTGAGGATTTTAGGCCCAGTTCAGTGACAAGCAATGACTGGTCAAAAATGATCTGATATTATTATTAAATATTTTCCACTTGGCTTTTTATCAAGCAGAAGGTGAGGAAGACTTAAAATCTCAAAGGATTTAAATTAAAATATTCAGGTATTATAGGTGTATTCAGACCTTTCATGCTCAGAGTGATTTCCTAATGTTTTCCACATAACCTTACGATTTTTGTCCCCTTTTTTCCATCATAAAGAATATGATAATATTATAATAATATTATAATATCATATAATATGATAATATCATAATAATATGAAAATATCATATAATATGATAATATCATAAAAATATCATAATATATAATAATATGATAATATCATAATAATGTGATATTATGGATATGATGGAATAAATGGGACAAAAATGGTGTGAAGGACAACTTTTCCAGCCTCTCCACATTAAATATTCTCACACTCAAGAGGCTGTGGCACAGAGAACAAGCTTTTAAATATTTCTCTCCTTCAGACAGAGAACTGGGGGACAAAAATACATTAAAACAGCAAAGTGCAGTGGGTAGAAAAGGTTTTGTTGAATGAAATGTCATTTTTTTGTTTTTTGCCCTTAGGGAACAATGAGAAAAAACAATGAGATAGGCTCTCTTTCTGAGCCTATCTGCTTCTGAAACGAGCTCCAGGAGTGGTCACAACCTGCCATAAAAATGCCATGTGCAAGAGAATATATTTAATATGGGGCAGGCAGAATGGAACGATACGATCTGTTTGGGGTTTGAAGGTAAATGTTTAGACTTTTTTTCCCTTTGAAATAATCTGGGAGAGATGCTGGTTGGCTCAGTTGAGAAATGAAATCACGGAGGATTTATGCCATTAATGACAGGCTATGATGTCAAAGACATTTGGCCCGTGGCCATAACCTTTTGTGTGGCTCTGGTTGACTCTTATAAATAAACAGCCCTGCTCAGCTGCTGCCTGCAGAGGAGTCCCCAGCACTTGGGAGCCCTCAAAAGCAGCACTTAAAAAAAATAAAAATTGAGGTAAAAGATCAAGGGGAAGGAGCTTTCTGCCCTCAGCATCTCTGGGTTCTGCAGCAGGGCCTGGGTAATGTTCAAAGCAATGACATCAAAACCGGTTTGGTTTTATGAAATTCTGCTGGCTCCTGTTGATTTGTAATTAATCAAAAACCCAGGCACGTGGTCAATGGTGTCCATCTTCACGGGGTTTGCTCCTTCTGTTCTGTTTGTGGTACAAAAAAGCAGATTTTGGTTGGGTTTTAGAGCTCTGCAGGGTTTTGGTTCCTAAACCCCTGGTGGTCACAATTGGTTCCTAAACCCCTGTGGTCACAATTTGGTGACCACAATTAGCAGCATCCTGGTGGTCAGGAGGGTCTGTGAAGATCCAAGCTGAGCTCTGTGCCCTGCAGGGTTTTGGTTCCTAAACCCTTGTGGTCACAATTTAAAGCTCATCCATTCAAGTGCATCCCCCTGATTTAGGATCTGGTTTTTCCCTTTCCCTTCTCTCCTGGTACCTCTTTTCCACCCTTTCCTGTCTCTGACCACAGACAGTTGGACTTTGAGTCTTTGGTGTCATGGAGTGACTTTGGCACAACTCCCAGGCCCTGTCTGGGGCTCAGAGGGTTCCGAACCAAGGAATGGGTCAGGTCCCTTTGTCCTCGCCAGGTGTCCTATTAACATTCTGCTCTTAATTAGCTGACACCACTAATTAGCACCAATGTGCAAAACACCACAGAACATTGAGCAGAAAACATCTCAATTTGGGCAGATTTGTACCCTGTGGATATTGTTTATTTTTGATTTCAAGTCCCTTCAGCAGAAACATCTTCTCCCCCAGGAGTGGAGCCTCCTGGGCAGGGTTGCAGAGCAGAATAAGAAAAGAACTTTAACCCGTGCTGTAAACCATTTATTAATATTGAATAAGCCCCTGCCTTCTTTCAACACAAATAAAATATTACTGCTCTCCAAGATGAAATATGCTGAAATGGAGCAAAGATTTCTATTTTTCCAAAACAAACAGTCTTCAAGTGAGGTCTTTTTGCAATTATTTTAGAGATCTTTTTGTGGATTGGACGGGGGCCTAAAAATAATGCAGATTTGAAGCTCTGACAGCTCCAATAATGACAGTGCTGTAAGTCAGCTCAAGCACCCCACTTTCCTCTGGGTACCAGGGCTCCCTTTTTCTCCTGGATGTTTAGAGCATTTTAATGTATTCTGGTTGAACATTTAAACCTCAATCACCAGCTCCTCTAGAAAAAAACACTTTTGTATTTTTAGGACTGGGAAAGGACAGAGGGAACTTGTTTCTCCCTATTAAAGCTGTAATAATTGTCTCTACTAATCAAGGAGGGAGGGAGGGGAAGAAAGGGAATAATGTGGCACTTTTAGTGATCCAATTGTGTCACAATCTGAGAATGTGAAGGGTGAAAAACACCCACCAAATGTCAGACATAATGACAGCACTGGAGGTGCCAGATCTGCTCTGGCCTGGGCCAGGTGGATGCAAGGTCCCAACTCAACCCAGCCACAACCTCCAGCCTGGCAGAGCCACTCCTGGTCCTTTTTTGGACCTGAAGCAGCCCTCAGCAGCTGATGACCAACCAGCCATGACCAACATTGGTGCTCTCTGCAGCAGAACTTCCACAGAAGCTGTGGTTGCCCCATCCCTGCAATGTCCAAGCCAGGTTTGGAGCATCCTGAGATCATGGAAGATCCTAGGGGTGGGATTTGTTGGGCTTTAAAGTCCTTTCCAACCCAGACTTCTCCATAATTCTGTGGTTTCCATCTGTGGTTTTATCTCCCATCCCTCCCTGCAGTGGGAGATGGAATCCCACTGGAAGATGGAATGTGGGATGGGAGATGGAATCCTCCATGCCAGGGAAGCAGCAGAGAGGAGCCAGGGATGTTTGCAGCACCTTTGCAGCTCAGCGCTGCTCCAGAAGAAATTAAGATGCAATCTTGGCCGTTTGATTAATTCTGGATTAATTTTGGAGGATGTTTTGAGGCTCATCTCATCCTGAGACAGGAGGGATGAGGTGCTGGTGAATGCAAGGGAACGTTGGATTGTTTCCACTGCTCTGTGCCACAGATTGGAAGGGGAAAATAAATACCCTGGTAGCTGAGATAATCCTGGTGGAACAATCCTGTGATATCTGCTGAAAACTGCCTGCACGACTGGATTGGGAACTTCCAAATGGGAACATTTCCAGTGTGTGCAGTGTCTGGCCCCTGATTTCAATTCCCTTAATTCTACCCTTGAAGCTTCTAGTCCTTTACACTTAAAAAGGCAGAAATGCTTATTATTTGTGCTTGGGAAAGGAGACAAGACGTTTGAGTCTCAAAATGTGCTTTTTTTTTCTTTTTCTTTCCTTCAGAAAAATGTAATTGCACACAAACCCCTCTAAACAATTCTCCTCGGCCGCCTGAAGAGTCCCTAGGCCGAATTGTAAATCACTATAAAGCGCACCAAAATAAAAAATAATAGCAAGATCAGGGCCTAAATGAGGTTTGGGGCTGTCTAGTCTGGGGTTCTGTGAGGTAATTAAATCAAGGAGACTTTCTGATCTATAGAAGGGTCAATGTAGCAGGGCAGTGCTTTGAACCATGGGCTCATTAAGGCACAATTGCCTTCTTTGCTGCCCGGGTTGTTTATAACAGAGGCTTATTCTGGAGCAGTCAATAACTGGGGAGCATAAATCACAGGGCAGGAAGAGTTATTCCCATTTGATGGGCCTGATCCTCAGCTGGTATAAATCCCTGCTGCCTCAGTGATGCCACCTCAGTGATTTATCCACACAATCCCAAATTCTGCCTCATGCTGTTCCCATTGGATTGGGTTTGTTTTTCAGATTTTCATGGATGGAGTGAAAGTGGAGATCACTGGGGTGGGTAAAAATTAATTTTGTCAAGTCTGAATGGTTCTCTCCCTGCTCCCTTCATTTTATTAAAAAAGGAGTTACCCTGTGAACTCTTGTCAGTTCAGACCCATTTCCCTGAATCCACTGAGGTCACTTGGAACATTCCCTTTTCCTAAATATTTCTGTTGGGCTCTGCATGATTTAATGGAGGTGGTTCTAGATTTTAATCCAATTCAAAAAGGACATCCATGGGCTCAGCACTGGCAGAGCAGTGATGGCAGCACACCCAACATCCATCAATCTTCAGAGGCATGTGCCCAGCAATTTTGGGAATGCCTAAGTCTGGTTTTCCTTGTGATTTCAGCATGAAGGTTCTGACTCTGCTCCTTGGGAACCTTCCTGTTCCCCTGTGTAGGGTTGGGTTCAGCCAGATTACAGACAGATGGATTTCTAAAATCTCCTTCAAAGCTGCAGATAAATCTCTGCAAATGTTCTCTAAATCTAAAAAAGAATCTCCAAAAACCTCCTCAACAACTGAGGATCAGCTCCAGATCTGAAGATTTTGCTTCGTCACCTGAGGGCTGGTGTTGGATATGCCCAGCAATTTTGGGAATGTCTAAGTCTGGTTTGCATTGTGATTGCAGCACAAAGGTTCTGACTCTGCTCCTTGGGAACCTTCCTCACCCAGATCACACAGATTTCCAAAATCACAGAGATTTCCAAAAATCTCCCTCAAAGCTGAAAATAAATCTCCAGAAATCTCTTGGAAAACTGAAGATGAATCTCCAAAAACCTCCTCCAAAGCTGATGATCACCACCGAGTAATGGGCTGGTGTTGGAAGTGCCTGGAAAAGCCAAGGTGAGCCCAAAATCTGCTTTAAACCCCTGCCCCAAGCACTGAGCCAGCCCAGCTCTGCTCCCCTCAGTCCCACCTCACCCTTTAAGCAGAGCTCATCACCAATAATTAATTAATTAAACCAAAGCTCTTTCCCAGCCTTGTTCCCGTGCTGGCTGGGAGCAGAGCTGGCAGTGTGAAGTCATTTTTGTGCCCTGTGTCATCACGCTGATGTCAGGGCTGCTGTCAGCACTGTCAGGGTGGTGTTTATGAAGCTGCAGATCGATATTAAATACTGGATTTAGGATCCATTGGCACAGCTGCAGCTCGGGCTGCCTTTGACCTTCTTTGGCTGACAGGGAGCCAGAGGGGTTTTTCCATGGCATTAAGTTAAAGGAGTTTCCACTGCCCAGCTTTCTGCTCTCCCTGCACCATATCACAGTCCCAGCTCTTCCTGGGAATCATAAAAAAAGATTTCTCGGAGGAAATAATAAAAATTGATGGGAGAAATCTCCGGAGAACAAAACATCAAACCAGCAAAGAGACAGAACACGAGGAAACAGCCAAGGAATAATGTGAAAAATTGATGAGCAGAGCTGCAGATACTGGAAAACAATAAACAAGCAGAATCTGCTTAACTAGGGATGATTGTAATGTTATTTCTCTGGGTTGAAAACACTGAGTTTTATATCCATCCAGGATTCTGGCACTCACACAATGGTGTGTCCAGGCATTTCAGCTCTCTGCTGTTCTCTTTGAGACACACAAAAATTATGTCCGCTGGTTTTTCCATGAAAAATTACCGGGGTTTTATTCCAAGCTGTTCCACAAATCAAAGCTGTCACTGCAGCGAGGGTGAAACATTCGCCGGCTCTCATCGCTGTCCTCCTCCCCCTGCTCTCCGGGGAGGGAAGAACATACTTGTTTGAGAACAAATAATCAGCACTGCTCGTATTTAAATACCGTTCTCTGGCACAATGAACCTGTACCTGGGAGGAGAAGCAGAGGGGAGAGGAGCTGCAGGAACAGGGAATTGCAGATCAGGACAAATATTTGCATCCCAGCCCTGGGAGGATTCTCCTCCTTTCCCTCTGCTTCTCCTCCAGCCCTCTGCCCATCTTCCAAACTCAGCTCCTGGGCTGGGCAGGACAGATTTTACTCCCCACTGTGTTTAAGATGACACCTAAACTCCATCTCAAGTGATGCTCCACTTCATAAAACCTCCAGAAATGCTGATTTGGTTCTCTGAGCAAATTAAACCTGGAAGTTTCCCTGCTGATGGTTTACAAACACACACCCCCACCTCCTTGCCATAAATTAGACTGTCTGTAAATCCACCACCTTCACTGACCTGTCCTTTTCCCACCATCTCTCTCCAACTCTCCCAAGCAATTTGGAACCCTCAGACCCTCAGCATTTCCTCCTGAACCCACGATGGCACTTTCCTCTTAGCCTGGAGATCTTCCTTACGCTCCTAATCTTCCCCAAACCATCATTTTCTTATCCAAAGCTGCTTAAGCACTTTGGGGAGGAACGTTCATTTCCAGGCAATATGTGCCCAACCTTGGCCCAGCGCTGCTTTGCAAGTGGAGCTGCCCATAATCCGGAATAAAATTAAACCTTAATCACCGTGTTCTGAGGGAAAGATTTGTCACTGCCCAGCAAACAGGGATCTTAATGAAGATGTTGGTCCTTGCAGGGCACAAATCCATCCCTATCCTCTGACTTAAAGGGATGTGCAGCTATGTGCAGGAATGGGGGATTTTCCCCCTCTGAAGCAGCGTGGTGCTGTTAAGAGAGGTTTATATATTGATTTATAAACCTTAAAAAATGGGTGTATAATTAAATATATCTGCCTGAATTCCATTAAATCAGCAGGACACGGAGGGTTCACCTCAGCGCCAGGAGCAGCCTCATCCCTGCTTGTACAAATCGACCTGCAGATGAATTAAATCTCTTTTTTTCCCTGCTGTGACACCGTGACAGGGGTTAGAAATCAACCCAGGTCTCTGAGCCGCCGCCCCCGAGCACGAACCACAAGGATTCTTTCACCCTCTCCATTTCTCAACTGCTGGTAATTACACTTAGAAAAGCTCTGGGAGCCAAAACAAACAAGGGAGATGTTTCCAGTGAGCTCTCAGCTTGCTGTGAGCCCTTCCAAGAGGGTTTTGTGCACGAGGCAGAGCAGAAAGATCTCGAGTTGCTGAGCCCTCTCCTCGCGTCTCCGTTTGCGTCCGAGCTGACATCGCCCTCCTTGGACGGGACGTTTCCTCCCTCTCACATGATGGGAAAAACAAATTCCACGCTGAATCGGGCCCCAGCCAGCGTGACCTGGATTGATTTCAAAGGACAGGGAATTTGGTCACTCAGGACCTGCCTCAGAACCGATTGGAAGAGATTTTATTCATTTTTTTTTTAAATTTCCTGTCACACTACGAACTGTGACCTCACTCTTGGGTAATGCACAGTCCGTGTCCACAGATTTCCTATTAATTATATTTAGTTTTAAATACAAGCAGTGGACAAAATAATAATAATAAAAAAAAGCATTATTGCATTTTTCTAAGCTACGTGATTTTTTTCATGGATGTGAAAAATCCAGCACCGCCTCGCTCTGCACTGAGTCACCAGAATGTGCTTATCACAGAGAATCTCTTGGAGAAAATCATCTGTGTTGCCTTTTTTTTCCCTTGGAGCCCGTTCATCCATGAGCTCATGGAGCTTCCCAAGAGTCGGCTGAAGCCTGGGCACCTGGAATTAGTGATAAAATCTCACCTGGCACCGCATTTCACCATCGGCACAAGTTATCCTGGAGATCTCGTTCAAGAGAAACCTGTGGGAATGTTTCAATCCTGTTATTGACTTTTCTTCCCAAGCTTTGTAATGAATTCCCTGTGCCCCAGGCGGGCTGGGTTAGCAGGGACAGCTGAGCTGGGCTCTGGCACAAACGCCTGTGTCCATCTGGGTGTCCCTGTCCCACCACTGGGGACCCTCCCAGGGTCCAATGAATAGAATTGTTTTCCAATATATATATATATATAAATAATAAATTATACATAAATTTATTATATTATAATACTAATAATATATATATATTTATTTATGTATCAATACATATAAATAAATAAATAAATCTATAATATATATATAATATATAAAAATATACACATTACACATTATATATATAAATATAAAACATATATATATCATCACATTTCCACATCTTTTCCGCAGTTTCCACACACACACATATACATAAAATTATGTGGAAAATGTGGAAAAAAATGTAGAAAAAAATTTCCAATGTTCATTGGATGTTTTCCAATGAATATCATTGTTTCCCAATATATATCTATAAAATATGATATATATTCTGTATATATATATATAATACTATATATAATATATATATAATATATTTTATATATTATATATTATATATTATATATTATATATTATATATTATATATTATATATTATATACATATTATATATATAAAAATCTCAAAATATATGTAATGACATTTCCATATTTTTCCACATTTTCCAC
>JAXCLO010000057.1:1915203-1925376 GCA_035583995.1 Arremon aurantiirostris | reverse complement strand
AAGAATAGAAGAAGGATTTCATCAGAAGGCTGGCTAAGAATAGAAAAAGGAAAGAATGATAACAAAGGCTTGTGGCTCAGGCCCTGTGTCCGAGCCGGCTGACTGTGATTGGCCATTAATTGGAAACAACCACATGAGACCAATCACAGATGCACCTGCTGCATTCCACAGCAGCAGATAATCATTGTTTACATTTTCAGGATTTTCATGAAAAGATGTCTGCGACAATCCACCCCTTTCCTTGGTGCCCCCTGGCCCTCAGTGAAGAGTTTGCTCAGGCGCACTGAGCCTCACACCTCTCCCTCTCTGGGAATATTTGTCTTTTACTCCTTGCAGGGAGGAGCTGCAGCCTGAGAGGAACGATATAAACACAGATGGGTCCCTTGGGGTGGCACTGACTGCCTTGGTGACACCATCTGAATTGCATTTCTCCTTACATCAGACTCCTGGCACCACAAAAAGAGTCTCTGTAAGAAAAAAAAAATGGTTTATGCCTTTTTTAATATTGGTATTAATACCTAAGCTGACCTTTTATTATGTACAGGAGATGGCAACTGGTTCTCTTGAAACCTAAAAATAATTGAAGGTCTAGCAAATTCTGGCATTGGATAAGGCTGGATCTTCCTGATCCCATTTTTATGAGGATGAAGGTTCCTACTCCTCCTTCTTTGATGGATGGAAATGGGTTTTTTTACCTCAGAGAGACTCTAAATCCTTGCACAGAAATCTCTGTTTTAGTCTGATTAGTCTCAGTATAACTCACACTTCTCTGTTTGTCCCGCTGAGGTAAAAACCCATCCCTGTGTTCCTGTCTCTCTTGGAATTGTGTCTGGATGAACTTCTTGGTAAAAGCAGGAAAATGTTGTGTTTAATCCTGAATTCATGGCTGTGAAATTCTTTGAAAATATTCCTTCTGTGGAGTTCTTCTGCTCAAAGGCTGAATATTCCCTGGGCAGGCAGAGCGAGGGATGAGCTGGGAATTGCTGCTCAGGGATGGGGACAGGTGGGGATGTTTTAATTCCTTTTTCTCCTTCCTGAACAGAAAAGCTAAAATCTGAGGCATCAGGGTGGTGATGGGGAAGAATTGGCATTATTGAAATGCCAGCCCAAAAATTCCTCCAGAAGCCAAACTCAAAGCAAGCAGTGAGCCCTTCCACTCTGACAGTCTGATCCAAGCAGGAATTCCACCGAAACAGGGAGTCAAGATTCTCATCTCTTCCCTCATCCTGGCACCGCTGCAAACACCACCACACGGATCCACGGCGGAAATAATTTTAATAAATCCCTGCTTTATTCTGTAACTCTGCTCTAGCTCAGCCTTCTCAAGGCATCAAACCAAGCTCACAAACTTCTCTCTCCTGCCCCTGGCCATGGATGGAACCTCTGCTGTCCATGAGTGCCAGGGGTGCCCTCGCTGGCGGCGCGCGCGGCTCCTCCCGCTAATCCCGGGCGGCACAAGGGACAAATCCTCTCACTCTCGGAGCACCGAGCAGCAAAAGCTGCAGGATTTGGGCAGGGAAAGCTTTTCTATTAGCTCAGGCAGTAAACACAGAAAGGAGAATGGATTTGCTCTGCCAGAGGACAGGAGAGGTGACCTGCATTAGCTTTTCCCTCTCTGCTCCCGTGGGCATGTGGAACGTGGGGAATTTTCCCTTTTTTTCCTCCATCCAGCCCTCCCAGACAGGCTGCAGGAGGAGAGGAAAAAATGGAATTAGTGCTTTGTAGGGCTCGATGCTGTTTGACTTTAAGTACTTTCATTGCAGGAACCCTTTTGAAATGTTTTGAGGGTCTTGGTGCAGATTTTTTGTGCATTTGGGATGTGCAAGTGTCAGGGGAGGCCAAGCGGAAGCTCCTCCTGCACTGGGAGATGCTGGAATTGTGTCAGAGCACAGGGTTTGCTCTGATATCCATAAAATACATTTTCAAAATACAGAGAAAATGTTGATTTTGAAGGCAACTTCCAGTTCTTGGAGAAGAGATTTTTCTTTGGATACAGGATCACAAGGGAGCCACATGCAGGTTTTTCTCCCACCTTTTCCAAACTTATTTATTGGCTACTCTTCATTTCAGGGTTTAAAACACAACTCAAGCCCTGGGTCCTTTCATTCAGGTGAATCCATGGGGATGGTGGGGCACTGGAATTCCAGATTCCCAAAGAATCTTTGGCTGCCCCAATCCTGGAAGTGTCCAAGGCCAGGTTGGAGCATCCTGGAATAGCAGAAAGTGCCCCTGCCCATGGATTTAAGGATGGGCTTCAAGGTCCCTTCCAACCCAAATCATTCCATGATTTTCAGATAATAATAATTTCAGATAATTTTCAGATCATTTTTTGCCTTTTTCCCCCTCAGTGCCCCGTGGTTCCAGAGCTGTACCTGATTTAGAAACCCAGCAGCAACACCAAGGTGAAAGATTTCCCTGAAATCCCAATTTCCCTCTGGATTTCCTTTGAAATTTAAGAATTTAGGTAAGAGGATAAAGAGAGGGGAAAAAAAAAAGAGAATATTTAGATGACCTGAAAAGCATCACTGCCAGTTTGTAATGTGAACCTGAAGCTGTAAAATGATGACAAGTATGTGAAATTGGGAGACGCTGGCTGACATTTCAGAGTACAAACATCCCCAGCTTCATCCAGATTGCAAAATATCGATGATTTCAAATGGAAAAATCCAATGGGCCAAACACTGGTTCCACTTTTCTATTTTAGGAACACCTAAAATGTGGTTTTTGTTGTTTTCTAAGAGGATCTGAGCAGATCCTGGAAGTGAAATGACTCAGGTTTAATGTGGGGTATGAGAAGAAACAAAACAAAACAAAACAAAACAAAACAAAACAAAACAATAATATTCACACACACTGTCAGCTTTAAGGTGAAAATAAAATCAAGATTCTCATTGGATTGAAATTGTCTTTATAAATTAAAAATGTGCTTCCAAATGCTCTTCATCTGAATGCTTTAATACTTTCCTGGCACTTTGGATTATTAATTACTCTGCAGTAATTTAAAATTTATTGCTTTTTTCTCCATGTTTCTGTTTCACTTCTGCTTCTTGAGACAATTCCAGAACACTGAGGTTGGGTTTAACACCACCAAGTGCAAAAATGACATTTCATTATCTCTAAACCCAACTTTCCTGCACTTCCTTAAGTCCTAACTCCCAAATTATTTCCCAAACAAATCAGAATGCTCTCCATTCTCCTTTCCTTCACATCCACGTGGATATTTGAATTTCTCTGTATTTTTTAAATGAGTTTTCTCTTTCCAAACCACCTCAGGCAGGGGGCCAGTCTCCAGCTCAGGTGCAGTAACCCAATGAGTGCCTCATTTTCAATTGCACGCTCCCAAATTAAAGTGCAGCTGCTGCCCACAGTTCACCTGATCTGCTCATTGAGACATCATTAAGGAAAATCAATTAATTTTTCCACTCTCCCAAACGCTGCTGGAGTTGAATGGGAGGAGAAGGAAAAGAGGGGGGGAAAAAAAAAGAACTTTTGTGTTGGAAAGATGAGACCGAAGGTATTGAGTGGCCAGGTGAATGCAGGGCACTTAAAGCAGGCAAGAAAAGAGAGACAAGAAGTTTGTATTTCATTTTAGGGATGAAAACGAGAGCTGCTCATCCATGAAATGAACCTTCCTTGCTCTTCCACCAGCTCCTTTTTCCATGTCCTTCTGCATTGTGATCCGGGCTGGAGATTATTTAAAAGTGAAAGGGAAATGTTCTGTTGAAACCTAGAGGGAAGCCCTGAAAAACTTGGCACTGAAATTCCTGAAAATTCTTAGATTTTTGTATAATTCCTTAAATTTTTGCTCTGAGATCAGACTTTGGGAAATGGATTTGGTAAGATTTATTTATTTTTGGTTTTAATTGTGAGCCAGACTTGTTAAAAACCAAAGGAAAGGTTTAATTGAAGCTCACAGGGCAAAAGAAGCCCTGATAAAAACCCATCCTTTAGTTTGGCTCCTATGAAATGAAAGGGAGCTGAGTGGATTCTTGCTTTTAATGGAAATGAAAAAAAAAATCATTTTTAAGGATGAACATTTAAATTTGGGGCTGTGAATCAATTTCTAGAAGTGGTGCATTTGCTATTCATGACAAAAAATCCTTTTATTTGGTTAAGAAGATTAAATGCCCAACACAAACCACAAATTTTTGTAAATTTTCGCTTCAAAATGGGCAGGTTCTGTTGCTACTCTGAAATGAATTGTCAAAACCTGAGCTGCTCAGAGGGAATGAAACCTATTCAAAACCCAAACTGAAATTTTAACGAGCTCAATGTTTATTATAATGACATTTTTCTTATGGAAATGTTAGCGAGAAGCAAAATAAACCCAAATCATTTTTAGGAGAAAATGCCTTAATACCTGCAATTTTTCTAAGAAATGTTGCACGAGAATTTGAATTAATTAGGTGCTATAATGAACTATTTTTTATTTAGACAGCATAAACAAGCATCTAGATGGAGCACAGTTATTAATGAAAACTTTCAAGCATCAATTAATTAATTAATTAATTCACAGAATTTTCAGAGCTTAAATTTCCCTGGAGGAGGAAGAGGAACCATCCTGATGGAACCACAGGGAAGGAAGAAAATGCTGGAAAATCTGCAAAACTCACCTGTTTTACCCAATATTTTCTTTTTTTTTTTTTTTTTAATTATCACCAAAAAAATACAAAATAAAATTCCTGACTAAAAGAAGGATCAGAGCAAGAAGGGAGAAATTCCAAATAAATGAACATCTCCTGCTTGGAGCAGGGATTCCAGCAGCTCCAAACACTCCATGAGATCCTTATCAACCCCACCAATCCCATCAAACACCTGAGCGGTCGCGTCACCGCGTAATTAACTAAGTAATCAATCAATTAATTATAAGGGAAAGTTACTCCTGTAAGGCAAATCAGTTTGGGAGCTCTGGTTTCAGGAATGAAGTATTTATCTGAGATCTGCAGGAGCAGAGCCCCCATTGTCTGCAGGAGATTCTCTTGTCCTTAATTAACTGTGCTGAGCGTGGGCAGCGCCCAAGGGAGCAAAGCCCAGCTCCCAGTTGGAGCCTGGCACTGGGAACACTGGGGAACACCAGGAACACCAGTTTGGTTTGCAGCAGCAGCAGGATAATCCCAGAAAAAAAGCAAAATTCCCTTCTCCTTTTTTTTGATAAAAATTATTAAAAGGGATTTTTTTTTCCCTAGAAAAAAGCAAATTTTCCTTCTCGTTTTTTAGATAAAAATTGTTAAAAAATTTCCTTCTCTTAATTTTGGATAAAAAATTTAAAAAAAATTTTTGCATGAAAATTATTTATAATTATTATTATAAAGGGATTTTCCCCCCCCATAACTACAATTTTTGTGTAGCCCCAGTTCTGCTCCCACAAAGAGTAAAGCATCAGCACCTCCAAAAATTCCAGCAATGTTTTGGGGAAAGATCCATGAATTGATGAGCTAAATGGGAAATGGGTGCAGAAAATGTGGAAAATTCCCATTTTGTACCTGAAGAACTGCAAGGATTTTGTGATTTGGGGAGCCAGCAAAGACCATGAGGGTCTCCCACATCCTGAATGTCGCTGAATCCTCAGGAGAGCCTGGGGAGTTTTACCCACAAAGAGGAGTGGGAACATGGTGAGACTTGGGAATGGTGGAACCTGGAAACGGGAACGTGGTGGGACTTGGGAATGGTGGAACCTGGAAATGGGAACGTGGTGGGACTTGGGAATGGTGGAACTCAGGAATGTGAACATGGTCAAACTTGGGAATGGGAACGTGGTGGAACTTGCGAGTGGGAATAGGGTGGAACCTGGGAATGGGAACGTGGTGGGACTTGGGAATGGTGGAACTCAGGAATGTGAACACGGTGGGACCTAGGAGTAGGAACATGGTGGGAACTGGGAATAGGAACATGGTGGAATTTGGGAATGGGAACGTGGTGGAACTTGGGAGTGGGATCGTGGTGGAGCTTGGGAATGGGACCATGGCTCAACTCGGGAATGGGAACATGGTGGACCTCGGGAATAGGAATATGGTGGAACTCTGGAATGGGAATATGGTGGAACTTGGGAATGGGAACATGCTGGAACCTGGGAATGGGAACATGCTGGAACTTGGGAATGGTGGAACTTGGGAGTGGGAACCTGGTGGAACTTGGGAGTGGGAACCTGGTAGAACTTCTCAGGAATGGGAACATGGTAGAACTTGGGAATAGGAACATGGTGGAACTCGGGAATGGTGGAACTTGGTAATGGGAACATGGTGGAACCTGGAGTAGGAACATGGTGGAACGTGGGAATTGATTCCTTTTGGACAAATCAAGAGCGGAATCTGCAGAAGATCCTCATTTCTTCAACTATTGCACCACTGGAGGGTCCTACATTGGGGTGTCCTCCCAAATCCTGTGATTTCACAGAGCACAGCCTTCACCTCTGGAGTTCTGCACACCTCATTCCCTGTGTCCCTGGAATAAATGCTGGGAATTCTCTATTTGGAAATGCAAACACTTGGATTTCACAGACCGACAACTCCCACGCAAACAGAGAAAGGAATAAAAGGAAAATGAACAGAATTTCTGGGTTATAAATCCACGTCTGTGAGAGCTGAGGTTCTATGTGTGACCTCCCTTTGAGGACTTCCATGAAGGTTTTATTAAGGTTTTATTGAATTCAAATATCTGCAATAATGTCAGCTTGAAATATCTGCACTCGTTACAAATTCAAATAATATCTGCAATAATTTCCAATTGCAATATCTGCAATAATTTCAAATTACAATATCTGCAATAATTCCAAATCCAAATATCTGCACTAATTACAAATTCAAATATCTGCAATAATTTCCAATTACATTATCTGCAATAATTTCAAATCCAAATATCTGCAACAATTTCAACTTGAAATATCTGCACTAATTACAAATTCAAATATCTGCAATCATTTCCAATTACAATATCTGCAATAATTTCAAATCCAGGGCTCAGCAGATCCAAGGGAACAATGAGGGTCTTATTCCCTTTCTGGGAAGATCTTACAGAGAAAAAGATTTGATAAATATCATTATTATTTTTTTCCCTATGATGGAAGAGAAGCCTTAATTCCTCAAATATGCCAAGATGATGTTTGCAGTGAGCAGCGCTCTAAGTTTCCTAGGAAACATGAATATTACCTTCCTCAGGAATGAGAAATTCAGGAGCAATTTGTTCTGAGATGGAAAGGCTGTGTCCTTTTATCTAATCAAATCCAAATCCAGAGGAAGGAGGAAGACTGAAGCAGAGGAGAACTGGAATTCGGTGCAGGGAAAAGTGGGAGCTGGTGGAAAATCTAGATGGGAATGTGAAAATGGTGTCAGATGGATAAAGGTTTTCCTTTAAAGACCTTCCTTTTCCAGGGAGGGGGTGGAATGGCATTGTTCCTAAACTGGAGGTGCAAAAACCTCTTGAAAAATCAGCTTTTCTACCCAAAACCTTCCTAATCAGGAGGTGGAGAGCCCAGGGAGGAACAGAAGGAAATTCAACATGCCATGGAGGGGGTGGAGCAGGAAATTCCCTCCTCCTGCACCTCCTTGGAGCTGGACCTGGGACTTCTCCACAAAGAGTTTGGATTTCTCAGAGCTGGCTCAGGAGATTTTCCTGGATGTTCCCCTGATTTTACAATCCCTGGGTGCCTGTCCTTGTCAGGGTGTGTTTGACCCCGTGTTTGACTGGTGCCTTTTCACACTTCCAGCAGGAAAATCCATCCTTCCAACCCTGATCCACGACAAAATTGCTCTTCTGACAGCAGTGGAGCAGAGCTGTGAAAATTCCTTTACATGGACACGAGCAGAAGCACAGAAAGAAGCAGATGCCAGTGGTTTAATTGGCTCAGCCTTTTGTTCTCTGCTGAGTCAGAGAAAAAGCTCAGAAATCTGTGGTGGTGCAGCTCTCCTTATCTGGGGAGTTGGAATCTGTGGGATTGAAGGAGCTGTGGCTTTAATCCACTCTGCTGGGAATGACCTCATGGCTGGGGGATTGCTCTGGGACGCAGAAATTCTTCATTGTGGGGGTTTCTTCTGGACCTGATGGATTCCAAGGCCTGGCCTCAGATTTTGCTCTGTTTGTAGGGACAGGACACTTAACACAGAACATGGCACCCACAGCTCCTGATTTATCCTGTACTGAACCTAATCCTGGTGCAGGGAATGGATTTTTTCACTTTTTTTTTTGTTCTTACACCAATCTTTGCAGAGATTCCAAAGTTTGCCATTCAGATCTATTTCTCTCAGCTGATCAGTTATGATGAAGCAGCAAAGCTTTGCTCTGATAATCTTTCCCCTAAAAGCCAAATTTCTGAAATTCCTTCCTCCTTTAGCTTTCCTGAGAGGGGTAAGGGATGATGTAGCTCAAATGATACCCTGGTGACATAACAAAGAACAGTAAAGGTCAGAGCAGATTAATTTGCTCCAGGATCAGCTGGAGAATATTAAACCTCTTAACTGTAATCCTTTGATAACCAGTTCTATAATGTAATCATCAGTGTACATCCAATAACACACGTTAATTACTTTGGAATTCTATTTTTCATTTTTAATCACAAGACATATTTTAAAGGATGCCCCAGCCGCCTCCAGCAGCCCCCACCAGTTCAAACAACTCGTTTCAAATGAGGAAAAAAAAAAATAAAATAAAAACAAACCTTACTTTTATGAGGTGGCTGGGAAAAAGTCAGCCTGGAAAATATCCTTGTGAGGGAAGCATCTGTCACAAGTCAAAACGTTCTTGCTGCTCCCCAGGGAGAGCCAGCCCAGGCACAGAGAGCAGGGAAATGCTCAGTGCTGAAATTTGGTGGGCAAAACATCTGGGGAGGGGGTTCCAGAGCTGGGGCTGAGCAATTCACCTCCCTCAGCCCTGAAACGCTGGGAAATCCAAGCGTGGAGAGGAGGAGGAGGAGGGGGTTTTGCACAGAGGATTTTATATTTTGCACAGAGGATATAATTAATATTCATGGGGAGGGGGAAGTTTTTACGTGAGATTCACAGGAGGTTTTTCACACAAAACCAAGGTCCCAAGTAATTTCTATCTGAAATCTCAATCCCAAACCTTGTCCCAGCTCTCCTGCTGTTCCAGCAAAACCTCCTCTCCCCAACCTTGGAGAGGCAGAATTTTGTGCCAGCTGTGCTGAAATTCATCAAACACATCAAAGCTCATCTGTGACCCACACATTTCTGTCACTGCTTCGGAAATCATCAACCACCCTCTGAAAATGAGAATTTGTGGGTGTGTGCACAGCCTGAGCACGCTCACGGCTTCCAGAGAGGGGAAAAATATTCCAGGGCTGAAAAATTAGGGAAAAATACATCCCTGGATTGATCAGGACTTTGCTCTGAGCCAAAACATGGTTATGCTGAAATGCTGAAGTGCTGAAGTGCTGGTTTGAAGTCTGTTCACTCCCTGGATGAGGAAATGGGAATTTGCAGGTGTAATTTGAAGGGTTTTGTGTAACAATTGGTGAAGCTGTAGCAGACAAAGGGGTCAATCCCTCCCTCCTCCTTCCCAAAGAGCAGAGCTCGAGCTGGGCTCAGCCTGGGTGGCTTGGACCAGTTTGTAGCAGAAAGGGCAAATTCTGATTTCATTAAAGAACCTGCAAAGTCTTGGGAAAAAACCCAATCCCATGGGACTCCGAGAAAGGGAATTTACACACGACTTCACTTCCAAATGCTCTGCAAAATCTGGGTGTACCCAGTCATGCCAAGTTCATTTTGATACTTGCAATGCCATCATTTCACTGGGTAATTTCAGATCTCCAAACTCACTCCTTGCTTTCAACGCCCTTTGTAGTGTATTCCCCAGCTGGAGATGGATGAATGAGTGCAACAATTCCTGCGTTGAGGTGTGATGTCCTGTCACATTCACATTTTCTGGAAAAATCCCTTTGCCCAGGATTCTTCTCCTGGGAAGCTGAGAAGCCTCAGAAAAAAAGGAACACAATTCTTATCTCATTTGCTTCTCCTGTGTTTTGCTGCGTTAGAATGTGTTTGGAGATTGTTTACCCACAGGTGATTGTTTCATTGGTTTCATGTGAATTGTTTTGATTTATTGACCAATTGTGGCCAAGCTGTGTCAGGACTCTGGAAGGAATCACGAGTTTCATTATTATCTTTTTAGCCTTCTGTAAGTATCCTTTCTGTATTCTTTAGTATAGTTTAGTATAGTATTCTT
>JAXCLO010000057.1:1889369-1903315 GCA_035583995.1 Arremon aurantiirostris | reverse complement strand
TGGCCACACCATTGTTTTCCAGTTGTTCAGTAACTGAGGGATCTCAAAGCTTGCTTTCATTTCAATCTCGCTTATAGCTTCCATATTCTCAAAATCTTTATTCTCAAAAGATTTTGAGAATATGGAAACTGTAAGTGAGATTGAAATGAGTGACAATCATATTTATAAGGCTTTCCTGTTTCATCTGCCCCAACAGATTATCCTGCAAAACCATGGAATTTCAGCCACACCCTCCCACCAAAGGCAGAGAGCTGAACCAGTTAAACACAACTCCCGTCTGACAGGAGGGAAATCACCTGCTCTGATGGAAACTGGAATTTCGGGAGGCAGGAGGGAACGAGGTGTGCACCAAGAGTGCTGAGCAGAGTCTGCTGAGAGCCAGGGCATGTTAATGATGTGCTAATCATCAGCAGTGGAATTTTATTGCTTCCTTAAGAGGGGACAGATTTCAACACAGTCATCTCCAAACCCCTGTGCCTGTCAGAGTGGGAGCTGCGTTTCAATTTTCTTTGCTGAAAATAATCCTGAATATCTCCACTCTGTCTGGTTTGCACTCCCTCACCTTAGTCAGTCACAGGCATATCTGACAGTGCACATATCAGCAATAAATTACTGATATTACTCAGAGGTCCAGCTCTAAAGGCAGCAAATAACCAAGGTTTTGCTTCTCAGGAGAAATTTGGGACGCTGCCTCTCTTCCCTGTTGCCTTTCTTTTCATAATTTGCAAAAACAGCCTAAAAGTTTTTAATTAATCTACAATATTTTGTTAATTTTTACCTTTAAAATATCAGAATTCTGCTTTCTTTCTGCTTTCGTTGATGCACTTCTTGAGAAATGCCCAAGCTTTCTTTTCTGAGCCTTAAGTGGCCCTAATTTTTTTAACATTTTAATTCTCCAGCTGCTTTCATTCCCTCTTTCCCCCCCTCTCCTCATTGCAATTTTTTGATCGTTCTGTGGGGATAATTCTCTTGCCCTAAAAGTGACAGAACAGAATGAAACAGCAAAAAAAAAAAAAGTAGAACTTTCCAGTGGATTTAGGGAGAAGGTCAGGCTGGCAAAGCTCCTTCTGTCAGGAGCACTGGGATAAACTGTGTTCCTGGAAGTTGCTCAGGCTTTGATGAAGAGGATGGTTTTTGGAGGATGGTTTTTGGGTGAGGAAACAACTAGAAAATAGCTCAGCCCTTCATCCCTCTGCCCTCAGCTGTATACACAACTTTATTGCTTTGCATTCTTCTCCCCACTGAGATTTATATTTCCCCATGAGAGCCTTGCCTTGTAAAAATTTTTCAGGCTATAGGTGTGGAATACATTTATTTTGGGCTGGTTTGACGAGAGGAAAAGCAGCTTAAAGTCTTTGCAAAGCTATGTTGGACTATCTGGCCTGTGCATTCCTCCCTCCTGGAATGAAGGAGGAATTGCCAGAGTGGGGACATGAAAGGCTGTCAGTTAATGTGGGATGGGGGATTTGGAAGAGATGGAGAAGGCAAAAAGGAGAATTTGGCAAAATTCCGTGTGTTAGAGGAGAGAATGAGGAAGCACAAACACATTCAGCACAGCAAACCCCCTCTGCCATTCACAAATTTCATTTTGAAGAGAAAAAAACCCATCTTGTGGAAGTGCAGGGAACAAGGCACGAGACAACCTCTAGACAGCTGACAGCATTTTTCTTCTCCAAACTTCGCAGCAAAAAATAACTTCAATATTTTATTCTTCCTCAACATGGTGTGAGACTCAACGTGCAAAAATCTGCAACAATCTGCCCACTTCTCCCAGCACAGCTGACGGGAGGAGGGAAGGAATTCCAGGACAGGAATTCCTTGCTAGCAGAGTCCCCTGGAAGGAGGAGAGGAGCCACAGCAGGGAAATGCTGCTCAGCAGCAGGAAAATGTGGAATTCTGGCAGTGGAGAGCGGCCAGGTCAGAATCCACAAAGAAATGCTTGGTTTGGGAGAGGTCCTGATAAATTAAAGTGAAGTGAGGGGTCATTGCTGGAAAAGGGAATGGGGATCTGGCCTGGAACAGGGATTCATTTATCCTGCTCTTTTCTGCTGGCAGAAATCAAATTCCTGCTCCTCCCCTCATAATGAAAAAGGCAAAACCTGACAGATTCCACAAAAGAATCTTTCCCCCCCAGCCAATAAATTTATCCATTGTCACAGAGCCTCTTCCTATTTTATTTTTCCTCTCCATAAAGATGAGTGATCAGTTTTACTCTGACACCAGCACTCTCTCTAGAGCTGGATCTATAATTCATGAGCATGAAAACAGTGGCATCAGAAAGAAAACCTGTCATAAATTCAGCTATTTAAGCTTTTAAATGAGCAGTGATGGCAGCGTGGGGATGCAGAACATTTATTGCAATGCTAAATATAGGGGTAAAGCTAAAAGCTTTCCATCAATACACCGTAAGAACAAAATCCTGAAAGCACTCAGAGCTTGGATTTTTGTCTTCTGGAAATTGGATTGATGGTTTCTTTCATTGGTTTTGGATTTGTATGATTTTGGGGTGATTTTTGGAGTGATTTTTGGGGTGATTCTTTGCCTTTTGAATTGAAGATTGTCACTTGCTGGAGGAATTGAATTTGAAATTTGGACTTTTCCCATCTCCTCTTTTCCCCCAGCAGCATCACTGAAGACAACTCCAAACAGAGGGGGAAGGAAGGGGCTGAGGCTGTTTCATGGAAGATCCCTCATTGTCCCACCAAGTTATTTGTGAGGAAGTTTCTCCAAAAAATGCTGTGCTAGAGACAGAAGTGGTGCCAACATTGCCAAAGGGCAAGAAGGGACAGCTCTCCTACAAATTCCCTGCCTTTGTCATCTAAATTCGCTTTTCATCCATTTACATGTGGCCCAGCGCTCCCATCCTCTCCTTCCTGATCCCGTTTGTCCAATTTCTGTCACCACTGCAAACGTGAGTGACGTCTGATGACTTTATAGAAACCTCTAAAACTTGTTCCATGTCTGATGACTTCATAGGAACCTCTAAAACTTGTTCCATGTCCGATGACTTTATAGGAACCTCTAAAACTTGTTCCATGTCCGATGACTTTATAGGAACCTCTAAAACTTGTTCCGTGTCTGATGACTTCATAGGAACCTCTAAAACTTGTTCCAGCCTGATCAGGAAGAAGATTCACTCCAGTGCCTTGCACAGGGCCTGCAGAAGATCGCGATTTCACGGCGATAAGGCGGAAAAGACGCGGAAAGGTGAAACACGAAAGGAAAACAAAACAAAGCTGCAGCTCGAGCTCGTGTGAATCCCTTGGAGCCCTGCCCGAGGTTTGCTGCTGGAAACTGGGGAGGTGCTGTGGGAGCTGCAGAACAGGGGAGTTCTCCTGGGATAATTTGAACACAATTCCCGTTGGCTCCGGCCAGCCCTGGCGTCACTTCCGCGGCACCGAGCGCGGTAAAAATAGAAACCTCATAAATCTGCTCGTTCCCTTAATTAGGGAGCCCTGGTGACAGGATTAAGATTGAATGCTTTCATTTCAGATTGGTTAATGAAGGGCTTTCCAACAGCTTTTATTTTTGTTCCTCTCTGCCGAGTCCTGCCATTGCTGATTGCTTCAGGTACAGGAAAAAAATTCCAGGTTGGAAAATTTTTTCCAGGCTGGAAAAAATTCCTCTTCCAAAGGTTAAAAGAGATGATTATGTAGACATTTGATTATCTCCTGTTATGTTTGGAGACTACAAACGCTTTGCAGACAGATGAGGCCATGCAGCTCTGTTCATTCATTTTTTAATTAATAGAGTCAACATTTAATCAAAATCAAAGAACGCTTCAGATTGGGTTTTTGCTCTTGAAATCTTATGAATTGGGAAAAAACCACCCTCCTTAAACAAACCCTGAAAGAACAAAGTCACCCATAAAATCTGTCCTGTTTTGCCAGTGAATCTCCCAAGGAAAAGACGAATTTGGGGAGAGACCAAAAATTTCCACCCTTTGCTGCCAACTCCTCTCAAACCTAAAGAAACTTCATTGTCCATTGCCACTGCTCTGGTGTCCAGGGATTTGCAAAATCCAGGTGATTCCCTGATATTCAGGAGATAAATTTGCCTCAACATCATCCTCTGCACATTTATCCAAAGGGACCACCAAGAACATTCCTAAATTCCCTTCATCATCCTCAGCCCAGCATTTCCCCACATCCCAAGGAGGATTTTGCACTTTTGTGTGGAGAGCCCTCAAAAACTGCTTTCAAAACAGATGCAGCAGGAGGGGAGGACCCAGGCTCTGCTCCAGCTGGTGGAGGAAAACACCGAGGTGCTCGTAGGAAATAACAACAGGCCAAGCAAGGCCAGGGAAAAGGAGGAAAAATCGTTTTTCCTGCTCGCGAGCAAACGCCTGCGGTGGCCAGCTCGGGAACATCTGGTCTCCCAGTGCGTTTTCTCACATCATGCCAATACCTGACTGGAATAAACAACTTTATCTAGATCCTCGTTCCTTGCCATCAGAGGCTGATAAGAAAACTCTGCTATCAGCGTGAGATTCGAGCAGAGGGAAGAAAGATTTATGCCTGCTCCGGAGCCGCCTCCACCCTGCCCGATTGTTTCGTGCTCTGGAGAGCCGTGCAGTTAAATCCTGCAGTTAAATCCTGAGGATTCTGGTTTTCCAGGAGCCTGTGGGTCATGGCATCAGTGCTGCCCTGGCCACCCACCAGGCAGGCAGCTCGCAGCTCCCAGTTGTTTTTCCGTGGGAATGGCACTGCTTCCCTTCTGCAATTTTACTGGAATATTTGGTGCTTCCGCAGCTCCTCTCCCTCCCTGGGCTCTGTGAAACCTGAATTTATTAACTATAAACCCACGAGGCAATGCAGAGGTGGGAATCATTTATATTCTGATGTGCCAACAGTGCTGTTCTGCTGGCATTTTGGGATGTTTCCAGCACCACTTGTCCCCATCCAAGCGTTGGGATTCAGCAGGATCCGAGCACGAGCTCCACGCTCAGCCTGGGGCTCGCTCCCCTCCCAGATCCGTTCTCCATTGCAGACATCTTTTTATGAAAATCTTTTCTTAAGATTTTTTCTTCTTGAGAAGCTCTAAGAACAAAACATAAACAATGGTTATCTGCTGCTGTAGAATGCAACAGGTAGATCTGTGATTGGTCTCATGTAGATGTTTGAATTTAGTGACCAGTCATGGCAGAGCTGTCTCTCTCTCTCTGTCTGAGCCAGCTGCCTTTGTTATCATTTTTTCTTTTCTATTCTTAGCTTAGCCAGCCTTCTGAGATGAAGCTTTTCCTTCTATTCTTTTAGTATAGGTATAATGTAATAAATATATAATAAAATAATAAATCAAGCCTTCTGAAATACAAAGTCAGATCTACGTCTCTTCCCTCATCCTAAAAACCCCTGTGACCACTGTCACACTCCTCAGCCCTGTTTTTGGGCAGCCTAAATGGAACAACTAAAGCAGCTCCTGATGCTGGTGTGAGGTAGAAAAGGAGATAGAAGGGGATCAGTGAGGCTTGGGAGGCCAGGTTTAGAACGTTTCCCTGCAGCAGTGCGAGGCTCTCCGCAGGTGAAGCCACCACGGCACCGGTGGGATTAGAGCCCAGCTAATCCCACTCTATTCTTGTCCTGCAACCTTTGTGTCACCTCCAGCCACAGGCAGCAGCAAACTTCACATTTGAGCTGAGAACCCTTCCCACCCTGCCTTGGATGGGGAAGGAGATGGGGGAAATTTTCTATTTTCAGCACTTGAAAGAGCATTTGAGCTGTCGAAAGTCTCTTGTCACATCTTCGGCTTCCTAAAAATTCCTTCCTGTAGGTGTGCAGGTTTCTCTGTGAGAGTTTGGGAGCTGGGTTCAATTTTGCCTTCCAGTGGGCTCATCATTCAGCTCCCAGCATCTCCCACAACCACATTCCCACTTAATAGCATTGTCTCATTATTATTCCCACCTTGCATCCAATGTAAGCTTGACTAAAATGGTTTTAAAATTTGAGAAGGCTTCATGATGCCTTTTTTTATCACTGAAACAGCATGAAAGGAGGTGTTATTTTTTTATATAAATTGACTTTTTATGTATTTTTCACATTTTTTTGCTGCTGTTTGTTGGGCACACCCCATTAATAGGAGCACTTTTGGGGGATGTTGTATTTGCAGCCATGGTCAGATGTTGGTGTGAGACATTTTTTGTGCACAGTAAAAGTGGTCATTTCTTGATGTGCAGGCTTTGAGGCAAGCTGAGTCAGATAAATGAGATTCCCAGTGGTAAAACCAGCTTTTCCACACAAACCCAGCTGGACGTGGGGCTCCCAGCTCAAACCAAAGCTGGGTTGAGCAGTTTTGAGGTGCAGTGGGGAGCCCTGAGTGAGCCCAGCGTGGCTGATGGGGAAGGACAAGAACTGGAGTTGCAAAGCTTTTCCTGTTGCACATTTGATCTTTTATCTCTTCTGTGCCAGGAGATGGGAGGTGCCCTGCGCTGTGCCTGGCACTGAATAATCTGGTCAGCCTTTCCCACTTTTCAGTGTCTCCATAAAAAGGGATCACATGCATTTGTGGGGGATTTAATGCCATTACAAGTCATGAAATAATCACACAACTCTTTGTTTTAATCCCTTTGGCCCAGGGCAGCAGGGACCCTCTGAAGAGCAGCAATTCCCTCCAGCTCTGCCTTTTCTCTGGAGCGTGTCTGAGCAGGAGATTCATTCTCTGGTGGCTCCATTTCACCTGAGAACAGAAAGAAAAAAGAAAATAACTCCTCTGAGGGGCTGTGCTGCCCAAGAGCTTTGACAGCTCTCTGTCTCTTCAGGCTCTTGCCCTCTATCCAATTCTCTGATGTCTGAGCACCTCCTGACCTCCGAGAAGATGAAGAATCATTTTTCCCCTTGCTTTTCTTGAAATGTTAATTAAAACACCCTCCCAGTGCCTGTCAAGGATTCCCCTGCTCAGCCAGGGCCAGTGGATACAGGTTGGCAGCATTCCTGAAAAATGCCTTCCCCAGGAGCTGCCTGGATTTCCACCTTCAGGGACTTGTCTTGATATGAATCTGGGCTTTGGGGAATAAAAACCTTCCCAAATTCCCTGCAGAAATGCAGATTTTTATGGGGAGCTTGAGGACCATGAGCTGCCAGCTGTGGGATCTTTGTCCCCTTGGCACTGGAAGAATTAATGAGGAATAATTGAATCCCAGCACCCATTAGGAATGGGAAATATTGAATATTTCCTAATAATAATGTTGGGAAATAATAAAAATAGAATAGAATAGAATAGAATAGAATAGAATAGAATAGAATAGAATAGAATAGAATAGAATAGAATAGAATAAAAAAATAAAATAAAGTAAAATAGAATAGAATAAAATAAAATAAAATAAAATAAAATAAAATAAAATAAAATAAAATCTCCAGAGCATCACTGAAATCATCCCCATCCATCCCCATCCCTCCTCAGCCCTCGGGGGCGTTCCGTGCGAGGATTAAATTAATTTAATCCTGCAGCCGGCGCGGGGCTGGGTGTGATGGTGAATTATTCATCCCTCCAATAACGCGGCTGATTTATTAATGAAAGGGTCAGACCGCCGCTGGAAGAGGAGAATTGTTGGCAAAAGCGCTTTGGGACTGGGAGGATTCGGGACGAGCTGCGAGGAACAGCGCAGCTCGTCCCCATCAGCGCGGAGCCGCACGTTCCCGGCTGGAAAATTGGGAATATCGGAGCCCGGAGAGAGAAAAAGAGGGAGGAGAAAGAGGAGAAAGAGGAGCGGCCTCCGCTGCCTCCTCCCGGCAGGAGAACCTGGGGAGCCGAGCAGACCCAGAGCTTCCACATCAGCAGGGAGGCGATCCCGATCCCGATCCCGATCCCTCCCCGCGGCGGGAGCTCCCGAATCCCCTCGGGAATTTTGGGGATCCCGGGGTCAGGAGCGCTTTTCCCTGTGGTTGTTCCTGGGGGATCGCAGCGCTGAGCGCCGCGGCCACGATTTGGGCACCCCCTTCCCTTTGCTCGGCTTTCCTGGAGGAGAAAAGCGGCCAGGGTGGGAATTTTGGGAACATTTCTAGGCTTTTCACACCTCGGGGTTGTCACGGGGCTGTGACAGAGGAGGGACAGCGATGGGAGAGCTCAGGGAATCCCAAATCCAGGTTCAGCCCTTCCCACTTTCCTGGGACGGCAAAGGGAACATTCAGGGCATCCCAAATCCGGGTTCTGCCTTTTTCACGTTACTGGGATGGCAAAGGGAGCGCTCAGGGAATCCCAAATCCAGGTCCAGCTCTTCCCTCATTCCCAAGGATGTAAAGGAAGCACTCAGAGCATCCCAAATCCAGTTTCAGCCCTTCCTTCATTCCCTGGACAACAAAGGGAGCGCTCAGAGCATCCCAAATCCAGGCTCAGCCCTTCCCTCATTCCCAAGGATGCAAAGGGAGCTCTCAGAGCATCCCGAATCCAGATCCATGGCTCGAGTTCAGCCCTTCCCGCACTCCCGGCACAGCTGGGGCCGCGTGTCTGGCTCCGAGGTTTCCCTCCGGCTCTGGAGGGAGAGATGAACCCGAGCCCGGCAGCCAGGGAGAGGGTCCCGGCCACAACGAGCTCCATTGGGCAATTCCAGAGGGAGGGATGGACAGGGGGAAAGCGGGGAGACACCCCCGGGGGGCTCTGGGGGCCGGGATGGAGCCGAGGAGCAAACCCCGAGCAGGTGGAGGGGTCGAGGCCGCGTTGTTGCAGCTGTTTTGGGGGAGAAAAGGGATTTTCCAGATGTTTCTGCCGGGATGGGGCTGCGGGCTGGGGTTTGCTGCGGATTCCTGCGTGATCCCTCGTTCATGGGGGAGCTGAGCCCCGAAATCGGGTTCTCGCAGCCCCCGAGGGCAGCAGGAGGCAGCGGTGACTGCTCGGGGACAGCTGGGAGCTGTCCCTGCTCGGATCCGGCACACACAGCGCTGGGGAGGCCGAAATTCAGGGAAAATATCGGGAATTTATGGAAGCGGGAGTGGGGCACGGCTCAGGCCGGGAATAGGGCCGGGATGAGGGAGGGGAGCCCGGCCCGCACCTGGCTGAGGGACGGGGACAGAGGGATGGGGACAGAGGGATGGACAAGGGGACAGAGGGATGGGGCAGGGGACAGGGAATGGACAGGGGACAGGGAATGGGGACAGCAGGATGCGGACAGCGGGATGGGGAGGGGACAGGGAATGGGGCAGGGGACAGGGAATGGACAGGGGGGCAATGGAATGGGCACAGGACAGCGGGATGGGCAGGGGACAGCGGGATGGGGACAGCGGGATGGACAGGGAATGGGGAGGGGACAAGAAATGTGACAGCAGACAAGAAATGGGACAGGGGACAGGGAATGGGGCAAGGGACAGAGGGGTGGACAGGGGACAGGGAATTACCCCAAATATCCCATCCCCACCCCTGTCCCAGCTGTGGCTGCCCACAGACCCCAAATCCAGCCTCTCCCACCTCCACAGGGCTCAGGGAATGATCCCACAAATCCCATCTCCCACCCTCCAAAGGGGGGAAAGGGGAGCACAGAGTGACCCCAAACCCCAGGGCACACATCCCCCTTGTGCCACCTTCCCCCAAATGCTCCTTTTGTCCCCAAAATCGCTGCCAGGACCCCCCAGTCCCCCCCTGATCCTCGGTTCAGCTGCAGAGCAGCAGCGCCGCCCACGCCCCGCTCCTGCCTCCTGTTTATCTCCGAGCGCTTTGGTTTATTTTTTTTTTTCCCAATTTATTTTTTTTCCAATTTATTTTTTTTTTCCAAATGCTCTGCTTTTCTCCCTGAGGAGTTTGGCAGCTCGGGAGGAGCTGGAGCAGGGCAGGGAGGGCAGAGGTGCCCGGGCAGGGCTCCGGGATTGGAAATTTTGGGAATTTTTTTGGGATTTTTTGGGATGCCAGGTGGCAGGAGCAGGCAGGAAAGTTGATGGCTTTCCCAGGCAGCTGATGTTGCTTTTTTTCCTTAATTTTTTTTGCTTTTTTTGGGTTTTTTTGGTTCATATTTGGGATGCTTTGCAGACAAAAACAACATTTTAGGGAGGGCAGCTCGGGGCCGTGACCTTCCCGAACCAGGGGGACCCTGAGGGCTCCAGGAGGGGCAGCTCAGGATTAATTAACTTCTACATGGAATTAATTAACTTCTACATGGAATTAATCCATCCTACATGGATTTGTGTTTGCCCTATACGGATTTACATTTGCCCTGCAAGGATTTTTTTCTGTCTTATTTGGATTTATTTCTCTTATAGGGATTTTATTTGTCCGATATGGGTTTATTTCTCTTATAGAGATTTTATTTGTCCTACGGGGATTTTATTTGTCTGATATGGATTTATTTTTCCTAGATGGATTTATTTGTTCTTCAGGGATTTCTTTTGCCCTACAGCGATTTATGTTTGTTCTATAGGGATTTTATTTGTCTTATAGAGATTTTATTTTTCCTATAGGGATTTATGTTTGTTCTATAGGGATTTTAATTGTTCTACAGGGATTTTAATTGTCCTATAGGGATTTATGGTTTTTTTTAATAGATATTTTATTTGTCCTATAGGGATTTTATTTGTCTGATATGGATTTATTTTTCCTAGATGGATTTATTTGTTCTTCAGGGATTTCATTTGCCCTATAGGGATTTATGTTTGTGCTATAGGGATTTATTTCTCCTATAGGGATTTTATTTGTCTTATAGGGATTTCTTTCTCTTATAAGGAATTATTTTGCCCTGTATGAGTTTATATTTCTCCTATAGGGATTTCTATTTGCCCTATAGAGATTTTATTTATCCTATAGGGATTTATTTGTCCTACAGGGATTTAAATGGAAACACTGCAGGCCTTGGAAAACAGAGATTTGGGATTCAAGAATGGGAACACCCCGGGCATCCTCCCAGCTCTGTGGGGCTGAGGAATGATCCCAAATACCCCAGAGATGCTCCAGCATGTCCCAGCTCTATGGAATTACATTTGGGAATGATCCCAAATATCCCAGAGCTGCTCTCCCAGCTTTATGGGGCTGAGGGAATGATCCCAAATATCCCAGAGCTCCTCCAGCGTGTCCCAACTCTGTGGGAATTCTATTTGGGAATGACCCCAAGTATCCCAGATCTGCTCCAGCCCCTCTCAGCTTTATGGCGCTGAAGGAATAACCCCACATATCCCAGAGCTTCTCCACCCTCTCCCAGCTCTATGGGAATTCTATTTGGGAATGATCCCCAATATCCCGGAGGTGCTCCAGCCCATCCCAGCTCTATGGGGCTGAGGGAATGACCCCAAACACCCCAGAGCAGCTGATCCCAGCGGATCCCCGGCCAGCCCAGCCCTCCCAGATGCGTTTGGCCGCGTGTCCATGGAGGTGTCGGAGCAGGCCAGGGACAGGAGGGAACGTCGGGATGAGGAAACGCTTCAGAGTTTCCAGCCCTGCTCCGAATGAATCCTTTAACCTTTTCCAAACCCTTTTTTTTCCAGCGGCTGAGAGGAGCTCGGAGCCTCCTGCTCTGGAGGGAATCAGGGGATTTGGGATTTGGGAATTTGGGATTTAGGGATTTGGGAATTCAGCACTTGGGGTTTGTAGGGAAGGGGATGGAGACCACAGGCTGAGGTCAGAGGGGACACAGGGGCGCTTATGGGGGGCTGGGGTTTGGGATGGGGTGAAAGGATTCAACGGCAATGGGAATTTGGGATGGGCTGTGAGGATTTTCTGTGGGGCTGGGAATCTGGGATGAGTGGTAAGTACATTCTGTGGGTCTGGGAGTTTGGGATTTGTGTAAGGATTCCATGGGGCTAGGAGTTTGGGGTGGGCTGTAAGGACATTTTATAGGGCTGGGAGTTTGGGATGGGCTGTGAGGATTCCATGGGGATGGGAATCTGAGATGGGGTGAAAGGATTGCATGGAGCCGTGAGTTTGGGATGGGCTGAAAGGACATTTTGTAGGGCTGGGAGTTTGGGATGGGGTGAAAGGATTTTCTGTGGGGCTGGGGCTGTGAGAATTTTCCATGGGGCTGGGAGTTTGGGATGGGGTGAAAGGATTCCATGGGCTGGGAATCCAGGGTGGGCTACAAGGATTCCATGGGGTTGGAGGTTTGGGATGGGCTGTGAGGATCCCATGGGGCTGGGAACTGTCAGCACCGAGCTCACCCCACAACAACCCACAGACCCAGAGACACCAGGCAGGAACCATGTGAGATTCCAAGCCTGGAATTGGGGCAGGATGGGGGAAAAGGCTGCCCCAGCCTCTCCCAGCACTTCCCCAACACTTCCCTGTGAATTTCCTATGGAAAACAATCTCCCAGTTTCTCCCACCATCTCCCAGCCTTTCCCAGCCCGGGACAGGAAGGGACAATGCTGGATTTGGGATTTGCCGCCTCTCCCCACGCCGGGCCAGCTGTGGAGCAGCTCCCATGGAACTCTGGCGGTTCCAGGAGCTCCGGGAGCCTCCGGCAGGGCCGGCTCAGCCCCGCTCAGAGTTTCCAGCCGCTCGCTCGGCTGTTGCTGCGTCTCCGGGTGACCGAGTCCCTCCAGATTCCCTCAAATCTCGGTCCAAGAATGTTGTTTGGGCTGAAGAATGCGCGGCTGGGAAGGGAAAAGGGAAAAGGGAGGCTCGGGGTGAGCGGGGAGGTCGAGGCAGGGCTGGATCAGCTCTCCCTGCTGACCTGACCTTCCCTGCAGTTGGTGGGCAGATGTGGGGCCTCCACCCCAAAGGGATCCTGGAATCCCTCAGGGTTCCCTTTCTCCCTTTCCTGGAATCTCTCAGGGTTCCCTTTCCTAGAATCCCTCAGGGTTCCCTTTCTCCCTTTCCTGGAATTCCTCAGGATTCCCTTTCCTGGAGTTCCTCAGGATTCCTTTCCATGAGTCCCTCAGGGTTCCATTTCCTGGAGACCCTCAGGGTTCCCTTTCCTGAAATCCCTCAGGATTCCCTTTCCTGAAATCTCTCAGGGTTCCCTTTCCTGGAGACCCTCAGGATTCCCTTTCCCCCTTTCCTGGAGCCCCTCAGGGTTCCCATTCCTGGAACTCCTCAGGGTTCCCATTCCTAGAATCCCTCAGGGTTCCCTTTCCCTTCCTGCCCCAGGGGTGGCCCTGGGGAGAACCGGGATGGTGGGAATCCATCGGGACCTTCCCCGGGCACCAGGAATTCCAAGGGGCCCACAGAGAGCAGAGCTCTGCTGCCAGGGAGTGCCTGGAGCAGCGGGAGGAGGAGGAGGGAGAGGAAGAAGAGGAGGAAGAGGAGGAAAGGGAGGAAAGGGAGGAAAAGGAGGGTTCCCTGCATGGATGGAGCAATGAGAGGTACCTGGACAGAGGAAGAGGAAGAAGATGAAGAAGAGAAAGAGCAGGAAGAGAAGGAAAGAAGGAAAGAAGGAAGAGGAGGAAGAGAAGGAAAATGAGGAAAAGGAGAAAGAGAAGGAGGAAAACGAAGATGAGAAAAATGAGGGCTCCCTGCATGGATGAAGCAATCCAGAGGTACCTGGAGAGAGGAAGAAGAGGAAGATGAAGAAGAAAAAGAGGAGGAAGAGGAGGAAGAGGAGGAAGATTCCTGCTCCAGCTGCCACCACACCGCTCAAAGTAGATAAAACCCCTCCCCACCTCCCTTCCCTGGGGTTTTCCTCCCTTTCCCTGCCCTCTTTTCCCACTTTCCCCACATCCTCCCTCCCTGCAGACGGGCTGTGCTTTCCAGGCACATTTCCCATCCCAAAAATTCGGGATTTCTGGCCGAGTCCCCGCTGTACAGCGTGTCCCTCCAAACTCAGCCACCGAATTGCGCTCACATCGCTGCTCCTGCTCCTCCTCCTCCTCAGGATCCCCGCAGGGCTCCCCCGCCCCGGGAGGATGTTTTGGCTGGGAATTTCCTATGGAAAACAAGGAGGAACGGAGCTCGGGGAGGGAGCTGGCACCTGCTGAGGTCTGCTAAATGATTCCAGGCTGCCGGGAGGATCCAGGAGCTCCGGGCTCCCCCTTCCCTTCCCTTCCCTTCCCTTCCCTTCCCTTCCCTTCCCTTCCCTTCCCTTCCCTTCCCTTCCCTTCCCT
>JAXCLO010000057.1:1872834-1889269 GCA_035583995.1 Arremon aurantiirostris | reverse complement strand
AATAGAATAGAATAGAATAGAATAGAATAGAATAGAATAGAATAAAATAAAATAAAATTAAATTAAATTAAATTAAAATAAAATGGATGGGTTATGGATGACTTCCCAGCCCCAGTCCAAGGCACTGGACTGGGGCTAAATAGTCCAAGGAATATTTAATATGATATAATATATCATATTTAATATGAGAAATATTATATATTATATATTGTATATTATTTAACATTATAGCAGTTAATATTATAATATAATTAAATATTATAATATTTAATATAATAATAGTCCAAGGAATATTGAATATCCCAGGGCACTGGACTGAGGCTAATGAAATATTCAATATTTCCTAGTAATAATATTAGGAAATAATAATAAAATAAAATAAAATAAAATAACAATAATTACACAATAACAACATTAATAACAACAACAACAACAATAATAAATATTTTGTAATATTAATAATTTGACTAATTTGGGGATTTTTCCATGGAAAGCACAGCACAAACGCTGCCAGGACTCAAACAATGGCTCCTGGGAAGGCCGGGGTTATGGATGACTTCCCAGCCCCAGTCCAAGGCACTGTCAGGGCTCTGCATTTCTGCTTCCCCTCTTTGTTCCCGGGCTCTTTTCTCGGAACTGCCACCCCTGCTCCATTCCCTGCTGCAGGAGCCTCCACAAACCCCAGAAATCCCCACGGGAGCTGAGCCCACCATTCAAACCAACTTCCAGAAAACATTGCCCTTGGATTTCTTTAGGGAAAAGGTGAAATTTCACCCTTCTTGCCTGTGGAGAGTGAATAAGAACCATTTTAGAATAAGACTATATAATGCAATATAGTATATATAATATACTTTATATAAAAATTATATATAAATATAATTTTATAATAAGAATATAGAATATATGATTTTATAATAAGAATATAGAATACATAATTTTATAATAAAAATAATTTTAGGTTCAAAGGTTGCAAATCAAAGTTTTTCTTCTCTGCAACCTGCCATCCCTTCACTCCCTGCTGATTTTGACTGTGTTAAGTCATTTTTTTCATACATCTCAGCAATTTTGGGAATGGTCAGGAGCCACTGGACACTGGGTTGTGCCTCTGCATCCCCGTCCCAGAGCACTGGTTCCCAAAGTGCTGGACAGTTCATCGACATCAGAACTGGGAAAACCTCCTAGAATGGAAATTCAAATAATTTTTTTCGTCCAAAATGCTTTCATTAACAATATATTTCCTATTATTATTTCTTCTTCTTCTTCTTCTTCTCCTTCTTCTCATTCTCATTCTCATTCTCATTCTCATTCTCATTCTCATTCCTACTGTTATTATTCCTATTATTCCTATATTATTATCCCTATTACTACTATTAAATATTTAGCATTTCCTATTCCTAATATTTACAGTAACCATATCTACAGGTCACAATGGGTATTTGCAATAATTCTTTTTTTTTCCTATCAATTTCTGTTCTGCAGGTGAAGGAACCTCTTTGGTCTCACCTGTTCTGATATTTTCATTGGAACTGACACCTGGATTATTTTCCCTTTTAACCCAGTAATTGATCCCAAAGAGCCCCAAATGGGGACTTTTCCACCCAATTACAAAATGCCACCCAAACCCATGAAGAAGAAGGAAGAAGAAACCCAGGATGACACCCAAGAATGTCACCAGGATAAACTCCAGGGCAGCTGACAGGGACCTTTCCACTGATCCCAACACTGAATTCTCCCATTGCACCCCAAATCCTCAGGATATTTGGCCGAGCATTTCCATACAAAACTGTCACTGAGGGACACGGGGCCACAGCTCTGCTCCAGTTACAGCTTTCCAAAAGTGGCAGGAAAATGTCTGGAGCCTCTTTCTTCTCTGGGAAAGGCTTTGGGGAGCAGCTGGATCTCTGCACCTCTGGATTTCAGAGCAGTGCTGGTGGCAGATCTCTCCAAGGTGTGGATTCTGAGGAATAACTAACTCAGAGAGCTGAGAAATAGATTGATAAAAGTTGATGGATTTTAAAGTGATAAAGGGAGCAGGAGCCTGGGTTTGCTTTTGCTGTTAAGGTCAGAGGTTGAGCCATGTGCAAAGTGTGCCCACCATGAATCCTGACCTTTAATTGCAGCCCCAGCCCCGGGCTGGGCTCCAGGATCACCTCAGTGCCCCTCCTGATTTATAAAGCCGCATGTCAGGGAGTAGTAAAAGGGATTTACAGCAGATTGTAGGTCAGCAGGGTTAGGGCACGCTGGAAATATTGAAAACAGGAGTAAATTTAGCATAAATGAATGTGCTGGATATTGAGTGAGTGCCAGAGCGTGTATGGGACTGCAGCCATTGTTTTCTGTGGGTCTGAGCCAAGGACAATGCACAGGGGTCTCAGACCTGTGGATTTGTGAGTAATTAATTAAAAAAATCAATAATTATAGCCATTAAAAACGAGAAAGAATCTGGATGTCATTGCTCTGTTGAAAATTATAATTAATCCCAACCTAGATCTCAAAGGGAAAATCTCTCAACAGGTAAATCTATTCAGAGAATTCTTGAGGAGCTTTTTACCTCCTGTTTTCTCCTCAGAAAAATCCAAATCTCTCTCTCTTCTACATGCTCAGGCTGTGCTTTGCATTTGAAGTTCATCCTGCAAAATCAGCAATTTCTTTAATTCCCTGCACAGCCCAAGTGCCCAGCCCTGAAATGTTTCTGTGAGAAGGAGATTGCTCAGTTATGAGGTGCTGATAAGCAACCCAAGGCATTTGTCTTGCTCCCTTTGTCACCTGGCTGCCCTCCCTGGCCGCTCTGGATGAAACAGCCGAAAAAAGAAACAAAAACACAGCCAAAAAGATAAAGCAAAACCTTCACTAATGTGACATCTTGTGTATTTTCTGAATTCCTGGCTGTCAGCAAGAGAAGAAGAAAAGCCTGGGAGGCCCAGAAGGCTCCGAGCCCCAAATACCTGTGGGTGGAGGGGAGAACAAGCCCTGGTGTCTCACAAAATCTTTCTGCTTCTTTCCCTCTCGGTTCTGCTGCAAAATCTTTGGATTTTCAGGTTTTTAGAGTGAAATATTTCTATTTTTTTCCTGAGGAAGGGTCTCGTGTCGCTTTTTCTCCCTTTTCTGCTGCTCCATCTCTCACTGGGGATATTTGGAGCTGTTGCTGGGAGCTTTTCCCTCTGGTGGCTCCATCTTCTCCTGCTCTCCTTGTTTTCCATCTCCACCTTCCTGTCCTTCACTGCTGTGCCCTTCCTCTCCCTCTTTCCTGGTTTTGTTGGATGGTTCCCATCCCTCCTGTCCCCTCCTGAGAGGCAGCACTTTAACACTGCTGCTGCTTCACACCCTCCAAAACCACAGGAAAATCAGAGAAATTTGATTTTGGGTGGCATTTAAATAATTTAATTTACACTTAGTGCAGGAAAATAAAATTTGAGTGACATTTAAGAGCATTTAATCAACATTTGGTGATCTAAAGTCTCTCAAGTTCAATGCCCTGTGGGCACAACGTGAGGCTTTTCCTCTAAGCAAAGAAAAGTGATATAAAGTGATATAAAATAACAGAAAATGCTGAGTTGGAAGGGCCCCCAAGGATTTCTGAGTCCTGCCCTGCACAGGACACTCCAACAATCCCACCCTGTGCCTGGGAGTCTGGGAGCACCATTATTATTATTATTATTATTATTATTATTATTATTATTATTATTATTATTATTATTATTATTATTTAGTCCAGGTGAAGGGGAGGAGCTTCTCCTTTTGGCCATGATGGAAACAGAAATCCATACTGGATTTTAGGGTTAATTTTCCTGGAAATATTTGCTCCCCTCTTAAAAAAACATTAAAAGGAGCACACTAATACTAATACTAATAAATACTAATACTAATACTAATACTAATACTAATACTAATACTAATACTAATAAAAATTTTTTTCTGGTACAAGTTGGATTAAGCTCCGCAAGTCAAAGCATTCCCACAGCGGTTCCATGAAATCCAATGAAATCCATGCTGGATTTTTTGGTTAATTTTCCTGGAAATATTTGTTCCCCTCTTAAAAAACTTTAAAAGGAACATTTATTATTATTATTATTATTATTATTATTATTATTATTATTATTATTATTATTATTATTATATTATTTCATTTTATTTTGCTGGTACAAGTTGGATGAAGCTCTGCAAGTCAAAGCATTCCCACAGCAGTTCCATGAAATCCATGCTGGATTTTAGGGTTAATTTTCCTGGAAATAGTCGGATATTCGCTCCCCTCTTAAAAAACATTAAAAGGAGAGTGCTAACAGTTCGAGGAGGAGAAATTTTAACTGGGAATAGTGTGTTAGCAGCAGGAAGGCAGCCAAGAATGGCGATCTCAGCCCCCAGCCCTGCCAAGAAGCGGCGGTGCCATCCCGGCTGGCAGCTGGAGGTGCCGTGGGTGGGAGGTGGGCCCGCTCCCCCAGCACACACAATGCGAACCGCTCCGTTCCTCCCCTCCTCCCAAAGTGCCTCTGCATCCTTTAAACATCCCAGCCTGCAGGAGCTCTGCCCGGCCAGGGCAGCGCAGGAAATCGCGAAATTTTTGGGGACAAAGTTTCCAGTGTGGATCCATCAGCATCCCCCGGTTGTGCTGATAAGGAGGAGATAAGGGGTGGGAGGGTGCTGGGCTGTGTGTGGGGAGGGGGGATGGATTTTAGCTTGGATTTCATCTTTAGATGAGATTTCAGGAAGGAGTTTGTGCCGTGAGGGTGGTGAACGCTGGCACAGCTCACCCAAGGGAGCTGGGGAGGAATGGCAGAGTTGTCTTTCCAAACCAGCTCTGGGTCTGCTGGGAGATAAAACCAGCACTGGGAGATAAATACACAATGGGAAGGATTCCACTGATTGATGAATGGAAAAATATATTTGCTTTTACAAATAAACCTTAGGTTTGCTGATAAATGAAATTAGGTATTGAAAGATGAAAGAAACAATGGGGAAGAAAAACCCCTAAATTCCATGAGAATTAAAAATTAAAACGGAGGGTTGTACATTAGAGGGAAACCTTTGGTATCAGGCATTTCAGGAAGTCTGAACTTCAGTACTCATCTTTAATACTGAACTGAAGTACCTCAGCCAATGGGGAAAGAGAGAGGGAAATATGGCTGGGAAATTGGGATAAAAAGGAGGCTGCATCCTCCAAAAACCTGAGAGATCCCAGGGGAATGCCCCATGGCCTCTCCCTTTATTACAGCAAAGTTCCAGGACTCTTCTGTCTCCTTTTTGGACAGAAACCTCTGCTGTTTGTGGTTTAATTTTCCTGGCACATCCCTGGGAATATTCAAATTTAGGCAGGACGTGGCTCTGATCTGACCCAGCTGAGGGTGTCCCTGTCCACAGCACGAGGGTTGGATTAAATGATGTTTAAAGAAAATGATGTTTAAAGTAAATTCTGTTTAATGTCTCTCACAACCCAAACCATTCCCTGACTGATCCCAGGTACCTCTGGCATGGGGGAAGCCCCTCCTGCCTTTAGTGCCCGTCCCAGCAATGTCACACCTGGGGTTTGTTGGACACAAAAAGATGACAAACCCCTGAGAGGGGATGAACCCACACCAGGGAGCTCTGGGATGTGCCAAGGCTCGGGATGTCCCCTCCTGAGCAAGGCCAGGAGCTGCCAGGCAGGTGCTGCACACAATAAACCAGAGCTGCCTCCATGGAGAACCTCCCAGGTGCTGCCTGAGAGACCTTTGAGTCTTTTTCCAGGAAACTGCAGAACTCCTTTATTGACAAAGGGCTTTTATGGAGCTCCTGGAGCCCGGCAGGGCCAGGGGGAGCAGGAGGCTCCTGAGCCCTGCCCAGCCCCGCCTGCTTGCCCAGGATGTGCTTTGGAAAGGGGCAGGAAGAGCTGGGGACACCTCCTGGAGCTCTGCAGCTGGGAAAGGCTGAAACACCAGAAGTGACAGAAGTGAGCCCGGCACAGTAAACACGGGAAGCTGACTTGGAACAGAAACAACAACAACAACCCCTCCCCAAAAGGGCCAAAAGAAGGATTATTATTCCACACCTTTTACCTGTGCGACCACTCAAATGAAAATTAAGTGCCCCAAAGAGCAGCTGAGCAGGGATATTTTCTCCTGAATGCACTCACACAGAGCTATCAGCCAGGACAGGGGTCAGGTCAGATCAGATCAGCTCAGCCACAACCTCCTCCTCCTCCCCTGAGAATCATTTCCCACCTGCTTCCTTAACCCCTGATTTTTTATCAGCCCGTTCACGCAGCTCTGAGGGATTTGAAGGCACTAATGAAAATCTTGTGTCCTCCTCCAACCCCGGCCTGAGGAGCCCGTGCTCCCGCTCTCCTGGGTCACCCTTAAGAGCATCAGCAGACACGCAGCTCTGCTAAGCCCCGCTGCAGACAGGGCAGGCTCAAGGTGAGCCCGGGGCTGCAGGGGACACTCGGGGAGGGGACATGGCCACGAGCCACCCCTGACATGGCACGGCCCGGCTGGCACCCCCCAGCCCCACCTGGGGGGTTTGGAAATCATTGAGGAGGGTTGGGAGCGCAGGGCCAGGCTTGGTGCTCCTCCTGCTGTGAGTGAGATTGGGCTAGAGCCAATCCGCTGAGTTGGGAGGATTAAAAAAAATAAATTAAATAATAATAATTCTACTAATAATAGCAACAACAAATATTTATATAATATAATACAATATAATATAATATAATATATGTAATATATAATATATTATATATTATGCAATACAATATAATATGCAATATAATGTATGTAGTATATATACATATATATGCAATAAAAATACATATATATTTACATATTACCTATATATATATTTATCATACATGTATAAAAATCATATCTTAATATACATTAATATGCATTAATAGTTTAGTACAAATATAATATATAATATATAATATATAATATATAATATATAATATATAATATATAATATATAATATATATTGTATATTGTATATTGTATATTGTATATTGTATATTGTATATTAATATAATGTATAATAATATACATATATATTAATACATATATATTTAATATAATGCATATATATGCTTTTTTATTTTTCTTCTTAATTTTTAGTTTTAATTTTTATTTTAATTTTTATTAATGCATATTAACATATATTAGTATTATATATATTATATATAATAATATATAGATGTATATTATTAATACGTATATATTTATATGTAGTGCATATATATATGCATTTTCAATTTTATCTTTATTTTTAATTTATTAATGTATATTAATATATACTAATATATAATATATATTATATATACTAATATAGATATGCATAGATAGATATATATATACATATATGTTTATATATAATGCATACATTTTATTATGTTGTGTATATATATTGTACATCTGTATGTACAATATATATACAGTATAATAAAATGTAAAATGTAAATAATAATAATAATAATAATAGTAATAAACCCAGCTTTATCAACAGGTTTTGCTGCATCAATTTCCCCTTCTGGCAAAACAGAGAATTTTTTTTTTTGAGCTTTCTTTGGGCTATTTTTTTGTTTTTTTAATGAAAACCCAGCTGCTGTGAGGCAGCCCCGGGCTGCAGCCTCAACTTTGCTTGGCCCAGAGCGCAGCCAGTGCCTGCCCTGCGTAAGCACCTCCAGCTAATCCCCAACCTTGTCAGGATGTATTTACCCTTAATAACCGGGATCTGGGTCAGCACTCGGGCTCCATTTGTGTCCCTGTGCCCTAAGCTGGGCTCTATTTCTGTCCAGCCTCAATGCTTGGTATTCCCCCTAAGACCTGGGCACTTTCCAGCTTCTGGCTCCCCAAATAAAAGCAGCTCTAAACAAAGCCTCTTTCCAGCCAGCCGCTGGATTGTGGGCACAATTTGAGATTTCCCACCCTCCAAAGGTATTTTCACAGCTCCTGCCCTCCTGTCATCGCTCCAAAACATCTCAAGTCATTTTCCTTTAGGAGAACAAGGGATGAAAATTAAAAAAAACCTCTTGCATACACACAAATCCCAACCCTATAATGCCTCTGTCAACAGGTGAGGACTAAAAATTTCATTAGGGAAAAAAAATAAAGGGGAAGCAGGAACAGCTGCAGGCGTGTTTGGAGGAAATCAGAGGGGCACTTTCCATCTGGCATGTGCTCCACAGGCAAAAGAGCTTTTCTGGGGCTTGGAACTCGAGGACAACTCATATTTTGGGGAGCAGGCTGTTCTTGGGCAGCTCCTTTTAGGCAGCACAGCAACAGCTCCTGTTCAAAATACCCAGCCCAGAGTTCACACCCTGGCTAAAAAGGACAAAAAAGTCCAAGTGGAAAGATGGACACAGCCAAGGTGAGGATGCCTTGGGGTTGTTTCAGCCAAAAATGCTGGATTTGGTTGTTGTGTCTGAGTTTCAGTGTTTTCCCCATTGATTTAAGGCCTGAAGGAAGCAAGCTCTGCTTTCACCCTTTTGAAGCTGCACAAGGAACCCCCAAACCTGAACCATGGTCCTCCCTTCACCCCAAATTTGCATCACCTGGTGCCTGGCACAGCCACTCAACAACAAATGGCTTTTGCTTTCCTTGAATTTTTAGTTTGGCTTTTCCTCTGCCATAAAACTTTGCCAGATTTTGCATTTTATTGTGTGCAATAAAACCAAATTAAAGAGCAGAGGGGGTGTCTGTGAGGGGAGAGTGCAGAGGGCAAAGCAGGGACTCAGGAACAGCCCTGGGAGTTGGGAAAATCACCTGAAATTCAGGATAATCCACAACTCCTTCCTCTGCATCCCACATAAAGCTGCAGCCACACAGAGTTTTAAGGAGAAATTCCACACTTTATTTTGTCATTTGTCATTTTCCTGAAAATTTTCCATTGACATTTTTGTTAATGTCATTTTCCTAAAAGCTGTTCCTCAAAAGAGCATTCTGCCTTGTGTGACAGAGCCTGGAGAGCCAGAGCAGCCTGGGAGCTGAGGAAATCACCTGCAATACACCTGAAATACCCCAGAACTGTTCCTTCTGCCTTGCTCTGCACCCCAAATAAAACTACAGCCACCTCAGGCTGGGGCCCTGCCCTTTTTCTCATTTTAAGGAGAAATTTCATGCTGGAAATTTTTATCAAAGGGCATTTTCCTAAAAGCTGTTCCACCCAAAAGAGAATTCTGCTTTACCTGGAGGGTCATAGCCCCCAGGAAACCCCAAATTGGACACCTGGGAAATCATCTTGGGCAAGGAAGCAACTGGAATTTGATTATTTATTTTTTGGGGTGGGTTTAGTTGTTGCTTTGGTTTTTTGGTTTTTCTTAATTAAAAACTGAAAATGCCAACTGGAAATTTTGATTATCAACTCACTGTTGACACACAACCAAACCTTTTCTGTAAATCAGAGAGCTGATCAATGCTGCCTTTCCTGCCCACTGCCTGCTCTAATTCTGATTTTCTTTTTTGGGAGTATTTATCATTCCTGTCTCCTCCAGAGCAGGGCTGCCCTGCAGAGCTCGGGGCTGAGTTAATTGTGTGGGGTCAGCCCTGGCAGCCCCGAGCTCTGGGGAGGGCTCCTGGCCTGTGGGCAGATCATGGAAGGCAAGAAAAGATAATAACACATCACTCATATTAATGGGAGCGCAGAAAGGAATCAGAGGGGTCAGAGGAGGCTCTGGGGAAGAGAAATAAAAGCTTTGGCAGGATTAAATATTTTAAAAACAAGCAGCAAAGTTGTTTTTTGGTGTCCAAGCGGAGCAAAACTGCTCAGCCATAATAAAAAGTCTCCAGTTCTACATTGTCCTTGTGCCAAACAGGGAGGGAAGCTTGGATTGAGTGGATCTCACTTGTGAGCATCCTTTATTTTCCCCAAAACCAGGAATGCATGTCCTGGCCTGTGGCATTGTAAGGAGCACAAAATTTAATAGATTTGCTTTAATTCAGCTGCCCCAGCAAGAGAGAAGCTGCAACAACAGCTGGATTTCCTAGCAAACTTCAGAACTTGGGGCAAGCCAGGAATTAAGTGCACAAATGGGGCAGGTGGGAATTAGGTGTGTTTGAGTTGGGTTTTTTGTTTGGTTGCTGTAATTTGATTTTAAATCTCCAAGCAGGAGCAACAACTGCATCTAGAGGGGCTGGGCAGAGAAGTGAATCCAAACCAGGGGTTACAGTTCTGGGTTATTTCAAGTGTATTTCAGGTGATTTCCCCAGCTCCCTCCTGTGTGTTTTACAAATGCACACGTGTCCCCATGGCCTCATTCCTGCCAGCAACTTCCCAGGGTTTGGCTTTTCCATGTAAATGTTGGAAGGGCAGAGAACACCAATAAAATGTGAGTGATGGACATTCCTCACTCCTCTGTTCAAAGCTCCAGCCACAGGGAACATAAAACCACAGATTTTCCCCAGGAGGAAGAGGAGGAACTCCATGAGCTGGATCAGGGAAATCAGAGCAGACGAGGCACAGGAGATTGTTCTTGGAGGGACAATCCTGAATCCCTTCCCTCCCACCCTTTTCCTGTGTCTTTCCTCATGGATTCCTTGCCAAGACAGGTCCTCTGCTTCCCTGAACATCCCAAACACAAACTTCCATGGAGAGCTTCCAAATTACAGCCTGGGATTCTAGCTGGGTATTTATTTATGCTCAGGGTGAGTAAATATGAAAGCTTTAATCTGTGGCATCATCACAGATCTTGTCCAATGGTGTTCTAGAAGAGATCTAGAACCCTTTTGTAAAACATCAAGAACTGTCACTGTCATATTTTATGAAAAATCCCTTTGCCAGGATTTTTCTCCTGAGAAGCCTCAGAAAAGAAATGTAAACAATAATTATCTGATTGCTTGGAATGCGGTCTGGAGGTTGCTGACCAACAGGTGCATCTTTAATTGATTCCATGTGAATTGTTTTTAATTAATGATCAATCCCAGTCCAGCTGTGTCAGACTCTGTGGTCTGTCATGGGGTTTTATTATCATTATTTTCTAGCCTTCAGATGTATCTTTTCTCTTTCTTTAGGATACTTTTAATATATAATTTCATATATTTTCGTATATTTTCATGTAATGTAATACAATACAATATAATATAATAATATATAATAATATATAATATTATATAATATAATAATATATAATAATATAATGTATATTATTATATAATAATAGATATAATGTAATAATAAATCAGCCTTCTGAGAACTTGGAATCAAATCCTCATCTCTCACCTCATCCTGAAGACCCAACACCACAACAATTTCCCACATCTCTCCACTCTGGTTTTGCCCTGGATTATGAGCTGTCCCTGCAATCCCAGATCTGTCCGTGCAATCCCAGATCTGTCCCTCTCTGCAAGGCAGTAGGGAGTTTAAAACCCCTGATTTGGATGGGATCAGGGAGCTTTGATCTGGCCTGGGGAGCTCCTGGCGCTGCAGCTGAGGAGATCCATCAAACGCAGCTGGAGGCTGCAGGAGCACAGTTCCAGCCAAGCCTGCCCTGGACTGGCCCTTCCCTGACTTTTCTCCCTTAATCCCGTGGCTGGAGCTTCCCCCACGTTCAGCCTGTGAGCACTTCTGGGATATTTACACCCAGCATTATCTGCCTGGAGCAGAAATGCAGGGAAAGCCTTGCTGGCTGTCCCCACAGGTGTTCCCCAGCCTGGGCTGCCTCTGGGCTGGGGAATCAACAGGATTTGTTCAGCTCCAGCAAGGCTTTCCTACAATGAAGCCTGAACAATCAGCAATGGCATGGAGCCCCCATGAATCACTTTTCTCACTGTTTTTGCATCCTCTGTGTGTGTTTGTCTTTCTTCCCAAGGCTATTCCCAAGCTGTGGCATTCCCCTGGAGCCCTATTAGAGCCCATTCTTTGTATTTACTAACAGGAAGCATCACAGCTCTGTCCTCACCAGCTTCACTCTTAATTATTCGTATATTTATTTTTTTTAAGGCATATTTGGCAAAAATCCCCGTTCCTCCATTCTTCCTGCCTAGCAGGTTATTTCTTTCTTCCTCAAGGTGCAATCCGGTTTCCTTTTGTTGTTAAATTGCCTAATCCTGATACTTTCCTGGATATTGTGGGAAAGAGCTCTGCTTGACAACCAACTTTTCATTTCCATCCTGATTAGCAAGCGCATAATAACTGGAAGCATAATTTGCACTTTGATTTAAGCCACCTCATTCACATTTGGAAGGAAATCTAGGATGACTAAAGCTTGAAAGGAAAGGCAGGATAAGCAGCATTAAGGAGCTGTCAGGGATTGGAATTGCATTAAATGTTCCTGTTTAATTGTCAGAGACTGGGGCTCCTGCACGAGCAGCAGATGATGGCAGAGAGCTCTTTGATCTGAATATATGAAGCTCAGAAAAGAAGGTAGAAGGGCAAGCTGGGTGACAGGAATGACAGAATGATGAGGTTGGGAGAGGCCTCTCAGATCATCGAGTCCAACCTGTGCCCAACACCTCAACTAAACTATAGCACCAAGTGCCATGTCCAGGCTTTTTTAAACACATGTGCCAGCACAGAAATCCCAAAATCCTCGGCATCCAGAACTCCAATATCTGCTGTTTGGACCACCCCAATCTCAGCCCCCACTTCTCCCTCCAGCTCCATCCCAAATAGCTGTATGGTCATAGTGCCATCAAAATTCCCAAAAAACGGCTCCTGTGTGCTCCCTGCTCAGAGCCTTCACTCTCCAGAGCAGCACAAGGAGTTTGGCAGATCCAGCAGAGAATCCCAGGATTCACCACCTCAAATTCCAAGGCTTTTCCTGCCCATATTCCACCCCAGGTATGGAAATCCAGCCTCATGATGCTTCTCATGTCATCACTTCCTCCCCAGGCTGGGATTTTCCATCCATGGACAGAGTTACAGAGTAAAGCAGGGATTTATTCAAAGCATCTCCTCCATGGATCCACCTTGGGCAGCACAAGAGCCCAGCCACGGCTGCACCCATGATGAACCAAAATGGTCCCAAAATGAACCCAAGATGAACCAAGATGGTCACAAAATGAACCCAAGATCTTCAATCTTCAAAATTCCAACAATCAAAGCCACACCTTTAGATCCTCACAGACACTGACAAGCAGCCAAACACTGAAATTATTGAACAGTGCTTGTAAAAAAATGGGGTTTATTTTCCCCCATCCTGCTGTGAGATGTTAAAGCAGGAAGTATCTCCTTCCTGATCTCTTCAAATCAAAGCAGATTGACAGAAAAGAGCCTCTGAAAGAGTCAGGTTTGTATTTGTCCCTCAGCTCTGTAATTCACAGAGAGATTGGCCTTGGATTTGATCTTTGGAGTGACTTCAGCCAGGATATAAAATCCCTTTCAAGAGACTGAAATATAAATCACTTTTGCCACATCACGCTGCACTGGTTCTAGCTGTCCCCAAAAATGTCACACAGCTCCACTGATGACATTTATTTAATTTAGTCTGAAGCGTATGGGGGATTTTTTATGTTGTGATTTTGTCCTTTGGGCTGCAGGTGAATTTTGAATAAAACCCCTGGGTGCAGACTGAGCTCTCACAGAGCTGCTCTTCCCATTGACATCAAATTCTCTTGGGTCTCCAGGGATCATCCAGCCATGAACTTTCCATGGTTAAAGTTCTCTGGAAAGTCTCTGGTGCTGCCCTAAATTCTCCTGCTCACTCTCTTTGATGCTGAACAACATTTTTTTGTGACTTCTCTCAGCCAGGTGATCTCTTATCTTGGTAAAAATCAAATTCCTGGACACTTCAATAGCAACAACAATGTCAGCAAACCACCCCAGGAGGAAAAAGCCTCTCTGACAAGGAGGTGTCAGGGGTGAGTGCCACCAGCTAAGCCAAAGGACGCGGCTGTCAGAGGATGGATCAGGGCAAGGAATGTTCAAAGGAAAGCTCAGGGAAGGGAAAAATGCAAACCCCGCACAAATCGTGAGCCTGCCCCGGCAAGCAGAGCTCTCAAGGGTCTGCAGGGGAATTGGGAGCTCATCCTGGGCACACTCAGGGCTCCCCAAAGTCTCCTAAATTAATCATGGCCTCAGCTTCAAGAGATGCTGTCAGCTGTGTGTGACTGGATGTCTTAATTGCTCTTTAATTAAAAGGGGAACAGAGCAGGCTTTGTTTTTCTCAACGTGTTCCAAAGGAGTCTTAATTTCAGAGAAAAGTGCAGAGAGTAACATTTTGCATTTTGTCTTATGTCTCAAAAGGAAGAGAAGAAAAAGGAAAACAAGGCTAAAAGACTTTGCCGGGAAGTTTTTGGGTTCTCCAACCTTTAATAAAATCGAGCTCCCAGCAATCAATCAATCCAATCCCACTTGGATCAGAGCAGCTGCGGCTGCCCTGGATCCCTGCAAGTGTCCCAGGCCAGGCTGGATGGGGCTTGGAGCACCCTGGGAGACTGCAAAGTGTGGAACAGGGTGATCTCCCAACCCAAACCATCACAATTTTAATTTTGATTCAGATCAAAATGAAAAGCTCCACAAACTCCACCCAAATTCACCGTGCTGCTCATTGCCTTTCTGCCCAAGGGACGTGGCCAAGGCCACACCAAACCCTGGGGACACCCTAAAGCCCTTTTCCATCTGCCTTAAACACAGGGAAGGAGCCTCTGGAGGTGGCAGAGGGATGGAGAGCTCTGGTTGCCTGGGTGGGGCTGGGAACAGCTGAGTTCTATTTATCCAGGTGGGGAGAGACAAATCCAGCAGGGTGAACTCATCAAGGAGCTGATTTGCTGTGCCTGGGCAACTGGAAAGGAGCTCTCCCTCTGCCCACCTGGTGGTGGCTTGCACAGGTGTTTGCTGAAGATATGTGTATTTAAATTCCTGCCTCTTTATTACTCATAAATAACAAAGTTATCACCGAGTGCAGAAGTAATAGATCTCCCTCTGCTCTAATCCTGGCCTCTCCTGATCGTTTCATCCCAGGGAAATCCAGCACAGCTGAACCTGGGGCTCCTTTAGGAAATGTCAGCCCTTTCTACGAGTCCCTCCCCAATGAACTGCTCAGCATCGCTTCTCATGGGCAACAAAATTGGGAAACTGAAGAACCTTTCATGAAACAAGTGGTCCATGAATCAACTTAGGAGAATTTTTGGGATCTTTGGCAACCAAAGCTGTGGAGTTCTCCACTGTTTGTGGTGCCTGTGCCCTTTCCAGATGGAATATCAGCAGAGACTCTGCCTTGGCTGGGGACAGAGACATGAAATCACTCTGGGCTCATCACTGAGTGTTTTGCACTGCTTCTGATGTAAAACTGACCCTGGGATTGCTGCCAGCCCTGCCTGCATGCTCAGCTCACAGCCTTGGGCTATAATTAGCTTGGTTTGGGCAAAGCCAAAACTGAAACCCAATCACAAGAAAAGAGAAACAGGAGAAAACTCCTGACAGATTTTGAAGTACAAATCACCTCATGTACTTCTCTGAAATCTGCATTTCAGTGCCAATCTCAGGGCTGAAAGGTACTAAAATCACTTGTCCCAGTGAGCTTTTCTCAGTTAGATATTTCCCCTTATTTGGGTGGTCATTCCTTCCCTCATCTGTTTACAGATTTCCATTACTTAGAATAACTTTTGCGTTCTTTGCCCACTTTGTACTTGCAATAAATTTGTTGAGTTTTATTAGCAGCAGGTATCATGATGGGAAACTGCTCCCTGAGTTCTAAAAATTATCTATTTGGACCCCATTTTGCCTCCTAAATAAAATTAAAATTGATATTCTGAGGAAATGTCTCTCCCTCTTTATTCAGTGTCTGGAGAAATGACCTTGCTCTTAATTTAAGCACCTTAAAACCAGAGCTGGATGAACCCAGGCTTTGCTGCTAAGTGAGCACATGGAGCCTCTCTTCCTTTATAATTAGGCCCATCAAATCTTCTAACCCTGAGGGTCTTTTTTGAAAACCCTGTGCTAATTTCAGCTGCTGGGATAAGCGTCCAAATGTTTGGGTGCCTATGGAAACTTCCTCTGGAGCAACCATAAGGAAGCTGTATTTGTAGTCCACGCATTTCCATGTATCATTAATATATGGCAAGAATGTAAGTAGTTGGAAAATATGTTCAGAGTCCCTGGTTGATTCTTCCAAGATGGGGCTGTTGTAGGAAAAAGGATTAGGTGAGTTAAAAGTGCCCAGGGCTCAGCAGTCATTAAGAGCTCCAACTGCTCCCAGCAAAAATACTTTTTGCAGCTGCACTTTGGCGAAATGTTTCACGTGGTTGGGGTGGTTTGGTTTCTCCTGGGCATGTCAATATTCCTGGGCAGGAATATTCCAGTGCTCAGCAGGCAGGAGCCAAGGTGGGTGGGTGGGTTTGGGGTAAATGTTGAGCTCTGAGAGCTCAACCAGAAAGATGCTGAGCTCGGAGTAAACATGGAGTTGACACCTTAGAATTTTAGCTGTGATATTTTTCATCTATTTGTAACCCTGCAGTTCTGCAGTGTGTAACTCTAAACTCCATGTACAGTGGGAGCTGCTGCTTTCCCATTTGGGGCAGACACAACAATTCCTCTCCA
>JAXCLO010000057.1:1861440-1872734 GCA_035583995.1 Arremon aurantiirostris | reverse complement strand
CTGCTGCTTTCCCATTTGGGGCAGACACAACAATTCCTCTCCAGGCCTGGCAATCAAGGACACCTCACTGCCTCAGGCCCTGAGATGGAAACAACAGTGAGTTGGGGCAGCAAACTTGGGGTGAATGACTTCATTAGCTGGAGCTGTAATTGGAAGATGAACCCCCCAATATACAAATGGAGCAAACTTATAAAAGTGTGCAAACCCATCACTCCTTGTCCATTTTGAGTGGGCCAAAATGTAAGTGAATGCTCTTCAGTAAATATCCCTACTTTTTATTCTCTGAATTTTACCTGGCCTCTGATTTTAGGCAGCCCCAAAGGCATCAGCAGAAGTGGGAAACAAGGGGTTGGTGTGTTTAGTGCTGCCAATTCCCAATATGTAAATGGACCTAAAAAGTGTGAAAACCCATGACTCATTGTCCATTTTGGGTGGGCATTGTCTGCCCTAAATGTACCTGAAGCCACTTCAATAAGTAGAACTGCTTTTTATTCCCTTAATTTTGTCTGGCCTCTGTTTTTAGGAAAACATCAGAGTGATGGGGATGGATGTGTTATTTACCTAAACGGGGATGGATGTGTTATTTACTCTGCTTTAAACTGCCCTTTCCCCGGGGTTGTGCTGCCGATATTGGGGTACTTTTGGTGTTCCTGGCACTTCCCAGGCTCCCAGGACAGCCCTTTGCTCTTCCCTGTGCCCATCCAGGCAGCTCTGCCAAAGCCTTTGTGTTGGGAACCAGACAGGGCTGAAAGCAAAGGGAACTCCCCAGGGCACTGCCCCAGTCCTGTCGTGATCTGAGCCTGGCACGGCCCAGAGGTCACCCAGAGTGACAACAGAGCTGTGTCACCACAGCAACAGGACGTGCTGCCATGGGGACAGACTGGGATTGGCTTCCTGGCCTGGAAAGGTTGGAATGACACGAGCTTCAAGGTCCACTGCAACCCAAAGCATGCTGTGAGTCTGAATTTCTCTGGCTGAATTCGCCTGCTCTTCCCACCAATGAGGACATCCTCCAAAAACTCAGTCTTTCCCCCTCACTTGGAAAGTGATTTTTGGTTTAAAATTCACTCAGCATGAATTTTCCTGAAACATTGGTGAGCGTCATCGCCATGGACTGAGATGGGATGGCCTTTGTAAACCCAAACACAAGAAAAAATTATTATCATGGCACTTTAAACATATTTTAAATAGATCCTTAGAATTTAACTGCAAGCTAAACTTTTGGTCATGACCTTTTTAGTAATCTTGAATCTATGAGTAATATTCTGTCTGATTCTGGAGAAGTGAAAGTACAGAGAGTTTATTCCTTTACTGAGTAATTTGTTTTGTTAATTGCACACCAATTCTCTAAGAGTAGAATCTGTAATGAACACAGAAACCCATGATCTTTTCACCTCTGATGCTTCCTAAACTTAGTTCTATCCCACTCTAAGGTGGGAGATGCTTTCCAAGTGGTTGTTGACATTGTGGTGGCTCCCAACCTCCCACTAATCTCTCTGACTCTAAGTCAGGCTCTGCAGTGCACTCAGTCTCTTGCCTTCATCACCCACTCACACAATATTTCCTTAGGAGTGTCCTTTTCCAAGGAAAATCCAATCCATGAGGCCTTTGCATGAAGTGGAGATTAAAAAAAAATAATAAAATCAATAGAAGTAAACCTCTGTATAGAGCTTCTAATTTATCTGACAATCAGTCAGCAAGCCAGAGTCTGCTGGGTTGTGGTTTTGGCTGCCTGACTTCCCCTAAGCTTGGAAAAATGTGTAAATAAAGGAACAGCAATAAGAGAAAAAGTTGAATAAACTGTGGAGATATAGCAAAAAATAAAAACAAAAACACAACCTGTGCCTTCTTGGAATAACTACAAGACACGGAGACCAGGGATGCTCACAGGACAGTGGGACAGATGAGGCTGATTCAGGGATCACCTTTTCTGTATTATAGGTAAAAATAGGAATTTCTACTCAATAACTGTCCCATCACCACTGAAGTTTAGGGACTTCTCAGCTATGTGAGTCTTTCATGCCATGGAGGAGGATAAAGGTGGATAATATAAAGGAAAAGGTTGGTGCAGCATGGGGGGTGAAATCAGAGATCTGGGCATGGTGGGAGGAAGTGTTTCAGAATAGGAAAAGATGTTTCAGAATGGGTGAAGGTTTCAGAATGGGAGAAGGTGTTTCAGAAGGGCAGAAGGTGTTTCAGAACAGGTAAAGGTGTTCCAGAACAGCAGAAGGTGTTTCAGAATGGGTGAAGGTGTTTCAGCATGGATGAAAGTGTTTCAGAACAGGTGAAGGTGTTTCAGAACAGCACAAGGTGTTTCAGAACAGCACAAAGTGCTTCAGAATGGTTGAAGGTGCTTTAGAATGGATGAAGGTGTTGCAGAATGGGTGAAGGCATTTCAGAATGGCAGAAGATGTTTCAGAATGGATTAAGGTGTTTCAGAATGGCAGAAGATGTTTCAGAATGGGTTAAGGTGTTCCAGAACAGCAGAAGGTGTTTCAGAAGGGCAGAAGGTGTTTCAGAAAGGCAGAAGGACAAGTGAAAGTGTTTCATTACAGGTGAAGGTGTTTCAGCTTGGATGAAGGTGTTTCAGAACAGCAGAAGTTGTTTCAGAATGGCAGAAGGTGTTTCAGAAAGGCAGAAGGACAAGTGAAGGTGTTTCAGAAAGGCAGAAGTTGTTTCAGAGGGGAAAATCCCGTGGTCCTGTCCTGCCCCACATTTTGTAGGAGTGGAGACAACACCAGTTTGTGAGGAGAAGTTGAGGAGCGACGCCATAGCACCGAGCAGCCCGAGGCAGGCCAGGGCTGGGCCTGCAGGCCAAGCTGGGTCTCCAAGACAAAGGCGAGGAGCTCGTGTTTGCAGCGTGAAGTCACGGAAAGGGCGCGGGGTGGCACGAGGAGCTGCAGCCCTGGAAAAAGCCGTGGTGGCAGCCAGAGGTTTCCTGCTGAGCCACAAACGTCACCGCTCCTGCTCCTGCCACAACTGCTCAGGACAGGAGCTGCTGGCTCCATGACTGCCAACATCCTGCTCCAGACCCGGCGCTGACCCTGCAGCAGCCCTGGTTGCCAAGGGACAATCTTACGTACTCGGATTTGTTTTAGCAACATCATAATAAAGGTTTTTTTGCTCAACAGTTTGTGAAAGTTGGGTTTGAAACTAGAGGCGAAGTATGAGATCTTGGTTGAAGATGATGCCAGGGGAAAAAGCAAAAATAACACGTTTTGTGTGTGAAAAAACCATAAATATAAGTGACAATTAATGATGTAAAAGTGACAATTAATGATGTAAAAGTGACCATTTATGATATAAAATGACCATTTATGAGCTACAAATCCCCATTTATGAAATACAAATCCCCATTTATGAGTGTGAGAGCCTGGAGGGGCCTGTCAGTGAGAGAATATTTTATATCTCCTTTCATTTGCAAGAATTCATGGTGGTTTCTTCTAACTACAAACACCACATTCACTCCAGAGAGTAAAAAACAATAACAGATTAAAAACTTGAAGTTAAAATGTGTTCAAAAAGGAAAAACTGGGGATGACAAGCAGGGAATCTGAGCAGGACCAGGTAAGGCTGTCCCTTGGAGAAGGTCACCTGTTAGTCAAAGCACTGAAAGCTTCTAGGACTAAAAACCACTTTTAAAATTCTTCCCAGCATGAAAGATAAAAGCTGAACTGAAGGAGCACCAAGATGTGACTCTCTTTAAGACATTTAATCTTATAAAGAGTAACAGTGAGGATGAGTGCAAGAAACTTGTTCCTATCCTGTTTTTCCTGCCTGTTCAAACCTCTGCCTGTCTGGAACCAGCTGCTCAACGCTTCAAACCTTCTGCAGTCACGCCTGTCCCGGTGCCACGGGGAGAAGATGCTATTGTGAGAACCATGGATGCGCTCATCGCCCTTTGTTCCAGGCCCACAGCGTGGCCTGCTCCAGAAAACACATCAGGTCATCAAATCAGCGCAGTAAATCTTCTCTTTTACTTAGAAAGACAAAAATAATCCTGACTTTTTCATGAGCTCACACAACACCAAGAGGCATTTCAGACTCAGGAAAGGATCTCATTTCTGCTGTCACAAGTTGGACTGGGCTGCACTTGGATGGGCCCTGGGGCTGCGCACAGAATCCAGCTCTGTCCCAAAGGCACAGATTTGGTGGCAAGACCCATCCCCAGCTCTTTCTTTTTGAGTTCATCAGTGCAGGGCCCCCGCTGCAGCTGGTGCCAGGCTCAATATTAAATGCAGAAGAAGGAAAAGGACTCGGCAGGAGCAGGGGCTGGGCCTCCTGGGCGAGAGGGCCCAGCCGCCGCAGAGAGCGCGGAATCGCTTTCCATGATCCTCGCTTGGAGAGCTGGCCTGATTTCCTTTCATGTGTCCTCACTATTCCTATTGGAAGGGATTTCCAGCCTCTGTCTATTTATACCCATTTCTTCTTGTGCCAACATTGTCTCTTCACTTAAATAACTTTCCTCTGCCTGCTGCTTCGCCTCCTTGATGCTCAGGCAGCTGTCAGAGCCCCTCTCAGCCTCCTCTCCTTGGGCAAAACAACTCAATCCCATTTAATAACCCCTGAGGAAGAGTCCCCATTCCCTGAGTTCTCCATGCCCTACAACAGGCCCTTCTTTTCGGATGTGCTGGTGAGGACCCACAACCCTTCCCCTATGGAAGTTTTCTATCCAGCACATTTTAGGGTTGTGCCATAATCTGACGACACGGAGGAAAGGTCTGTGGTTCTTCCTCTGCTTCCACCAGAACAAAACAATCCCCGTGTAATAATGCAGCAATTAATTACACCTCTGGTATCCCACACTGAACTAGGAGGAAACTCTGTGGGTCCCAGTGCAGAATATTCATTTTCTCACTGACAAGAGCAAATGAGGACATTGGCTTTTCTTCTAAAAATGTTAAGGCCTAGGTAGGAGCTCAAAAATGAACAAAATATCTGTTTATTGGGTAGAGAAGGATGCAGACAGGTAAAGAGAACAGAGTTCCCTTCATAGCTTGGGAAATGCAAATAATTCCTTTTGCTATCATCATCTCTACTTCTCTCTTTTTCATCAGCATCATATCATGGAATCACAGAATGGTTTGGGTTGGAAAGGACCTCAAGGCTCATCCAGTGCCACCTCCTGTCATGGGCAGGGACACCTTCCACTGTCCCAGGGTGCTCAAAGCCCCATCAGGCCTGGAGATGTTCCAGGGAGCCAGGGGCACCCTGTGCCAGGGCCTGCCCACACCACAGGGAACAATTCCTTCCCAATCTCAAAGCTAAACCCACTCTCACTTTGAAACCATTCCTCCTCCTTTTCCTATCACTACCTGGCAGATAAAAGATCGCTTTCTCCTTGAAGTCAAGTCAGTGATAAAACTCCTGTTGACTTCTTGTTGTTGCAAGGAGCAGATGAGGGTTCTGGTTATTGTAACATGGACAGAAATCTGCTGGAATAAATGAATTTCAGTGATAACCTCACTTCACAAAGCACCCTTATCCAAGACAGAAAAAACCAGAGAAGTTTTCAAAAGATACAGAGAAAAGTCGGTCACAGAAAGAAGAGTGGGGCTGAAAATGCAGCTAAAAATTCTTCCAAAGGTTCACCCTGTGCCCAGATCATCCAAGGTCCTGCAGGATTTGCACACTCATGATTTACACACCCACAGTGGGTCTCTGCTGCTAATGAGCATGTGGTGTTACCATGATTTACACCTTGCCTCTGGCATACACCTTCCCACAAAAATCCTGCCACATCTATCACCCCAGGCCTCCTCCCCAAAGAGCAGAAAGGGCAGAAATAACAAGATCTTGCAGCAAAAGCCCAAGCAGCTGAAAAAGAAACTATGTCAGGAGTAACAAATCCACGGCTTATGTCAGACCCTGCTCCAGATAAGGGGAAATATTTTTTAATGAAATCCAAGTATGGCCCTTGCAGATGTGGAAAGAATGCAGCAGGAAGGTATTTCCAATTCCCAGTGGAAACAGGACTTGCAGTGGGGTTGTTTTAATATTTTTGTTCCAGTTGCCCCTTGCCCTCTTTGCTGTTTCCTTGGGGACTGGGGAGCAGCAGTGCCCTCATTCCAGACCCAGGGAACTCCTGTGGAGCATAAGAGGAAATCTGTGTTCTGTGATTAATCCTCCTGCTGATTCACAGTTCTGATACTGCACCAGTGACAATAAAAGTCCCCACACGTGGAAATACCTTTCCACAAAACCAACCTTGCTTGGCCACTGCACTCAAACACCTGCAAAAATCAGGGAAAATGGAGATTTCATCCTGGGTATCTTTCACTTTCCTGCTTCCCAGTGGGTGGCATTTCTCCCCCTCCTTCCCTTCTCCTTCTCCAGTGCAGAAAGAACTTATTTATGAGGGAGATAGGGGAGAACAAATCCTAGAAGAGCCTCTTTGGCCTCAATGCCATGTTTTTGATAAGTGTCCTCTGTTTAAGGAAAATGAGGTTAAATCTTGAATTATTTCTGAACAAATAGTTGGACAGGAAAACCCAGGTGCTTGTGGAGATGCTGGTGAGGTTCTGCAGCTTTATTTAAACCTGAAAAAAGCTGTATTTCTTTTTTTCCCCACAAGAAGAGTCAGGGTTTTGCACTGGAGAAAAGCCAACTTCACCTCTTGATGGTTAAAAAGCCCCAAATATCAGCTTGTACTTAAAATCCCTGCAAATGTTTTGGGTGGTAAAATTCTGTGGAAATTTGGGTTTGAGCTGGGTAACATTTTTTCCTTACAATGCCTTCAGCACAATCCAAATTTCCAGAGCAAACAGCATTTTTTCCCCCCGAAGATTTTTCAGCCTTGAGTGACAATTTGCAATGTGTTATTTCAATTAATTGTCAACTGTTTCCAGATCTCCGAGCAGATCACTGGATATAAACCCGGCACTGCTACTCAATTTGCTTCTCTTTCCTCTCATTTATTTTCCAAGACAAGAGCTTGGGGGTGACCATCTGCTTCTCATTTCAAACCTGTCTGCTTTTGTTGATACCTGATGTCTTCTGCCTCATGCACAAGCTCAATTAAAGATTGATAAGCAGAGTTTTGTTTTGACACAGGTCCCCTCTTCCCTCTTCACAATTCCAGGTTGTTTTTGTGCTGCAGGTTTTTTCATGGGCTTCAAATTCTGTTTTAGACCCATGTTTGGCAACTCTTTCCAAATCTGCTTTTGAGTTACTTCGTGAAATGGAATAAAGGCGTTTTTGGGCTAAATTGGAGGCATTTTGAAATGTGGGGCCATAGGAAATGTGCAGTTAAGGCTCCATCTCTTCCTCCCTCCTGGTTTCTATATAAACCCTCTCAGGTTTTAGGCTAAAATAGCTTTATTTGCCTAATTCCCGGTGCTGTTGTAGCGCTGTGAGGATCACCCTGGCTCCTCTCCACTCTTTTACCTCTGATGCAGCCGCTGTCAGGTGAACAGCTCCAGGCAGAGAGCCAAATACCAACCTCTCCACATGCTCCAAGTGATGTTTATTCTCTTAATTGACTCCTTGTCTCCCCTGCCCCCAGCAGGATAAAGCAGATTTAAACCTTTCCCCACAGCCACCTCTTAAGTGGCACTGACTTAGAGCAGCCTTGAAAGGAAAATAGGATGAAATAACGAATATAAGGAGGAAATTGTGTTTATCACCATCAAAATCTGCTTCCCCTCCGAGCTGTTCAGGGAGCAAATGTGAGGACAAAGTTAAAAAGTGGGATCTAAATTCAAGTGTCGCTTAAACCAGTTTTAGTTCTATTCTAAAAGCTCAATCTTGCTTTTCCTCACCCAAGTTTCGTGCCCAGGGTTTGATTCTTGCATTAGGAATTTGGTCTTTTGATGGTTTTGGGTAATGGAGAAACCTGAGTCTGCCTGGAGGGGGCTTTGGTTCCCCTAAACCCTCAATTCCTCACTTTATCTCCCCCTTTTTCCATCCTACAGACAGAACTGGCTGATGTTGGGTAGGATCAACCTTAGGCAGGAACTTCCCACTCTTCAGGTGGGAAGCTGCTCTTGTTTTCCCTTTTAATTATCCCCCAAAGCCCTTGATTATCCTTGATTTTCCCCATCTAGGCAGAACATCATACGCCAGCAAAATCCTCAGGGTTTTTTTTTCCCTGTCTGTTTTCCTTACTCCGCTCATATTTTTCTCATAAAATCTGTCACCAGTGGCCAGTTCCTTTCTCTCTGTAATGGAAATTTTGGGACTGGTTAAGAAAAAAAAACCCCAATCCTAAATCATTAAGTAAGATAATATCTCAGAATTATTACTTAAGAATGAGAAATTTTATAGCAGACATTTTGACAGGACATTTTTCACTTACAAAACCACCCTTTCTTTTTTTAATTTTTTTTTCTCCCTTAGGTTATAAGGTGCTTAAATCATTTTTGCTGAAGGAAGGAGGAAACAGCTGTGGCTCAAACAAACTTTTTCCGTCTGTCATTCCGTCTTTATTTTCTCTTTCTGTGCATTCAGCACTCTCAGAGTGAAAGCAGCAGCAGCAGCAGGGCCAAGATTAGAAGTTAAAGAATGTAAACTTGAATCTGGATGATTTTGGGCCAGGTCTGAGAGCAGGAGTTCTCTCCTTGTTTCCTGGTCAGGCTGGACACCCCAGTTCTGGGTGAAGAGGCAGGAGCTGGGATGTGCCAACCTCTGCCCATTCCTGCAGCCTGAACTTTCCCTCACTTTGGAACCACGCTGTGGATCCCATTCCCAGGCTCTGGATCCCATTCCCAGGTTGTGGATCATCTTCCTCGATTCTGGATCCCCTTCCCAGACTGTGGATCCCCTTCCCAAATTCTGGATCATCTTCCCGGATCATGGATCCCCTTCCCAGACTGTGAATCCCATTCCCAGGCTCTGGATCCCTTTTTCCAAACTGGATCCCAGGCTCTGGATCCCATTTCCAGATTCTGGATCCCCTCCCCAGATTCTGGATCCCCTTCCCAGGCTGTGGATCCCCTTCCCAAATTCTGGATCCCCTTCCCAAAATCTGGATCATCTTCCCAAATTCTGGATCCCCTTCCAGGCTGTGAATCCCCTTCCCAGATTCTGGATCATCTTCCCAAATTCTGTATCCCTTTCCCAAATTCTGGATCCCCTTCCCGAATTCTGGATCCCCTTCCTGAATTCTGGATCCCCTCTCCAGATTCTGGATCCTCTTCTCAAATTCTGGATCCCAGCTGCTCCCATTCGATCCAAGGAGGTTCCCTGGACCAAACCTCACCCACCCAAAGGAAGGACAGGCACTTGAGTGATCATGGAATCTCCAAGGTTGGAAAAGACCTCCAAGGTGATCAAGCCCAGCATTCCCATGTTCAGTTTTTGGGGATCACTTCAGGCTGAGATTATTGAAAATAAAAATCTTGGAGGGACGTGATCCCAGATAAACACAAAGTGCTCTCTGCTGCTCTAAGTGAGGCTTTGCCCAAATTTCCCCTTCTTCTTTCTTGTGTTCTAACATTCCTCAGATCCATTTTCAGGAATTCTGATTTTGGATCAGATCCTGACTGGTGCCTGTGGAAGTTTCTGCTTCGAAGGAAGCCTCAGGATGCCTGATAACAACTGAGGAAAACCAGCCTGGATAAATCTCATCCACATCTAAGCTGTTTAAATGCTAAACTCCAATAAGGAATAATTCAAATTAATGATATTCAGTAAAATATCCTTATTCGAGGCCTCATTGCACAGTGAGAGAGTAAAATATTAACATGACAATATCAAGAGAGAGTTTTCCATGGGGGAAGGTGTTTAGAAATTTATATTCAATTTTTTTCCATGAATTTCTTTTGAAGGAGAAGAATGGATCAGCATGGAGCTGAAATACAGAGAAGTTCTGCTCTTTTCTGTTGGACAGAGAAAGGTTCTGAGCTAAAATATCCCAGCAAAAATCCAATTATTATTTGGGTGAAAAAAGAGGGGACAGTCCCACAGTCATTGTTCAGTTTTGTGCCAGCTAAACCGGGTTGGCACCCATCCCAAAAAAGCCAGCACGTATTTTGAGTTTGATTTCCATTTTCTCCTTCCTTTAAAAAACTGCCCCCATGAAGTCAGCCAGGATTTAAACAAATACATCTATAGCATGATAGCACTGCCCTGAAACAAAATAATTAGGAATGAGGCCTGAAATAACTGTCTAAAGACACTGGGAAACGTAAATCAGGCCAGGAACTGGAATAACAGGGAGGTGATGATGGAGCCTGGCTGAGGAGCTCCTGCTGGAGATCCCAGAGCTTGTTTGGATAGGAAGAGCATCGGATGGATCAGTGCAAGGGCTGGCTGTTCCACGGAGCTCCTGGGTCAATCCATCTCCAAGAAATCTGTCAGAAAGGGCAAATGGGCACTGTAATTCTTCCCAGGAGTTAGGTTCTTTTGTGGGGGCAGAGCAGCTTTTAACTGGCAAAGAAATCTCACCTCTGCAAGCCAGGCCTCTTATCTAATCTTCTGTACTTTTATTTTTGCACAAACCCCACTAATATTCTATTAAACCTTTTTTATTCATTTTGAAGCTGTTAATTCTGAGATTTGCACCTCTCCTGTAGATCCCTATAGACTTTTTTTGATGGAAATAAATATTATTCCTTTTTATTACTCGATGGCAAAGAGCTCAACTCAACAAAGGGAGTTTTTCAGTGTGTTTGAGTTCTCAGTTTCCATGTTTATTGAACTATTTCAGACTTTTCCACAAATATTTCCCAGAGCCTCAGGGACACAGGGTGTGCCTTGTCAATCATGGAATGGTTTGTGTTGGAAGGGACCTTAAAGATCATCTCATTCCATGGGCAGGGACACCTTCCACTATCCCAGGGTGTTCCAGCCTGGCCTTGGACACTTCCAGGGATCCAGGGGCAGTCACAGCTGCTCTGGGAACCTGTTGAGTTTTTACCTTCTTTTTACCAAGGGATTAAATGTGTGAGGTGGTATTTCTTGTTGGGATTTAGATGTCTATCAGTTGTTATCTATGTCACAGTCTCACAAACCCTGAGTTCTGCAGCACCTCACTCCTACAAACTAAAACTGGAGCCCCATCTCTCTCTCTTTACAAGACCTTTTAAGGATAAACTGTCCAATTAAGGAATGACACCTCAATTATTTTTATTTTTAACCCAATAACCAACCACCCATGGCCTGCACTGGGGACTTTTTTATCCAATTACACAAAACCACCCAAACCCATGGAGAAGGAGGGAAGGAGGGGAAGAAGGAGAAGAAGGAGATCGAGAAAGAGAAGAAGAAGAAGAAGAAGAAGAAGAAGAAGAAGAAGAAGAAGAAGAAGAAGAAGAAGAGGAAGAAGAAGACGAAGAAGAAGACGAAGAAGAAGA
>JAXCLO010000057.1:1830046-1855504 GCA_035583995.1 Arremon aurantiirostris | reverse complement strand
AGGAATTGTTGTGTCTGCCCCAAATGGGAAAGCAGCAGCTCCCACTGTACATGGAGTTTAGAGTTACACACTGAAGAACTGCAGGATTACAAATAGATGAAAAATATAAAAGCCAAAATCCTGAGGCATCAGCACCTTCCACAATTGTCCCTCATAGAATGGAATTATTCATCTTTTCCTCCTGTACCTCCCCTGGAAGGACTGAGTGGGACAGAGGCAGGAGAAGGTTGTGTTGGCTCTCCTGCTCTCCATCCTTCCCTGGTCTTAGGGTTCAGGACATGTCAGGTATGTGGGATATCTCCACCTTTAACTCGCCTGGAATTTCCAGGGACACACTCAGCAGTTTGAGGGATATTTAAGGTAAATTCAGCACCCTGGGAGGAAGTTTTGATTCCAGCCTGGCACCAGGATCCACACCACCCCTTGCACTGATTTTGCCCTCGTTTGATAACTTCCAGCCAGCTCCACTTCTAGGATAATTGCTAATTTTTTTGAAGCTGTTGTTTCCAGGATATTTCCAGAATAAACCATCAATACCCTCGAAAGGAGCCCACAGGCTTTGGTTTGAAAGGATATTTGATTTAAATGCTTAAATTTTCCTGCCCACTCCTAATCTTAAACAGAAGAAAAACAATCCAACAGAACTTTTATTAAAGGCAGTTGGGTCTTCAGTGAATACGAAGTTCCATAAATGCTTTGCCTTCAAAATTTACAGAAGCTTTGGAGTTAAAAAGATGCAAATGTAAGGGTAGGATGAGGGGGGAATGATTTTAAGCTGAAAAAAGGTAAATTTAGAGAGGATACTGGGGAGAAATTGTTCCCTGTGAGGGTGGTGAGATGCTGGCTCAGGTTGCCCAGAGAGTCTGTGGCTGCCCCATCCCTGGAAGCAGAGAGAGAATTAAAAATAACAAAGGCTAACGTGGGATTTGACTTCTGGAAACGATGCTGACGCCAAGAAAGTGAAAGAATAGAAGGGAGTTGAGCAAAAAATAAACGCTTGGAAGAGGGGGAAACAAATTTTCCTACATTTTGTATTTTTTTTTTTTCTCTAACTTGCACGTCTTACACTCTTTATTTAATCACCTAAGAATAGATGAGTTAATCACCTGCAAACCTGGGCCTGACTCACAATCCCTGGCCGCAGCAGAGGGATGGGAGACAGGCAGGTTTTCTTCAGGAGCCAAACAAGATTAGAAACGACCCCAGGAGCACGCTGGATTTTATTTCCATCCATGGGCTGCTCCAGGTAACATTTTATTCACTGCTTGCAAGTACCTTGGCTCAGCCTCTTTGTTAACTCCTGTAATGGTATAAGTGTTGCTACAGAAGCAATAAAGATCAGTTCTGGGGGGAAAAAACCCCATTTACTCACAGTTTACTGTGCAGAGTGCCACAGGAATTAGCCATGGACATTCAGGCTGTGTTGAAAAGATTTACATTGGATTTTGGGGTGGCTTTTTTGTATATTTTGCTTTTTTTTTAGTGGCAATAGGGTAAGGTCTAAAGGAGCTACAAGGCACCAGCATCCAGAGACTTCATGGTGGCCATGCCTTAATCTGAACATAACACTCAGACTCCTGGACTCATCAGGCTCATCAGACTCAGACCCATCAGCCACTCCTCAAAAAGATAAATGTAATTGAGTTCATTAATTTCCAGACACGTTTCCTTCAGGTTTGTGAGCGAGCAGCGTGCGCGGCTTTGCTGCTCATCAATAACTTCTGTTTGTGCCAAGGCTTGACCAGCACCACTAAACCCCAGCCCTGCAGTCCCTTTGGAGCTGTCAAGTGTCAGGATATAAATAAGTGTCAGGATATAAATATTCCCTCCCAGCTATAGCTGTTTATAAAGTGATGCAGCCCTTTAAAAAGTCAAACTACACCGTCCCCTCCCGCGGCTTCCTGCGCCCGCTAATTCCAAAGGCTGCTTAAACACGTCGGATATTTTCCCTTTGACATGCTTTAAATGTAGTTGTCATTAATCCTGACCCCTTGACTGTTCCCTGAGGGACAATGAAGTGATCAGACAGCTGTGCCCCTCATAACTTTTAATACTTTAATGAAATCCCCTCTGGACCTTTTTCCCCCTTCTCTATTCTTTCTTTAGTTCAGCCACCAAGAAAAACCGACCACAATTTTAACATCTAAACACTGGAAACTATGAACATATAACAATGCAGAAATAATTTCTTATTTTTCAATTTACTTAATTATTTTTCAATTTCATTGCTGGAATGAATGAATGAGAGTTTCTATTTTCTTCTGAAAAATCTTTTTTTTGAAGTCCCAGTGGTTTGGCCTCATGTTGGATAACCATAAACAGAATTGTACAACTTTGGACAGATGCTCTTAAGAGAGAGTTCAAGTTCTGCTCTTCCATAGTTTAACAAGACAATAGTCTTTATAAAGTTTTTCCCCACAGAAATAGTTGATCTGTTTTGAGAATGATCAATCTCATTTAAAGGTAACAACTTTGGCTCCCAGATAAAACAATCCTTATCATTTTATTCTCTCCACCCCCATGGTTTGCATCCCACTTTTGGTGTTTGGGATTTCCTGGCATGTATACGAACTGCCGAAAATGTCACAGAATTGGCAAATTGTAAATATCACTGACATTAAAAAAATAAAAAAAAAAACAAACAACAAACCAAGAAATTGTTTTCCACTGCCTCAAACTTTCCATGAAAACCCTGTCAAAAGTGAGCATCCCTTTTGACCCTCTAACTTTTCTTGGAAGGATTAAAGAAATCTACCAGGAATAAAAACATGGCTAAATGATTTGTAGGTTTTATTTGCATGGTGGGGGCACCCTGGTAGAATTCTGTTTAGTTTTTACACCTCCTTCCCCTTTCTCCTCTAGGGATGATGAGAACACTCTTAATTTCAATTAAATAGACTTGTGTGTTATTTGTAAGGTAAATCTCAGCTCAGCAAAAGATCATTTTGGCTGTTTCTGCTAAAAAGTAGCCCAAAAATGTGATTTTGAGCCAGCCTGGGTTTTTGGTGCAGCTGACAAATGGTTTCCTTGGAAAACCTTGCTGGAACCCACCCCAGTTGATATTTTGGGGTGTACCTGTGGCTTCCCTCCTTGGGGAGAAGGGCTGGCAGCTCAGTTTGAGACATTTTTAACCTCCCCAGAACTCAGAAGTCAGGGAGAAGCTCTGCCACATGCCAGCTTCAGCAAAACCCCTGAGAAACCTCGCTGAGCTTTATTTGGGGCACATCTTCCACCCACAGAAAAACTGGGATTGTTTCCAGTGCCCAGAAGAAGCAGGAGAACCTCTGAACACATGGACTACAGGATTCTGGTGTTCTTTGGGCTTTTCCCATTCTGCAAAGCTTCTCCATGAGGAGGAAAATGGTTCTGTGGCCTCTCCTTTTCCAATTTTGGAAATCTTCTCCATGAGGGAGAAATGGTTCTGTGGCCTCTCCTGGTCCAGACAGGACCCCAGACTGGGATTTACATGCCCGTGACACTCCTGATGCCTCTGGAATTCTTATTAAAATGGATTTAATGGGAATGAACCTCCCCAGCTGGAAGCAGCACCCAGGATTTTCTAACACAGGGAAGAAGATTTTACACCTGGGACCTGGGACACCTCTGAAAGGTCTTGGAAAAGACCTCCAAGTCCAACCTTAGACCAAATATCACCACACACCCTAAAATCCACATCTGTTCATTTTTATGAAGACTTCCAGAGATGGTGACTCCAAGATTTATTTCCCAGACCTTCAGGACAGGCAGGACAGCACGAAATTTTTAAACCTAGACCTAATTTTAAACCGAGACCTAAGCCCTGCAGATGAATGATCCCAGTGTCATCCCAGCAGAAAGGCAGCCATGGTTTTCACTTGTTCAACATATATTTAATTAAAAAGTGAAGGTGCCTTGGGGATAATTCCAGTGGAGGCTCAGGACAGTTAATAACAGTTACCATAAGCTAAATTCCATTTATCTTTGGAGGATGAGGGCATGTGCCTCGAGAGGGAAGCTCAGAGCAGCTGAAGGAGGACCTCTAGGGCTCCTCCACAGAAAGCAGCAGTGCATGGAGCAGATTTAGACCAACACAGGGAGAGGGAAAGGGCATCCCAGATAAAAGTGGCTTATAAAATCACTTGGAATGTCAGCACATGATTATGTTGTTTTCCCCTCAATCATTAGGCAGACTGCTGGGTTGCAAAACACTCCGAAGCCTGAGAAACTGCTAATGGGCAACAGCTTTTGGAATGTCATAAATGCTCCATTTACTGGGCTGGAAAGGCAACGCTTTGTACAGTCAGGAGGCAGATGGGGAAATATTTGGACACTTGCAGCTCGTAATAAAAGGAGAGAAAGTGGATTAGTGGGTTTTGTAACTCGTTAAAAAGGAAGGGCTGCAAAAGGAGGATTTGTGGGGAATCTGCACCCACCCCTGACGGTGCCTTGGACTCAAAGCTATGCACACCTGGACCAGAGTGATCCCATGAACTCCCTGTGCCCCACCAGCTCCCAGAACCGTTTGCAGATGGGAGAATCTGACAGATGATGGACCTGGAAGACATTGAGTGCTCGAGGTAACGGCTTTTGCTTTATGGTTTGAAGGTGTGAGAGGAGCCCCTCATCTTTCAAGACAGCAAAAATCTTCTAAAGATGCAGCTGAGTAGACAGTGCTGACCCAGACCTGGATAAACCCAGCCCTACGTGGCTTTTGGCTGCAGCAAGAAGCAGCATGAGCTGGTATCTGCCCCCCATAAATCTCCTTGACTTGCCCCCAGACTCATCCCAACGGAATGAAAACGCCTTCTTGCTTTAATAACACAGGGAGATTCCAGGGGTACATTAGGAAGAGATACATTAAAAAGAATAAAAATTCCTCTCCGAGGTGTTGGACGGCTCTGAAAGGCTTTGCAATCCCTCCCTGGCAGGCTCAGCACCAGCTCTCTGCTCTTTGTTCTCAGAGAACTCCTCACACTCTTCCTGCAGTAACGAGGCTTTTACTGCCCACGCCAGATCAAAGTTGCCCGGGTAGATAAACACATTTGTTTAATGATTACACCTCCCCGTGCCAAATGAAAACACATCAAAGTGCAAGATTCAACAGCTTTGTATATATTTGTTTCTGCTTGAGCTGCACAATGGAAATTGTTTGTACTCCTGGCCAGAACAGTGAGGGCTCTGCAGCTCTGGGGCTGGGACGGAGCCGAGGCCAAATCTCTCTCCAGAGATTGCCGGCACAGAAACGCCAGCAATTCCTTTTCACACTTCCAAGATGTGTCATGTACAGCACACAGCGATCCTAAACAATTTAACCAACCCTCAGGGGGCTCTACAGAGGGAATTTCTTCATGGGGAAGGGTGGGCAGGCCTTGGAGGGTGGTGGGTGCCCAAGGAAGGGCTGGAGGTGGCACTGGGCTGGTGACAAGGTGGGGATTGGGCACAGCTTGGGCTCAAGGGTCCCCCAGAGGTCTTTTCCATCCCAAATGATTTTGGGAATTGTTTCACCACTGGGAATTCAAGGAGCCACCAGAACTGGGCTTTGCAGGAGCAGAGTCTGGGCTGGTTTGTGTGGAGCAGTTCTGGAGAGGAGGAGCAACCACTGGAGGCTGAGGGAAGGATTATCCCAAACTTTGGTGAATTTTGGGTCAGGGCTCAGGTTCAGCTTGATTAAAAGCTCTTAATTAGTCCTGGCCATGATCTCTGCCACGTTATTGAGTCCCAGCAGCACTGAATGAAGACCCTGGTTACAGACCTGTCATGAAGCAGATCTGAAAGCTTTAGGAGTTAATTGCAATTGTCATTGTTCATTTTCCCAATAATATCAGCCGTTAAATAAGCAATGCAGCCTGACAGTTTTCTCTGCTGGGTCTGTAAAAACATAATTTTCTGATGTTTGATTTCTTTATTCTCGCTCTCTGACAGTTTACATATTTATTTGCTTAGTCATTTGCCTCCACGACTGGAGGCATTAATCTTCCCTGATTTTGTTTTTATACATTTATTTATACAAGCTCCACTCGCTGCAGCCCACTTAGCACAGCACTTCATTAATATAGTGCCTGTTTTTCTCTGTATGAAACTCATCAAAATCCTAATAGGACAAACACTTGTCAGGTGCTGAGCACTCACTCTTCATTTCTTTGGAGTGGCAACAGAACATTTGTGCCACCTGGGAATTGCAGCACAAACCTCTCTCTATTTTCCCTCTCCCTGTGGAAAATTAAGTCAATTTTCACATGCTGGAAGTGCACAGTTGCAAGCTAAATATTATGGTGGGTTTTGTTTTACCAACAGAGAGCTTAACTCCATCCCTGCAAAGCAGCCTGGGAGGAGCTGTTGATGTGTTTCAGTCTAAAATAGTTTATTGGTGGCTTTTTTTTCCTGACAATGCTGACTGAAGTCACATTTGGATATCCTGGAAATTCCCAAATAGCACCAACAACAATAATAACCTGGAGCACTGAACCTTGCCCAGTGTGGTGCAGGGAGGGAATCCTGTTCAGCACGTTGGGATTTTCCATTTTATTGCCCATTTTTAGAATTCCCAATTTTATTTTTTTTAAATTTTCCCAAGTATTTGGGACTGATTTTAGAAACATTTAACCCACAAAAAGCTCATTTCAGATGTACTTTTTTCAACTTCACCAGCCAATGTCCCTCACCTTCACAACTCCACGTTCCTTGCCTTGATTGAAGGAGAAATATTTCAAATAACTCCACAATTCCATGTTCCTTGCCTTGATTGAAGGAGAAATATTTCAAATAATTCTACAATTCCACGTTCCTTTCCTTGATTGAAGGGGAAATATTTCAATTATCTCCAGGTATTTTGCTGTTTCCTTCATTCCCAGGGGGTTGCCAGCCTGCCTGGAATGCTGTGTCCATTTATAGAGCACTCCAGGATGCTCCCACCTAGAACAGCACAAACCTGAATATTTTTTCAGGATGGATCTGATTGTGAAATGAGGCAAATTTTGCTATTTTTATCCCAGTTGCCTTTGTCTCCCGCCACACATTTGCAGTAGGCAAAGGATGAACATTTTGTTCTTTACTTTAAGTTTCCAGGCGAGGCTGATTAATTCTTACATATTTTTTTGATAGGGCAGTATCACCATAGTAGCATCAAAATAAGATTCTCCTCAGTACAGATATTAAACCTCTGATTTTTAAGTTTAATAATGGAAAATTTGATGGGATTTTGATACTTTTGGAGGATCTTCAAATGTCTGTAGACAATAAAAGTGATATATGCAATTAAATTATAGATTATTCCTACCAAGGTTTATTTTCTTTGACTGAAGAATGTGTGAAATGAGGTGGAACCATTTTTATATTTATTTTTTTAGAAGGCATTATAAAATCCAAGCTAAAGAATAGAATCATCTCAAGATGAGACCAGCACTGAACACTTTTACAACCCCAAAAAGGAACTAAAATCCATTCTTCAAGAAATCCAAACTCTTCCAACAGCCTCATTTTAGCCAGAATTTGCCATTTCAGTGAGATTTTTGTAAGCAATGGGAATGACCATTGTCCTAAGGCATTATTGCCATTCCAGCTGCTGGGATGAATCCAAATGCATCCCAGTTCTAGTTTGATTTTGGATAATCAGCCAGGGAGCTCTCCTTAATATTATTTCCCTAATATTATTTCAGATCTGGAGGCAGAGCAGCCACCCTGAAGAACAGGGAGGTTCCTTCAGCAGCTGTGTGAAAATAAAGCTTAAAATGCTCATTCCTTAAAATGCTCATTCCTTAAAATGCTCATTCCTAATAATGTTCATTGCTTAAAATTATGCTCCTTCTTTAAAAGGTTCATTCCTTAAAATGCTCAGTCCTCAAAATCTTCATGCCTTAAAATCCTCGTTTCTTAAAATGGTCATGCCTTAAAACACTCATTCCTAATAATTCTCATTCCTGAGAATGCTCATTCCTTAAAATGGTCACTCCTAATAATTATTAGGAGTAATAATTTCTAATATTAGGAATTCCCAATATTACTCCTAATTCCTAATATTACTGCTAATATTAGGAGTAATAATTCCTTAAAATGCTCATTCCTTAAAACGCCCACTCCTTACAAGGCTCATTTCTAATAATGTTCATTCCTAATAATTCTGACTCCTAATAATGCTCATTCCTTAAAACGCTCATTTTGATCATAATAGTAATAGTAATAGTAATAGTAATAGTAATAGTAATAGTAATAGTAATAGTAATAGTAATAGTGATAATAGTTCTTACTCCTAATAATGCTTCATTCCTAATGGGGGTCAGGGCACCCCGGAGCAGACACAGAAATATTCCCTGTGCCCTGGGTTTCCAAACTTTCCCACTCCCATCAGTTTTCCTCGATTTTATTAACCAGAAGCTGGTTTTCAGCTCACTGCTGCAGTCATAAATTTGGATTAATGGCACCATTCCTAACCTACCATTGCACCAATTCAGCACGGTTTGGAAGGAGCCAAAAAGACTCAGATTCCCATTTCTACCACAAAAACTGATTTTACAACATTGACCATTTGTTTTCATTACTTCCAAATCCAAGACAAGCTCTCCCTGTGCTGCAGCCCTAAGTGGATGAACACAATGAACATCAGTGTTCAGAGCAGAAACCCATAAATTATGGACTTGAATATTTAATCTGCAAGGAGAATAAAATTCAAGGAAAAAAAAGAAAAGTCCTGGTTAAAACATAAAAAGTAATTATTTCTGAAGAAGAGGGATTTCTGATCAGATGAATTTCTGGGACAGCCAAGAGGAAACAATGAGGCAAAAGGATCCAAATTCCCAATGGTCAAGGGGTTTTGGGATTACACACTCCCAAAAACCAGCTTCTGTTTGGATGGAAATTTCCTTGGAAAAGCAGAAGCAGCCCCTGATGGAGGGAACTGATGCATTCCCCAGCTGGAGTTCCCCAACCAAAGGATTCTGCTCAATGCCCAAGCCCGAGCTGCTCTTTATTTATAAGAGAATGAAAAGGATCAGGTCTATTTTTAACTCCCTGGAAAGTTTAAAAATAAAGAATAATGCATAAAGCAGCAGGTTTTGAAAATGAGCCCGTGGGTGTGAGGGAGGTGAAGTCCTGGGGCTCCATCAACGCCACAAGGAGGAGAATTTGGGACAATATGTGAGGAAGCAGGAGAAAAAACTGTAAAAAAGGTGAGAAATTAATGAATACAGGCCACATTTATGAGCAGGAATAAATTTAAGGAATGGCAAGGAATCTTTGGAGGGGCCTGGAGCTGAATCCCCCCCCAGTTCATGGAGTTTTAGAAGGAAATAAATTGCACAGAACATTTCTCCTGAGATGGAAACACATCCACACGCATTGGGTTTGGGGCTGCAAGGTCCCCCCAGCCCAGCCCTGCACCTTTAAAATTCTGCAGTTCCACTTTAGGGATTTTTCCATCCTTTTTTGACTCATTTTTCCAGCCCATTTCTGCCTCTCACTCTTCACAATTCCACCCTGGGTTTGCATTAATGAATTCCACAGCAAATCCTGGGACAAGGGGACAATGAAACCTGAATTAAGGAGCTCTGAGGGCTGTGACAGAGCCTTGATCCCCTCTCCTCAGCCTCTGCCACCCCTTTGTCCCTTTTTCAGGTTCACCAGTTCTTTATAAATTTTGAAAACAACATTTTAATATGTTAATAATAATTTTTTCATTATTAACATTAATAATAATTTAATTTCATATTTGTTACTTATTCTAGCCTATTCTAAGCTTATTTCACTGCAGAAATTGTCTTATTTCCATATTTCCAAAACAAAAGAAGGGAATTAGTCCCTCAAAACACGACAGGCATTGAATATTTTTAATTTTTTGAACTGCTTTGTGATAAATTGTAGTAATTTAATCAATAAATTTTAATTATTTAAATTTTAAAATTTTCTACCTATTAAACATGTCAGTAGTAATTTGCTAATATTTGCCACCTCCTGCTCTTGGAGTTTTGTGGGACCATCCATGATTTTCTCCTTTTTCTTCACGAGCTCTCTGGGTTTAGAGGCTGCAAATTTTCCAGGGACCACGTGGATGGGATGGATGAATATTTTAATGAGTTAAGGCAGGGATGAATATTTTAATTTGTTAATAAAACACCACCCTGAGCAGGGGACTCCAAGGAGGACACCAGCAGAGGTGGGGACACCAAAAGCCATCACCAGGGGATCGCCAGGGCCACCACTTGGGGCTGGTTGGGTTTTTGGAGACCCCCATGGATGGTGGAGCTGAAGGTGGCACTTGGGGACCGTCATTATCTTCTGAAATAACATCAGCACTGATTGGTTTGACCACAACCTCCCCAAAATTCACTTTCCTATCAGCCTAGGGCAGGGACAGTGCTCAGTGGCCTCAGTGCCAGGTTCACTGTTGGGTTTGAGGGTCCTCAAGGTCTTTTCCTTCAAGAGCTTTTCCTTCTTTTTTCCTCCCAAGAACCTGAATGATTCCATGACTCATCTCAGACAAACCAAATTATCGCTGACAACACTGACAACTAAACAGAGACAAATTTTCCCCAAATTATTTTGTATTCTTTTCAAGTTTCAGTGCAGAAAAAACCTCAGGTTTAGGGTGGTTCATAAAGATAAAATTCAACCTCATCTCCACAACCAAATCCTGGTGATTTTTCTCCCTTTTATTTCTCTCTCCACAAAAGGAATTATTTTCCTTTAAGGCAAGAAAAGATGAGAATCTTTTATCAGGGGGCAGAGAGAAGCCCAGAGCCAACACAGGGCCTGGCACAGAACCCACAGAGAAAAATGCTTCATAAGCATCACTTACACTTGGATTGAAAGGTTTCCCTAAAACAAATTAATCTGAAATTCTGTCCAGAAAAAGGAGAAGTAATTATTTAAAAATCCAATTGACAGACAATGAAAGAGGGTTTTTTTTAAGTGTCATCTATTGTATAAAATTATTATAAAATTAGAATAGTACATTAGAATAATAGAATAATTAGAATAATATATATAGAATAATATATAACTATTAGAATACTAATTATATTTTTATTATATATATTATATATTATATATTATATATTATAATTATATATATTATTAGAATAATATATATTTCTATAATCTATAATTCCTATAATTTATATAGTTTTCTATAATATGTAATAATAGAAAAGAACAGAATAGAACATATATAATAATATATATAACAATATATATTATTATATATAATATAATACATAAAATATAGATGATGTTATTAATATATAATATATAATTACATTATTTATAATATATAATTACATTATATAATATTATAATATATAACTATTATATTATTATAATTATATATAATTATATGTAATTATTATATTATTAAATTATTATAAAATTATTCCCACACAAACCACTACCCCCCTGAGTTTAAAAAAACCTTTTTTTATCACAGAATGCTCAGGGGTGGAAAGTGCCTTAAAAACCATTATTTCTCCAAATAGAAATTCCCTAAATAACTGGATTAACATCACTCTGAGCCCAAACCCAAGTGACACAACAGCACCAGCACCAAGGGAAGGGACAGCAGAATTCCTCTAAGGAAATTTAGGAATTTTCCAAAGGAAATTTAGGAATTTTCCTAACCCCAACTTCACTCAGGAGCTGCAGGACGAGGAGGAATTCCCAATTCCCAGTGCATCCATCCCAAGCCTGTGCTGCTGATGGGCTCCATCCTCCCCCAGCCAAAAACTGCCTTCCCCCATCTGGAAAAATCAAAAAGAGCCAAATTCACCTCGTGGCACCTCCCAGCAGAAATCAAGGGGCCAGTGCTAATGACAGCAATTAGAAATTCCATTTTAAACCCCACAGGATCCCACTGGAGGGTGGGGAATGAGATCCTGCACAAATATAAAGTGAATTTAGCTGCTGAGAGCTCCCAGCAGTCTGGCTTTTATTGGCATTCCTCCCTCCCTGCCCTGCCTTCCTCTCCCCCTTATATTTTAAGCAGCAGCTCCTTTATTTCTGTCCATATTGGTGCCTTATGCTCACTGTAAATCCAGCAGCCTCAACTTTGGGCTTCCCAGAGCTTCCCCCCCAAGATTTTTAAGGAGAAAAGGTCAGAGTATTCCAGTGAACTGACGCACTCTTGTCTAATTTATACAGCAAGAAGCTTAAAATTGTGCGTCATTTGACCATTTTCCATTTGTTCATGCTGAGATTAAGAGATGGGCTTATTGTTGAGCTGATAGTTGAAATTACAACTAAGAGGAAAAAAAGGGTTAGAGGGGATCAGTAGCTGCAGCTGGGCTGGGATTTGCTGCCCAGTCGTGGCAGTGGAAATTAGAAAACTTGAAAAAAGCACTTTGGGAGGGACTGGGGAGGAGCTGAGTGAGTAATTAACCATTTCAAAGGTGAATGTTTCCAAATAAAACGTGGGAGCCAGGGCTTGCTGCGAGCTCATTTCGTTGCCAAAAAGCATCTGTGACCAGGGAGGGGGTGAAGAAGCCAGCAGCAGCCTCAGAAATCAGCTGGAATTGAGGATTTTCCTCAGGACTCAGCACTTCTTGTACCAATCCATCACTGCTCTGCACCTCTCCCAGGGCAGGAGTTCCACCACACCAAAACTCCCTTCCCTCACGTGCCTCTCCTGCTTTTTATTCCAATAAATTGGGTGTTTTCACCACAGAAATCACAAATTTCACACTGAATATTCCCAAATTTCACATTGGATATTCCCAAATTCTGCAGCAAGTCCAGTTATAAAACTGGAGCTGTTTGCTCACCATTTACCCCAGGAGGTTTTTGTGGTGTTTTCTGCACTCCCAAATCCTGTGCTGTTAAATCCAACTGAACTTGGATGGAACCATGGAAATTTCTACAGGAAAACGGTTCAGCTTCATTTTTTAGAATTGCAATTTTTAAATTAAAAATTTAAATTACAATTAAAATTTTAAAATCCAGATTTGAAACCTGAACCAGCAAACATCAGCTTCTTTCAAGCTAGGAATTCCATGCGAATTCTCCCAGCTCTGATTTCTTCTCATATTGTGCTCTGTGTATTCCATGATTCCCAAATTGATCTGCATTTCTGTATTTCTGCATTTCTGTATTTTCTGTATTTCTGCATTTCTGCGTTTCTGTATTTCTGTATTTCTGTATTTCTCTATTTCTGTATTTCTGCATTTCTGCATTTCTGCATTTCTGCATTTCTGCATTTCTGCATTTCTGTATTTCTGTATTTACCCCACGATGGGGAGGAGGGGAACAGACTTGCTGACGTTTTCTTGGAGGAGCTGCTGCTCTCTATAGGATTTTCCATTTTCCTCTGGGATATTTGCACGGGGCTGCAGACAGATGGCTTTTCTAGGAAGGTGAAAAGAAGAACGTTGCCATCCCAATAATGTATTTCCATCCGTGACAAATCCCTAATAACCCAAGATTCTGCTCAGATTAAATTTATGGATTTTTCACCACCAAACAGCCTCTTTCCCTGGTGAAAAAACCAAGAAATCTCACGTTCTGACTTTGCAAACACTCAAAAAAGGTGAAAACACACAAAGATCTGGAGCCAAACACTGCCTGGGACAGCCAGGGCTGTTATTTTGCTGTTTGGTGGAAGATTTATGGTGAAATATCCATTAACAAACTTTATAACTGTGAAAAATACATGACATTTTCCAGAGCTGTGTCATTCCTGAGTGGAAGCACCAGAAAAATGGGAAAACGTGGCTGCAGGAACTCAAACACGAGGGAGCAAAACCAGGTCCCCTCAGCAGGAGGGTGCCAGAACAAGAGCCATGAGGCCAACCTTAAAAAAGCAAATAAATTAAATATTGTTTCAAAATCTGTCAGCAAAGAGCCTGTCTGGAGTTCCACTTCCTGCTCCTGGAGTTTTGTGGGATCATCCATGATTTTCTTCTTTTTCCTCATGAGCTCTCTGGGTTTAGAGGCTGCAGATTTTCCAGGGATCTCCTGGATGGTGGGGATGAATATTTTAATGAGTTAATAAAACCTCAGCTGTTATTTGGCTCCACCTGTGACACCCTGATAGAGGTGAGACAGGAATGTCAGAAATTTAGGGAATGCCTGGATTTATAGGGATGGAATTTGAGTTGGGATTAGAATTAGAATTTTCAGGATTCAGCGCCCAAACTTGGCTGTGAGATCTGAGAGTGACATCACAAAGGAACGGGATTTTGTTCCCAACTCCAGTGAAAAGAATGGGATTTCACTGTGAATCCCAATCCAGAGAAATGGGATTTCACTGTGAATCCCAGGGTAAATGAATGGGATTTCTTTGTGAATCCTGATGCAAGGAATAGGATTTCATCCTCAATCCCAGTCCAGAGAAATGGGATTTCACTCTGAATCTCTATGAAGAGAAAAGGGATTTAATTGTTAATCCCAATGCAAGGAATGAGATTTCATCCTCAATATCAATTCAGAGAAATGGGATTTCACTGTGAATCCCGGTGGGATTTCACTGTGAATCCCAATGACAAGAATGGGATTTCACTCTAAATCCCAATCCAGAGAAATAGGATTTAATTGTGAATCCCAGTGCAAAGAATGGGATTTCATCCTCAATCCCAATGCAAAGAATGGGATTTCACTGTGAATCCAAATGCCAAGAATGGGATTTCATTGTTAATCCAAATCCAGAGGACTGGGATTTCACTCTAAATCCCAACCGAGAGAAATGGGATTTCATTGTGAATCCCAATGGGATTTCATCCTCAGTCCCAGTCCAGAGAAATGAGATTTCACTGTGAATCCCAATGCAAAGAATGGGATTTCACTGTAAATCCCAACCCAGAGAAATGGGATTTCTTTGTTAATCCCAATGCAGAGAAATGGGATTTCACTGTGAATCCCTATGCACAGGAATGGAATTTCATTTTGAATCCCAGTGCAAAGAATGGGATTTGACTCTAAATCCCAACCCAGAGAAATGGGATTTCACTGTGAATCCCAGTGCAAAGAATGGGATTTGATGCTCAGTCTCAGTCCAGAGAAAGAGGATTTAATCCTCAATCCCAGTTCAAAGGAACAGGACTTCATTCTGAATTCCAATCCAAAGGAACACACCCACAGCAAATATCTGATAATCTCCCAACCTCCAAGGTATGGAGGGAATTTTATCCCAATTTGAAATGACAACATGAGACAGGCACGAATTATTATTGCATAATAAAATTATGAATTACAATAAACTAAAACATCTCAGAGAGCATTTTTCTCCTGGAGCCCTCCAAGTACAGGACAAGGAATTTAATCCAGGTGTCCCCAGCATCCTCAGTGTTGGACCACGTGTGTGGGTGGGATGGGACCTCTCCTGAAAGCCACACTTGGAGCAATTTTATTTCTACTCCAAATGCACAGGTGGAACAATAAGAAAAATGAGGCAAGACAAAAGGAAGGTAAAAAATAAGAAAATGAAGATGCAGCAGCTCATTAAGCACCTCCAGAGATAAACCTGGCTCTGCTCAAAGCTGATTTCCCCACCTGAAGAACGTGGCAGCATCTCTGTGCTGGTTATTCCCATCACCAGGCCAATTCCAAACCTTCTGTCACACACAGAAAGTTCAGGGAGTTTAAGAGGAAAATGCATTTATAGCCCTGGCTGCAGGAAGGCCAAGCAGATAAAGTTCAATGCCTGAACTTGAGGAGGTTTCAGATGCAATTCTGACACCAAACACACTGTGCCAATTTTCCAGCCCCAGCGAACGTATTAAATGCCATTGTCTTTCTAAGAAGAAAGGATCTATTCTATTTTCTTTTTTTTTTTTATTGACTGAGGAAGATTAAAGGTAATCTCCCTAAATCCTCAATCACCCCACAGGATACATTATTTTGGATGTGGCTGTGTCATTCAGAATATCACATTCTGTAATGGAGAGGACTTGGGTTATCCCTCCCTGCTTCTTTTTGTCCCTTCAAACACTCCTAAATCACAACCCTCTGCTTTTGCCACCCAGTTTAAATCTGGTTTTTAATTCAGAGTGGCCACAGCCCTCCAATTTTATTTAAAACTCTTCAGAAAGGCCAGCGGCCAAATGCAAGGGGGTTTCCTTCCTGCTGGACAAAAAGCCAAGTTCAGCTTCGCCAAGGTGGATTCGTTTCCTTGCTCCCCCTCTGCTCTCTCCCACCTCCTGTGATTAAAAAAAGAAAATAAATCAAAATCAATCTGAGCTCCCAAACAAACAGGTGGGGTGGGGAAAAAAAAAAAAAAACCAACAAAAAAAAACCCAGAAAAAAACCAACTGAATAAAACCACTTTGGCTTCATGAAATCCAATTTTTATCCAAAGATAAAACTTGCTGGAAGCGTCAGGGTCAGGTGGCAGCACGGGGAATTCCGGGGGAATTCTCTGCCTGTGTGTTCATCTGCCCAAAAGGAGGTGACAGCAGTCGGGTCTGTGCCAAATAAAGATTATTTCAGGCCTGGGGTTGCTGGGGACAAGTGACAAAGCCCAGCAGAGCCTGGACTAACCCAAGGGAAAAAGACAAATTGCTCTCATGTCAGTAATTCCCTGTCCCAGGAACACCACAGGGATTCTCTGGAATTTGGGGCCCAGAAAATGTTCAGAAATCTTTAATTCCCATAAAATCTGATTTTTCTGTCCTCTCCTGCTCTGCTCGCTTTGGGTTTGGGTGGCTCCAGGAGGCAGCAGTGAAACGGGAGCTTGGAAAGGAGATTGTCACCTCCAGAGGGACATTCCCACCTGGCCAGGCACCTGTTGGGGATTTTGGGATGGGGACAAAGCTTCAGCCCACAGTGGTCACCTGCACTCAGCCTATCAGGGATTGAAAGGCTCAAAATGGATTTAGAAGGAGCCCAGGCCAGGCTCAGCCAAGATGAATCTGCTGCAAAATTAAACCTGGCAGTCCAGAAGGCTCCATAACTTCAATAAAAATGGCAAAAATTTACAATATTAGGGAAAAAAACCCCCACCAAAGCAGGGGGTCTGAATTTCACATGAATTCTTGACCTTCTCCACCAGTTTTTCTTTGAAAAATCTGCATTTTCTTGGAATTCCAGCATTTATTTCCAAGCTCTACTGAAAAGACTGCTCTAATATGGACCAGGAGGGAAAAAGATTCATTTTTCCCAGAATTTTCTCACTTAAAGGGATTCAATCTCATCACTCTCTGCCATCCATCAGGGTACCATTGATCTCTAAAAGTTTTTTAAATAAAAAAGCAAATTTTGGATGTACAAATTGTATTAAAAGGAAGGATTTCAAAGCTAAATTTTGCCGTCTCACCTTTGCCATGAAGCCATTTCTGAGAGTTTCAAGTGAAATTTGAATTTTTGAATTTCTGAAGTCAGCTTTGAATTTTTCCCCCAATGTCCAGCACAGTGGGATGTTTACCTGAGTGAGCAGGACACAATTAGTGCTGGGCCCTAATTAGGCATTAATGACTGCAAGGATCCCAAATCGGTGACAATGGCCCAGTTTGGGGTCCTGGCTCTCCCCTCCACCCAAACCCCAGAGCCATCTCTGGTCCTTGCAGGCAGCTCCTCCAAAGGCAATTTGGATGATTTAATTGGAAATTATATTTAATAGGAGCTGCTTGTGCAATTCTCATGAACCCCAATGTCCCTTTTGCTTTCAGAGCCTTTTGCTGGTGCTGTTCCCTTGGATTCCTGGCTTTGTATCAGCTGGGTTTTTATCAGAGCCCAATTTGATGTTCCCAGGTATTTCAGAACACGCTGTTCATTGTTCAAATGTAATTTTGTTAGAAATAGGGTGGAAAACACTCTGGTATCTATTTTTTTATTTCTGTTTAAGAATTAGAGGCTTCAAATTCTCTGAATCTGATATGATTCAACAATTTTTAAAACTTTTAAAAGACAAAAGACACTGAAAGGGAAGCTGGGTTTGGGTTTAGATTCCAAAGCAGTTTTGGGTCCAAAATTCAGCCCCAGCTTTGGGGCACCCCCAGAAGGGGCAGGGAAAGGAAATCCCTGAAGAATTTGGGGAATCCTGAAATATCCTGAGCTGGGAAGGATCATCAAAGTCCCAATTCCTGCACAGGAAAACCCCCCAAAATCCCAAATTTTACCTTAATTAATATTTTTGATAATAATCATTGCTCTGAGCATGAAGAAAATAATTCTTAAATCTATATTTGATTCTTAATAAGTAATAGATAAATAATAATATTAGTCATGAAATAATAAAATTTAAAATTAAGTATATAAAATAAGATGTAAATTAAAATAGATAAAAATAAAATTTAAAATAAAATAACAATAATAAAACAATAAAAATAATTTAGAAATAATTAAAATGAAATAATAATTCTTAATAACAAAATTCTTATTTTATTATTATTTTATATTTTATTCTTATATCTATTTTATTATTATCTACTTTATTCTTAATAAATAATAAGTAAATAATAATAGGTATTAATAAAGTAATAAAATTTAAATAAAATAATATCAAAATTTAAATAAAATATATAAAATTAAAAATAAAATAACACTAATAAAATAATAAATAAAAAATTAATGATGATGAAATAATAAAATTATTAAATGAGTAATTCTTAATAATAAAATTCTTATTTTATTATTTTATTCTTATCTCTATATTTTAGCTACAGACTGGATTATGGCAGTGGGAAAATCCCTTTATTTCCCATATTTCCCATCCCAGTCCTGGCACTGGGGGTGGCCAAAGGTGAAATTTCTCTCCTTGCTGAATTGGAGCCTTTGCTTTTCTCCAACAGGGAACTGGTTTTCCAATTAAAAAAAAAAAATGGATAACCAAAAAATTGGTGTTTAAATTAAAAATTAAAAAGAAGGATAACACAAAATATTTGTTTTACAATAAAAAAAATGGGTGCAGTTAAACCTGAGGAAGGAGTTCAATCCCAGGGAGAGGAAAATCCCCTCCTGTCCTCATTCTCTCCTGCCTGCCAGGTGTTTCCTTGCAAAATTCCCTTTTTTAATTTATTTTTCAGTTCATTGCTGTGCAACCCCACTGGGCCTGACTGGAGAATTTCTCCCTCTCCAAAATGAAACCCAAGCAAAAATCCTGCGGGAAATCCACAATGGAAAAGCAAAAAAAGAAAAAAACCCCCTCCCCCAAAAAAAACACCACCAAAAAAACCCTTAATCATAAATGCACCTGAATTTTACTGTAATTTTGGCCTTGATAACACATTTTAACTTTTGGTGATAGAGAGAAAATGGGGATTTTTGGGAGAAGAGAAGGAAATAAGGAAAAGAAACAACATTTTTGCCTTGTGTGTGTCATTCCTGGGGACAGTCACTGCCTTTGGGCAGCTCTGCCCTGAGGAGCCCAAAGTGGGGGTGAAAGTGATCCCCCTAATTAAAATAATTATTTATTAACAAGAAATAAAAATATTCCCCACTAAAATGGTAGTTGATTTACACTAAATGGAAATATTCCCCACTAAAATAATTATTATTAGCAATAAATGAAAATATTCCCCACTAATTAAAATAATTCCCCTCTCCAAAGATGACTCAGGTCCTGTGCAGAGCCAGAATTTTTGCCCATTTCAGGATTAATGTTGCCAAAATTTGGAATCCTGCTCGGTGCTGAAGTGAAATCTCAGCAAAAATAAAAAAGCTGCTTTTAGAGATCCATGGCTGCATTCCTATTTATCTTTCTTTTTTATTAAAAAATCCAACTAATAAAATAAAAGGCAGAGGAAGCTGAATTCAGCCAGTGCTGCCCAAAGTGATGAAATCTTTGGAAGAGAATGCCAGATGTCAGCAAAAACTCATTTACTCCTTTGCTCAGCCCAAGTGAGAAGGCAAATTTTCCTTTTTTTAATTTATTTTGGAATAAAGACAAGCCAAGGATGACAAGATTGTGTAGAAGAGACAGCAAAGCCAACAGAAAAAGGAGACAAAAACAAGATTGTGAGGATGAGGGGAAAAGTGGCAGCAGATAAGGGACTGAAAGAATTCAGCTTGGGAAAACAGGAGCTGGGATAAAACTCTGGGTGCTGGAATTGGGCTAAAAAATGGGAAAAACAAGGGAAAGGTGAACTCTGAGAAATTCTTTGGGGTTTTGTTCCATCTCCCCTGTTTGCCACTCATGTGGGCACTTCTTGAAGTAAAAAATTAGCTCAGTTTTAACACTATGAATATGGAATATTTAATAATTTTATACATAAATATAGTAATAAATAATACATTTCTATATAATATACATTTCTATGGATTATATTGTAATATAATAATACATTTCTAAATAAATTAATTGCTTTTTGGAAGTCAGTCCGAGGTTCCTTCACTGGAGAAAATTCAAGATTGGGAATCAGCAAATGGGTGTTGGTATGAGCAGGGAAAGAAAAAGAGGTGAAAATGCCTAAATGACCCAAATTAGCTCATTTTTAACACTACGAATATGGAATATTTAATAATTTTATTAATAAATATAATAAATATAATACATTTCCTCATGGGAAAAGGGGAGGCTCAGTGCCAGGTTCATTCACTGGAGAAAATTCAACATTGGGAATCAGCAAGTGGGTGATCCCAAATTAGCTCATTTTTAACACTATGAATATGGGATGTTTAATAATTTTATCAATAAATATAATAATAATAATTAAATACATTTATAAATAAAATATAAATTTATTGATTGTTGGAAGTCAGACCCAGGTTCATTCACTGGACAAAATTCGAGATTGGGAATCAGCGAATGGGTGTTGGTATGAGGAGGAAAATAAAAGCTGAAAGTGCCTAAATGACCCAAATTAGCTCATTTTTAACACTATGAATATGGAATATTTAATAATTTAATAAATAAATATAATACATTGACAAATAAATTGATTGCTTGTTGGAAGCCAGCCCCAGGTTCATTCCCTGGAGAAAATTCAAGAGTGGGAATCAGCAAATGGGTGTTGGTATGAGGAAGAAAATAAAAGCTGAAAGTGCCTAAATAACCCAAATTAGCTCGTTTTTAACACTCTGAACCACGTTTTGTTCTCTCCCTCGCAGAGCAATAAATCCCAATAAAGCAGGAACCATCCATCATCAATATTTGATGGAGGCAGAGTCGCTGCTTCATGCAGGAAATGATGCGATGGCACCAAGGGCTGGGAGCGGAGCCAGAGCCCCTCCTGGGGCAGGAGCAGCTCCCTCACCCCATCCCAAGCTGCACTAATTGCACTAATTGCACTAATTGCTCCTTTTCCTTGGACATTTATTAATTGAACACCCAGAAAAGGGTCCTGAGATTCTCCTTGCAGCAGCTTTTCCTGCCGGGGTGGCAGAGCAGGTTGGGGGATTGAAGCAGCCTCTGGAATGGCAGGAAGAGAGAATTTTAACAGATTTTATCTCAATATCACTGATAAATCCGTGATTATTATCTCAACTGGTGATATAATCAGTGATTATTATCAAATAATTCAAATATATTATCTATATATATAATATTATTAAATATATTCAAATAGTCTCCGGTAGAATCATTCCAGACATCTCATGCAGCTGCTACTCAGCCAGTTGTCTTTATTAATTCTTAAAATTATTTTAATTTATTATTTTATTCTTTTTATTATTTATTTAATCATTTTTATTCTTTCTATTTCATTTAATTTATTGTTTTATTCTTTTTATTATTTATTTAATTATTTTTATTCTTTCTTTTTCAGAGTTTTCCCCTCAATTTTGGCTCAGTGTTATTATATCAACTAATGTCCAATAGAATCATTCCAGACATCTCATGCAGCTGCGACTCAGCCAGTTTTCTTTATTCATTTTTTAAATTAATTTTATTTATATTTTTATTAATTTAATTATTTATTTAATGGTTTTATTCTTTAATTTTTCAGAGTTTTTCCCTCAATTTTGGTTCTTGCCTGCAGGTCACCTCAGCCTTTTGGGAGGGTTGAAGGGACCATTTTGGTTCATCTTGGGTTCATTTTGGGACCATTTTGGGACCATTTTGGTTCATTTTGGGACCATTTTGGTTCACCTTGGGTTCATTTTGTGATCATTTTGGTTCATTTTGGCTGCAGCCCTGGCTGGGCTCTTGTGCTGCCCAAGGTGGATCCATGGAGGAGATGCTTTGAATAAATCCCTGCTTTATTCTGTAACTCTGTCCAGCCTCTGCTCCAGCTCAGCCTTCTCAAGGCATCAGAGTTTGGGTGGAAATTCAGTGCTTTGTGTAATTTCTCCTGTTTTTGGGATCCCACGTGGTGCCCAAGCCAAGCAGGAGATGCTGGGACTCACCTGAGGAGCCCATGGTGGTGCTGGAGAGCCTTTCCTGCCAAACTTTTCCTCTTGCCCCAAAATCAGGGAGATTTCTGGGCAGGAGAGAGCAGAGCAATGAACTGTGGAGCATCTCTGAACCCTCAGCAGGGCTGAGTGCCGGGCAGGAGGAGCAGTTTGTGGTGAGGAGCTCCTGGAATTCCCAAGCAATTTGCTTGTGCAAATTGTGCTTTGCAACACCAACTTCTGGGGAGTTTTTTACAGGGATGGTTTGACAGACAGGCTGTCCTTGAAGAGGTTCTGCCAAATTTTCCCCAGGACTTTTCTCTCTCAGTATCTTTGGATTTTCTATGGATCTTTGGGATCTCATCACAGAAAACAAAACTGTGTTGTCAGCAGCTTCCCAACCCCCCTCTGAAAGATGCAGTTGCATAAATTCAGGTTTAGATTCAACATTTAGCAAAAAATTTACATTTCCCAGCCCTTTCCTGGAGAGTTAAAAGGAGTTTAAGGAGTTAAAGGGAGGCAGGACCTTCAGTGCATCTCCCTGCCTCCTCCAGCACTCCCAGTGCACATCGGAGACCCCAAAACCATCAGGACCCCATAATCACTGTTCCAAATCTCCCTGTGGGATCTCATCACCTCCAGGGCATTTTCCAGATACCTCCCACGGCAGCTGGGGGCTCCACAGGGCTCCCACATTGCTTTTCCCAGTGGAAATTTCCCAATTTCCACCTCAAACATCCTTTTTTGAGAGCCCAGGGATCTTTCCCCCACCTCCTGCTTGTTGCTTTGTGTATTTTGGCAGGTGCCTGCTGCTTCTACCATGGAGAAGCTTTTGTGCCTCTCCAGACGAATTCTTTGTAGGTGCAACTCCAGCAAAACCTTTGAAGTGTTGGGCTGAGAGGTCACCCAAGGAATGTCCATGTTTGTCATCAGGAATTGGGGCCAAGTCCTGCTCACCTCCCAAAATAAAACCTTTGAAGTCGGGAGAAACGCTTCACAGGCACAAGGGGAAATTTTGGGCACTGGAACATGAAGGTAAATTTCACATCATGACCTTTTATTCTTTTTCTGCTTAATTTATTATCTCACGGAAGTTTTTCCTCCCTCCTTCCCCCCCTCCCGCCTCCACTTTTTGCCTGAATTTGACACTGATGTTGGTCAGGCAAAAAGTCAAACACCCAATAATCATTGGGAAACAGGTCCAGGAGAGTTCAAAGGGCTGGGAAATGTAATTTCTTTGCTAAATGTTGAATCTAAACCTGAGTTTATGCAACTGCATCTTTCAGAGGGGGGTTGGGAAGCTGCTGACAACACAGCTTTGTTTTCTGGGATAAAGTCCCAAAGATATGGAGAAATCCCAAAGATACTGAGAAATACAACAAAGAGAGAAAAAGTCCTGGGGAAAATTTGGCAGAACCTCTGCAAAGACAGCACCAGATGCCCCCAAAGAGGAAATTACAACATGTGGCAGCTGTGGTTTTTTGGTTAAGCAACTTTTTCTCAAAGTTCAAAGCATCTGGGGAAAGTAACTGCTAACAGAGTGAGACAGATTTATGGAGCCCACACATGGCAATATTTTGGTATAAAATTAGTAAAAAATGATTAAATCCCCGAGATGAAGAGATTAATTCCTCTGAGTTTGCATTCTTTGAAGAGCAATCATATTTTGACTTTGTCAACTGGAAGAATTGAGTAATTTCTTGGATTAACTGATCACAAGAGTTGTAATCCATAATAAAAGTCCAGACAAAGCTGCCAGATCCTTTGTTTCTCAAAGGATTTGGGTAATGAGTTGATTTGGCATTAACAGAATGCATCCCAGACTGCAATCCCATGCCCTGGGTCTAAAGGGGGGATTCAGGAAGATGAGGCACTTAATCAAAGCCTTCAACATCTTTTTCTAATGTGGGGAAATGATTGTTTATATGAGTTTCAGGATTGGTCAATTTGGGAGAAAGGTTTTGTATAAATCTCTGGTGCATGGCATGAGCACTGCCTGGACTTAGGCAGCCAGGCTCCAATGAGATATAAATATATCAAAACATATATAAACCCCTAGAAATGCCCTTTTGAGCCACAAACAGGACAATTTGCAGCAGTTTCCACTGCAGGTTTGTGTTTATTCTCCCTTTTTACAGCACTTCTGTGGTTTTATGCTTTGTGTTTCAGTGAGAGCCAGAAGAGACCCTGACCATCTGCTGCCAGACTCAGGGCTTTAAATGCCTTGTTTAGAGCTAATAAAGCCCTAAATTAAATTCCTAAATGAAGTTAAAGCTCCTGGAGCTCGGGGAGGCTGTGGGTACCTGCAGGGATGGCAGGTGATGGTGTTTCCAGGTGTTTCCCTGCCTGGTCCCCTCCCTTTGCAGCAGCTCCTGCTCCTGCAGTGCTGGCACCTGCTGCGAGCCAGATCAGGGAAATGATGCTCCTCAAAATTAAACCAAATGTTCTTTTGCTGCTGGGCTCTTTGTGAGCCAGCTCCATCCCCAGGCTGCTCTGTGGTGCAATCTCTGGCTGTGCTGGCACAGGGGAGCCTGGCTCGGGGTGCTGGGAGCTGAGCAGAGAGCTCAGGACCAGCCCAGTGTGAAATCATGGTCAGGAGAAGCTCCAGAGCTTTGGGGTTTACTGTCTTTCCCCTCCCTCCATGTCTGCACCGAGTGCAAGGGGTGACACTGTAACAGGAATTATTAACTCAGTTTAAACCCTCCTGGATCCTTCTCCAACCCTCGTGGTCCAGCAGGGACCTCTCAGCAGCCAGCTCATCACATGAACTTCTGTCAGACCTTCCAGGAGGCTTTGGCTTTTCATCCCAAAACCTTTGGTGGGCCTGACCCACGCTCTCAGGCTGAGTTAACCCTTCTGCTCATGAGACGGGGCAAAAAACCTGCAGGTATCCCAGAATGGGGAGGGATGAGGAGATGCTGAATGTGCTTTTTAACCCTTTCCTCCTTCTGACCTGCCTGTCCTGGTGTGTAGTAGCCATCCCTGGTGTGAAGTGACCATCCCTGGTGTGTAGTGACCATCACTGATGTGCAGTGACCATCCCCGGTGTGCATTGACCATCACTGGTGTGCACTGACCGTCTCTGGCCTTTAGCGACCACCCCTAACATGCAGTGGTCATCTCTGATGTGCACTGACCATCCCTGGTGTGCAGTGGCCATTCTTGGTATGCACTGGTCATCCCTGGTCTTTAGTGACCACCGCTGATGTGCAGTGGTCATCTCTGATGTGCACTGACCACCCCTGACATGTAGTGATCATCCCTGGTGTGCACTGACCATCCCTGGTGTGCACTGGCCAT
>JAXCLO010000057.1:1818974-1829946 GCA_035583995.1 Arremon aurantiirostris | reverse complement strand
TATTATATTATATTATATTACATTACATTACATTATATTGCGTTACATTCTATTACATGACATGACATGACATTATATTATATATTCCATGATATTATATTATTATTATATTATATTATATTACATTACATTACATTACATTACATTACATTATATTACATTGCATTGCATTGCATTGCATTACATTGCATTACATTATATTAGATATATTGCATTACATTACTTTACATCACATTATATTATATTACATGATATTAAATTATATTGCATTAAATTATATTACAATATTATATTATATTATATTATATTATATTATATTATATTATATTATGTATGCACACACATTATTTCTATACAGAAATGAATATATACAATGTTGTTGGGCTATTTAATAATGCCCAATCTTGAGGTTTGAGGTGTCTGCTAAGGAAGGCAGGAGCCTCTCTTGAAATGAAAAATCCAAACCCCTCCCTCAGAAACCCTCTTACTCTGATGATATCTGGGCACTGATAATTATCGCAGTAAATTGATAATAATAATAATAATGTTAATTGAATAATTAACAGTAAAGACAATCATAGAGCATCCCAGTTTGGAAGGGACTCCCAAGCCCAGCTGCTGACAGGAGTTGTGTTGTGATTAAACTGGATCTTTATGATATAAAAATTGCAATTTATATGATTTTTAAAGGATATGGAAACATAATCTCAGTTCAGGAGTTTTTTCCTGTCATTCTTATAAGACACAACAAAGAAGAAATTACGCTCTAGTGGCCTTAAATCTAAGTTTAAGAAGTGGCTTAAGTTAGTGTGCACAGAAAGATGTTTAAAGAGCTCTGTTAATGCTGGAAATCTCCTTTATTTCTTTGATCTGACAAAATTTTTATTATGAAATAAAATCCCCCACATACATCACCGAGGACTCGTCTGCAGCATCACTAAATTAATATTTCTCTTGGAATTCAATTCTTCAAAAATTGCAGTGACATTTGGAAGAAGTCCCCACACTCAGCTTCTCCTGCAACTAATTAATTGTGACACCATAAATATTTTAGAAAGTACCGTAAAGAGGTTTATTGAGATTTATTTTTTGTTTTACAGCTGGTTGCAAGGCAAGAAGTGCTGCTGCTCCCAGAGCTGTGCTTTGCACAGGAATGGAAACCAAAGCCTGTCACCCTCTCAGGGAACATCTTCCCCAAGCATTTGTTCATAAATTAGAAACCAACCTTTAGCCCCTGCCAGCAGTGCCCAGAGGGAATTTCCACGTCTGCACACAGGAAAAGATTCCAGCAGCTCCCGCTCCCCGAGCAGGGAAAGGCCCTGCACGTGCTGGGAGCACAAATCCTGATTAAAATCCTGATTAATGTCACATTCACTGGATGTCACCTCAGCTCTGCGGAGGTTAATTTGGTGTGAGCCCTGTGCATGAGCCAGCAGGAGCTGTCCCCAGCTCAGAGCAGCCCACAGCCACATCCTGTGCACTAACACCCCAAATTCCTCGGATTTTAGACCTTCAACTTCCATGGGAAAGGCCCAAAAAATTCATAAAATCTGCTACTGCAATGACATTTCTGATCCCTGTGGGTAGTGACGCTTTTTTATCAGTTTAACCTGAATTTTCCCTGCCTTAAAATCTCTGGACAAGGTGGGGTGTAATCCTCAGAACAGCACAAGGCAGAGATGTTTTCAGGGAATGCAAAATCTGCAGGATTGCACCTCAATATTCTTGTGGTTTTTTAGTCCTAAAGAATTCCCCAATGGCATTTCTGGTTGGAAATTCTGAGTGGAAACCAAAGGGGTTCCCCAAGCACGGAATTGAAGATTTCTGGAGAATTTAAAGCAGATCTCACTCCTCACACTGGCTTGGTAAGGAAAGCATCAAGACCAGGGTGAGAAGAGAAAGAAAACCCCCAAAATATTCATATTTTATATGAATTATTCCATTTTCATTTCCCCCATATATTCATATTTTAGCTGGATTTCACAGAAACTGTTGATAACTTCAGATTTAAACCAAACCTTCCTCTTCCAAGGTGAATATTTCCTGCTGGGGGTTCATTTCTCCCCTTAGGCACAGCCCTAGGCCAGGCTCAGAGCCCAGCACTGCCCAGCCCCAGCCTGACCTCTTCTGACCTAAAAAGAAAATCAGTTTAAGCAGCAAGCAGAGAAATTTGGTGCCATTAAAGGAACCTGAAATAAAATTTGGCATTTTCAGTGGGATTTTTGCACGTCAGGGTTAAGATAAAGATGCTGCTTTAGTTTGAGCAGGTGATAAAATTCGTTCTGGAGCTGACAGATCCACACGAGATTCCTCATGGTGGGCAAAGTTTAACAACACCAGGAAAATTTAAGGAACTCTTCAATTCAAAGAATCATTTTCAGAGCTGGAAGGGACCAAAGGATTGAAATCCAAGTCCAGGAAATTGCAGCATCCCTTTATAGATACAGAATTTCCTGATGTCTTCAGGAAAATTCAAACCTGTACTAAAATCTCTTTTTTTTTTTTCCCCAAATGCCCATTTTTGGAGCAGTTTTCCCAGGATAACAGCCACAGTTATTACTAAAATCTTGGGGTTTTTTCCCCCAATCCCAAATTTTCCAGGCCCAGCCCAACTGTGCAGAGCCTCTCCCATCTCCCAGCCATTCCTGAAGGATCATTTGTTCTGAGACAAATCAAGACAAAATTATTAAACTATTTAATTAATTAATTAATTAATTAATCTATAGTATATTTATATTTATTTCTAATTAATCAATTAATTAATAATTTTGGTGTTTATGAATTATTCCACAATTATTCATTATGGAGTCACCAACACAACTCATCCAAATTAAAATGAGGTTCCAATTCTTTGACTCTATTTACATTTTCCCAAATATTTTTGTGCTGCCTGTTATTATTTTATTTCCACTTTTCCCTCCTTAAACCAGCATCTTTTGCCTTCTTTTCTCCTCCACACCCCTTAATAATTTCCACACCAGTGGTGCAAATTAATTCAAAGCTGATATCTTGTTCTCCTCACCCTCTGGAGAGGCCAAGAGCTGGTTGGGAATTGAAATGGTTGGCCAAAAAAAAAAATAATAATAATAATTAGGAATAAGACTTGAAAAAGTCAAATTATCTTGAAGTTTTTGCAGCCTTAATGCACTGAGAGCATTAAAGTGGCTGTGGGGAGTTAAGTGTTGTTATTTTGAAGAGGTTTAATGAGAGCTGCTCGTGTTCCGCCATTAAATGGATAAAAGCTTTCCTTTATCTGCGGCAGAATTTCCTTCACCTGTAACTCTATCCCCTGTTAATCACCGTGTTCTCTGCATGAGGAGCTCTTTAAAAACCCCAAGAGCTGAACAGGGTGTTCTTGTCACAAATCCCACATCTGACCCTTCTCTGTGCCCTGGCAGAGCACCAGGAAAGGGTTAAAGAAAAACAAACTGATTTTGAGGGCAGCGTTGCATTACCTGGGGCCAAAATCCATCACAAAGTGGCTTTGGGGGGTGGCTGGGCTGAAAGGGGGGAAAAGGAAAAGAGAGAAAAAAATAATCAACATGAAAAATAAAATAAAAACATTTCCGTGTGCTCAAAGGACGTGGACAGAAATGAACAGAGCTGCGAAATGCTGCATTAATTAAATTAATTAATTTAATTAATTAATTAAATTAAACAGAGCTGCATTAATTTCTGGCACAGAAATGAAAGGTTTTTATCTAAAGATAAACCCTTCAATGGAAATCAACTCCAAAGATAAAAACTATCAATGAAAATGAACCTCAAAGATAAAAACCATCAAGGAAAATCAACCCCAAAGATAAATCCTTCAATGAAAACCAACCCCAAATATAAAAATCATCAATGAAAATGAACCCCAAAGATAAAAACTATAAATGAAAATCAACCCCAAAGATAAAAACCTTCAATGAAAATGAACCCCAAAGATAAAAACTATAAATTAAAATTAACCCTAAAGATAAAAACCTTCAATGAAAACTAACCCCAAAGATTTATTTATCATGGTTGTACTCAGACAATAAACATCTTAAGACCACCTTGCATTGAAAATTTGCATTTATCTGCAAGACATTCCTCCAGCAATGCATTAAATTCTCTGTACTCAAATATGCCAAGGTTCGGAGTGCATTAAATTGATGCTAGGAAAGGAACTAGGAAAAAGAAAACCTGTTTGGGCTCAGATTTTTGATTCTTCTAGGTCCTTATACACAAAAACCACTGAAAATATTCCTAATTATTAATTTGCTCCAGAGTTACAGAACATTGCTTTCAGTGCATGTGATAATTCTGGAGAAAATGGAGGAAAAAGGGAATTTCTGAGCTGCAGAAGCAGCTGTAGAATCTCTCTCCGTGCTGAGCTGAGGTCTCCACACAGGAGAGGATGAAAATCACTGCAGTAATTTTTCTGCAACTGGGACAAATCCAAATTGATGGTCAGTTCCTTTAATCCTGCTAATTACATGAAGTGTTCCTCACTCCTCAGCATTTTTATTTTATATCGCTTGTCCAAATAGATCCAGCTCTTAGTGGCCAGGCCAGAAAATCACAGTGAGAACCAGCAGTGTTCCAGGAACATCAGGTTCTCATCGTCCTGGCCTGGGCTCCACAAATCCGCTCAATGCCAAAACCTTCTCGATCAGTGGTTAAAAGCGGGGTGAACGTGAGGGTATTTGGACAGAACCAATTTTTGGGGAATAGCGGCAGAGAGAACCTCAAATAAGGGAAGAGCAAGAGATCTTTGTCCCATCCCTGGAGCAAGGGAGACTCTGGAAGGTCCCCTGCCCATGGATGGAGGGATGAGATGAGACTTAGGGTCCTTTCCAACCCAAACCACTCCAGGATCTGTAGAAGATGTGGAAGATGTTGGAAATCCTTTCCAGCCCAAACCATTCCAGGATCTGTAGAGGGAGATATGGAAGCTGTTGCAGGTCCTTTCCGACCCAAACCATTCCAGGATCTGTAGATATGTAAGATGGTGCAGGTCCTTTCCAACCCAAACCATTCCAGGTTCGGTAGGAGATGTGGAAGACGTTGCAGGTCCTTTCTGACACAAACCATTCCAGGATCTGTAGAAGGAAATCTGGAAGCTGTTGCAGGTCCTCTCCAGATGCTGCAGAATTCTGCCACACCTTGGTGTTTCCATGATTTTGGTTTTCAAAGCTCCAATCCACTTTTAAACTTTTAAATATTGCATGAAGCAGCAGGCAGAGCCCCTTTTGGAGAACCTGAGGACCTTTTATCTGAGAACCTTAAAACCTTTGATTTGAGAACCTTTTACCAATTGATTTTGGCTCAAATAAACGAAAATTGGACTTTTCCAGGGGTTGATGTCATTCCCATTCTGCTGAGCCTGGCATCTCAAGGAAAATGCCTCTTCTTGATTTCCCAGTTGTGATTTCTCCTCTTGCCTCTTACACAAAGTGGGCAATTCACTTCACATCCTCATTTTACTCCACTTGTTTTCCTTCCTTCCATCCCTGACTTAGGGCCAGATCTAAAAACAGGGACAGAGTTTGTGTCCCCCAGGAGGGGACAGGGACCCTGACAAGATTTTTCCATGGAGTGAACCAGGCCCTGAGCATCGGCCCCATGAGTTATTCCCAACAAAGCCACTGATTTATTCTTTATTTGCCCTGAGCAAATAGAGCCTCTCCATGGGCAAACATTTGCTTTAGAGCTACTGCTGGGAAGTCCTTGCTGAAAAAGGGCCGAGGGATCATTTTCCTGGAGGTTTTGCATTTTCTGAGGGTTTGAAAGAGCTGCAGCCAAAAACATCCTCATTTTACTCACCTCCTGAGCAGAGGGACGGAATCCCTGCGGGCGAATAAAACTTGATATCGAAATTTTGGGATATCCACCACCCCACATGCCACAAGGACCCTAAATCCCCTCAGGACTGAACACAACCAGATTTTCCCTGCAAAAAATAAAAAAAGACGGGAGAGTTGAGGTGGTGAAAAGCTGAGCAGCTGCTGCCCACACTCAGCCCCTCATGCACATAAACAACCCCCAAATCCGCGGCGATGTTTAACGCGGAATTTCTGCCCCGCTCACATGTTTATACTCATTATGCAGATGTTTATTAGAGCTGCTCCCAATGTTTGGACAGCAAAACCCCAGGAGAAAAAGCAGTTTTGTCCCCACTGCAATGTTTGGCTGGATTGTTTCAATTTCTTCTCCTCGGCAAGAGTCAAATATTTAATTTGAAGCCAGTAAATATTTTGCTTTAATTTTCCTATCGCAGTAGCACAATAATATTTTGTATCGTGTTTCTTGATGACTGAAGAAAAAAATAGTTCTGATTGAAGATTTGGGGAAATCTTTTCCAGAGGAGTCTTTTCCACATCTTCTCTTCCAGAATTAGGAATATTTCCAATATTCTGGAATATTTCCAATTTCCTGGGCACCTTTATGTGTTGGAACACACCAGGACAGAGGGGAACAACCCTTAAAACTTTATTTCTGTTGTTCCAACAGAAATTCTCACTTCAAATCTCTCCAAAAAGAGAAAAATAATGTGTATTAATGAAGTCATTCATGCTGATTAAGTATTTCAGAGGCTGTAAAGCATTTTCTGCATTACTGGAGGTATGATAGTGCCAAAAAATTGGGATTTTACCTTAGAACTGAAAAATAAAGGAGTTTCCACAGGTTTAGCTGTGCTCCTGAGCTGACAGCAGGATTTTAGTTTTGAAGGCAGAAGCCAGCTGGGTTGGGAGGAGAAGGATCTGGGAACCTGAGAGCCTTAAATACAAATTATTTTATTTTCTTTGCTGTAAGTGGAGAGGTCCAATATATAACCAGGCAGCCAGGGATAAATAGGGCTGTATATATATAAATATACTTAAAATATACATAAATATAAATAAATATATATAAATATCTGCTGTTTTCAATACTGGACTTATGGCCTTGTATCCATTCAGTGCTCACTCCCAACTCCTCCACGTTATTTTTTACCTTGACCTCTTTGTCTTTCTCCCCTTGGCCCTATAAAACTTCCACCCTGCCCCAGCACTCTTGTTTGTTTTAATTATTTTAACAGCTTTTTGCTACAGTTCAGTTTTGGGGACAATTTTGGGTTTTCTTGACACAAAATAATGAAACTGAAGAGGGAAAACCTTGTGCAGTTCCCCTGTGACATCTCCCATGGGTGTCACCCCCTGGTCTATGGTGACATCTCCCATGGGTGACATTCCCTCTTTGACATCTGCCATCGGTGAGCCCTCTCCAGGGTGACATCTCCCATGGGTGTCCCTGTCCAGGGTGACATTCCTCCTGTGACATCTCCCATGGGTGTCTCCCCTGATCCATGGTGACATCTCCCATGGGTGTCCCTTTTCCATGTTGACTTTCCCCTATGACATCTCCCATGGGTGTCCTTGTCCAGGATGAAATTCCCCTGTGACATCTCCCATGGGTGTCCCCCCTCTCCATGGTGACATCTCCCATAGGTGTCCCTGTCCATGGTGACATCCCCCTAGGACGTCTCCCATAGATGTCCCCCGTGGTCTATGGTGACATCTCCCATGGGTGACATTCTCTCTTTGACATCTGCCATCGGTGAGCCCTCTCCAGGGTGACATCTCCCATGGATGTCCCCTCTCCAGGGTGACATCACCCATGGGTGTCCCTATCCAGGGTGACATTCTCCTGTGACATCTCCCATGGCTGTCCCCTCTCCAGGGTGACATCACCCATGGGTGTCCCTGTCCAGGGTGACATTCTCCTGTGACATCTCCCATGGCTGTCCCCTCTCCAGGGTGACATTCCCCCCTCCCAGACCCCCCAAATCGCAGCCTCAGTGCCCAAAATTCCACCTGACCCCAAAGAGAGTTTGGGATGGGCCTCGGGACTCCCTGAGGAGCCCCTGAATCCCCCAATGGTGCAAAGGCCTCCTGTGATTTTGGGAGTGATTTTAGCTGAGCTCTGCCAGCCCAGGAGGGGAGGGAAAGTTTGGGTTTGTTATTGACCCCCTCAGGCCATTGATGGGATTTATAATCAATGGAATTGTGATAAATATTGCGCTTGTTTGTCTCATTCTGCAATAAATGTGATAAAACACAGGCTCTGTCTCCAGTGTTTTTGCACTGGACTGACTTTTAAAGATACCTGCTTGAATTATCTTTTATAGCAGCTCTCTTCTCCAAAATTTGAGCAATTTTAGCAGCATTTTGCACAGCAGAGGCAGGAGGAGGAGAAGTGTTGATATTCTGATATTTATTTTGCAGATATTCACCCAGAGAGGTGCTTGCCGCGTGAAACTCAGCTGGAAAATGCACAAACAAAGTGATTTTCCAAAGTACAAACCCTGCTCGTCATTTTTTACTCTCAGCCCACCTCTGCAGCAATCCCTGAGAATTCCTCCAGTTCCTGGCTCTCAATTCTGCCCCAAAGGCAGCAGGGCTGAAGTGAGATTTGGAACTAAAGCTGGATTTCACCTACCTGAGGTTCTGCTGAGCCTTCTTGTCCCCCCAAGGGGTTTTAATTAACACCAGGCACTGGTGGGACTCCAAACCTCGTTCAGGATTTAATTAAGACAGGACTAATTGACCTCCCTAAAGGGAATCTTTAATACAATAAAAATAGATCTAATATTATCTAAATATATAAAAATATTATCTAAATATATAAAAACATGTACAATAAAAATACCCAAGTTTGTCTGCAGACTCGCTGTCATGATCCTGATTTTCCCTTTTAAAAGTGCTGCTGTTGACTTTTTTCCAGGAATTTTTTCCAGCTCCCTCCATAGGATATGAAATGTTAATCTTTGACTTGACAGTAATCTTTGCCTGTCATTAACAACATCCCCTCAATAAAAACAGACTTATTTCCCCCCTAATTCACCGCAGATCCACACTCCAGACACTTCCCAGTTGTTTCATCTCAAAAGGATTAAAACACTTGCAAATATTCAATTTAATCCACTCGAAGGGAGGGCAGAAATTAATCCTAATTAAGCCTCAGCAGCTGTAATTCTTAGTAGGATGAATTATCTAATGGGGATTCTTGCTGAAGAATGGGGCTGAGTCATGGGCATCCCATTTCTTCTGGGCTACAAATCACGCCAAAATATGAAAGGAACAATTCTTTTCTTCCAAAATCAATAGGAGGAAATTGATCCCCAGCCTCGCCGGGCTTTATGGCACGGTTCTGGTTCTGCAGAACAATAAAAACCTCAGAGCTGTTTGCAGAGCAGGGGGAGCAGAGCTTTTATTAGGGATGGAAACACCAGGAACCTGTGGCCCAGGAGCCTGAGAGCTTTTGGCTGCTTTTCATCCCAGGAAAGCTGCAGGAACTGAAGGGTTTGATCTCCAGGCAGCTCAGAGAGCCCAGCTCAGGAGCGTTGGGCACCTGGACTTCAAAGGATGATGAACAATTTGGGGTGGAAGGATTTTTTTGGGACCACCAGCAACACCTGGGTCCACTCTGCCTCATTTGCACAGCACTAAATGTTCATTATCTCATTAATTATCACCTGCATGGGGTTAATTTTGATTAATTCCACTCTCAGGAGCACAGCCTGTGGTGCCCTGTGCAGAGGTGAGTCCTGGTGCAGTGTTTTCAGGATTTAAGTGACCCTGTTTCTGACTGGAAAGGCCCTGATTTAGTGGATTTTGGGGATGGAAAATCCCCCCAGAGGCTTTGGGAAGCTGTTGGATAAATGCTGCGTGTGCAGAACATGCTGGGAGTTGTTCCATGTGCACCTTGTGGGAATGAATGAGCACAGAATTGATTCTTTCTTACAAACTCCTTTTATTTTGTGGCTGGAAAAGTTTCCAGCTGCCACCAGGTACCAAAAAATTGCTCCATGGATGAGCTGCTGAAATTCCTTCTTTTGTGAAATCCTGACTGATACCTCACTCCAGGTTTTCTTCCTGTGGATATGCAGGGCAGGGAGGAAGGCCCTCAATACAGCCCATAATAAGCAGCCATTAAAAGGATTTAATAAAATATCAGCCTCATTAAACCAAAATGACATAAAAATAATGTCATGATGCAGGAAAGAAATGTTCTTGTCTGGCTCTAGGATCGTTGTTTACTTGTTTGTTTGCATCTGAAATAATCTTTACCCCAATTTCCCAGTTTTCTTCCATAAATATACAAAATATTAGCTGGCTGCTTGATTCAGTTGGAGCTAAATATGGCTTTTTAATTTCAGATAGATCTTTCTGCTGCCCTAAAATGGCAATACATGTGCAGGGCCATGCTTAGCGTGAGGAACAGATGTTGTGCCTGAAATACTCCTGTAAACAAGGCCTTGAAATGCAAGGTTTGGGAGGCTCAGACTATAAAAACAACACAAAAAAAAAGATCAGTTCAGTCAGGTCATTATTGGGATCATTATTTCTGTCTTGAGGTGACAAATCTGAATCACCACGTGACTTCCCAGCTTGCTGGAAACCATGGTGGAGCAGGAGCTGCTGCCATGGAGATTTATTCCAGGACTGGCTGTCCCTTAATTCCCTCCAAGAACCCCACCCTGACCCAGAACTGTCCCATTTCATGCCAAGTGACACCAGGGGACAAATCTCAGGTTGTGTTCCTTGCCCTGGCAGGTGGCACCTGAGCTGCAGGAAGTCACAGATGGTGCTGGGCAGGGTTTAAACCTGCCTGGCTCTGGGCTGGGCTCTCTGGGAGCTCATTGAGCCTTGGAGTGGCTGCCTAAACCAGAGACTAAACAAAATTAAGAGAATAATATTGGGTATTTATTTTGGGCCTTCAATAAATACACCTCAGGCAGCCAGAAGCCTCTGAGGGGTACACCCAAGATGGACAATGGCACGAGTTTTTCAGACAATCATAAATTTGGTCCATTTATATATCAGGGTTAATCATCCAATTACAGGTAACGAAGTGATTTATTCCATGTTTTCTCCCCCAACTCCCTTTTGTTTCCATCTCAGGGCCTGAGGCAGTGAGGTGTCCTTGACTGCCAGGCCTGGAGAGGAATTGTTGTGTCTGC
>JAXCLO010000057.1:1743976-1766203 GCA_035583995.1 Arremon aurantiirostris | reverse complement strand
TGCCCAAGGCCAGGCTGGACACTGGGGACAGTGGGAGGTGTCCCTGCCATGGCAGGGGTGGCCCTGGGTGGGATTTGAGGTCATTCCAACCCAAACCAGTCTGGGATTCCCTGACATTTTGAGTTTCAAAGCACTGGGAGCAATATTCCCAAGGAAACCATCAGGGTCAAAGCTGAGCTTTCTGTAGGAAGCTTGAATTCCCTTCAGCCATGTCAGATGAGGAATCCATGGGTTGGTACCAGGCTTTTGAGGGAGATATTGGTGAGAAGAAGACTCCAGATGTGTGCTGATATCCCTGACATATGAGATGCATGTGTGGGTTTTGTTGGGAAAACCAGGATTGGAAAAAGAACCCAAAACATTTTTGATTTTGTGTCCCACCTGCTGCCAATGCCCAGCTTGTCCTCCCAACAGAACCGGCTGGGAATTGGTGTCAGGGCAATTCTTGGACAAAAAAAAACCAAAACTGATAAATCTTATGAAATACAATCAAAGGGGGAAAAAAAAAGGACCAAATGATTCTAGGTCCTTCCTCCCCTCAGGAAAGCAAGGAGCATCCAGAACAACTTCCAAATAATCCTTTGAATTTTCACCTACCCCTTCCACCTCTTTGGCCTGGGGGCACTGGGAGGATTTCACAGGTTTTTGTTATTTTAGTTGCAATAGAATTCCCTGTGAAGGGAAAAAAGCATCCAGGTGAAAGCATTCCAGATATTCCCAGCTTCCTTTCTCCTTGGAAAAACGTGGGAGAGGGAAATGGGCACCAGGCTCTTGAGCTGGGTCTTTCCTGAGGCATCCCCTGGTTCTTTTACTCAATCCTTTGTTCTGCAGGCCTCTCCATCCCCTTGGGTGAGGAATTCAAAGCAGAGGCTTTCCCAGAATATCCACATTTATGGGAGCTTCCCCTCCCTGGAGGAGAAGGGGTCAAACCCTCAGGGATTGATTTAGAACTTCATGGAGCTGAGCCAGAAATTCCAAAAAATAAACAGAAAAAAAGGGTTTTTTTGGCCATAAATCAGCTGAGCTGGTGGATGCGAAGAGACAAATGACCAAAAAGAGCCACCCAGGGCTGGATGAATGGGATTTCTGGGAAGGAAAAACAGAGTTTGATTTTTAAGAGTTGTTGTCTCCATCCCTTGGAGGTCCTGTGGTGGTTTTGTTCCTTTACATTGTCAGTAGAAAAGAAAAGGTTGTGGGGAAAGGAGAAGTGTTCTGAAAATGTTGTTCTGATTCTTATTCCTCTTTTATTACTCTTTCTTTTAGTTAATAAATTTGTCTTTATACCCTTTTAAGGTTTTAAACCTGCTGTACCTTTCTCCCAATCCTCCCTCACAACAAGAAGTCAATACATCAGTAATGAACCAACACTAAACACACCACGCTCATTTAGTCCATTAGCCAAGAAATCTCAAAATTGGAAAAAAACTCAAATTAGCAAAGCAAAGCCACTACACAAAATCAGTGTTTCCACCCAATTCAAACTAAACCCACCCCAGTGTCTCAGGTCCTCTCTCTCCAATCCTGACTGATGGGGAAATGTTTTGGAATTTTCTTCTCTTTTCCATTGGAATAGTTTGGATTGGAACCAAAGCTTTTTGCTTTGCCTTTTAAGTGCCCAACTCTTGGAATTCCAGCAATAGAAAAGCCACTTCAATAGATTGAAAATGTTGAATAAACACTGGGATAATTCCAATAATATTGGAACACCTGGCACTGGAAAAGCACAGCCCTTGGAAGTGGCAGGAATTCCCTTTCCAGAGGTAGAGGGATGGTCTCCATGCCTGAGCTTTGCAGCAAAACCTGCACAAAAAGAACAGAAATTGGTTTAAAAGGTCCCATCCCAAGTCCCTCTGTCCTACTGGCCCAGGAATTACTCGAAGTGACACAAATTTATCCAACAGCCCAGTGCATCCAGTCTGGGAAAGGACGGATTAGGAAAGTCACCAGCTCATCTTTGTACAAAATTCCCAAATTATTGCCAATAATTTTGGAGAGTCCAACACTCCAAGAGCTCCTGAGAGCAGAACTCCAGCCAGTTTTCCTTTCTTTTCCCCCATTTATTCCCTTTTTTATGCCTTGGATGAACTTTAAAAGGAGGCCCAAATTTGGGCCCAGCTGGGGGCAGCTGAGTATTTCAACACCCCTGGAATTCTCAGGATGGATCTCATGAACAAAGGGCTAAAATAAGCACAGGAATTTCAGCAGGGGAATAAAGAGCTGGTTTCGTTCAGGGTAAATTTGGGAGAAAATTTTTGAAGAGTTTTTTTTTTTTTTTTTTTAAAAAGTAAATATAAGTGGGGTTTTTTAAAATTAGTTCGGGAAAATATTTTTTTGGAGAAAATTGTAGAAATTTATTTAATAGGTAAACTATATATTAGTAAAAAAAAGAATAATACTAAATAATAAATTTTTTGGCTGTTTTGAAGAGATGATAAATTTAGAAAGGCTTTTTCGTGAGCTGTAGTTTGGTTTATTTAGGTTTTTTGATGTTATAAATGTTGTGGCTTAGGCTTAGTTTGGTGGGTTATGGGTGTGGATTGGTGGTGGTTTTTTGGGTGTCTAGCTTGGAGTAGGTTTAAATAGTTTTAAGGAAAAGAAAAAAAAATTACAATTTAGGGAATTTTTTAATTTTAGTTAAAATCTGTTGTGCTTATTCCTGTTGCTTAACAAAGGTGAGAGCAGCAGGGAGAGGATTTCAGCAGGATGATTCCCTAGGGATGAACTTTGGGAGGAGCATCCCTGTGTTTGTCACCCTCTGTGCCATGGCAGAGTGGGAGGGAGGCACAAATTCCTGCTGCTTTAGGGGGGATTTTGTCACTGCTCAGTTATTTCCTGCTTATTTTGGGATCCAGCTGGATCCCAGTCCCACCTCCAGCCTTGGGAATGCAGGATATCAACCCACAGCTCTCGGGAGGTGAAGTCCTTGGAGCTTCAGGCTTTTCTGACCTTCTTTTATTTCGGCTCTTCCTCTCCTGGAGTCCCTTGGGACAGTTTGGGAAATTGGGATGGGCATCCATGGTTCCCATGGGATCACCCCAGCCCAGGGTTATCTCCAGGCTTTGGGAAAGATCTGGTGCTCTCCTAAAGTTACTGGGCTGTGAATAATCCTCGTTGCTGAAAGGTTCGTGAGCTGCCCAGAATTTTCTGTCACAAAATGGGAATTTTGTGACAGAAATTATTCCAGGAATTCCACCTGGCTCCTCCAATCCTGGGAAGGTCCCAGAAGCACTGGAAGATCTCAGGGTGGGTTGGATCTACATCCATACTGCCAGCCAGCACAATCTGCCCTGGTTTTCCTTGGATCTCCTGGATTCCAAAGGTGCCTTCCCTTTCTCTGGGCCCACAAATCTTCTTGGCACCAGGAGAAACGTCCATGGCATGTGTGGAAAACCAGCGGATGAGCCATCAATCCAAATATTCCCACTTCCCTCAGAGGTGACCTCCTGCTCTGGGTTCTCCTTGCCATCCCTCTCCCCCTGTTCTTGTCACCCCATTCCTGCTTCCCTCTCAGTCCTTGGCAGCCAAACCTCAGAAATCCCTGGCAGGTCCCTCATTTCCACGAGGACTGAGCCAAACTTCCCCAGAGCTCCTGAGAGCAGAACTCCAGCCAGTTTTCCTTTATTTTTCCCCATTTATTCCCTTTTTTATGCCTTGGATGAACTTTAAAAAAGGAGGCCCAAATTTGGGCCCGGCTGGGGGCAGCTGAGCACATCAACACCCCTGAAATTTCTCAGGATGGATCTCATGAACAAAGGGCTGAAATAAGCACAGGAGTTTCAGCAGGAGCAGCCTGGGACAGTGGGAGGTGTCCATGGGGTGGCACTGGGTGATCCTTAGGATCCTTTCCGACCCAAACCAGGGATTCAAAAAGAAAATTTGGGAAGAGTTTCCCCCTGGTGGACTGGGTTTGCATTCCCCAGCTCTCCCCCTCCTTAGGGATCTGTGAAAAACGCCAATCACTTGTTTTTAAAATTTTGAAAGTTTAATAGTAATATAATGGTTGTAAAAATATCAATACAATTAGAGTAATAATAATTCGGACAATTTGGATTAGGACAATATGAGACAATAGAAACAAAGAGTTACAGACAGTCTAGGTACCTTTTCTGGGCAAAATAAGCCCCAAAAAGGACCCACTTTAACAGAGGATTAACCCTTAAAAACAATAACCTGTTGCATATTCATACACCTCATCCATGGTGCATAAATTCCATTCAAACACAGGATTCTGGCAGGGCAGTGTCAGCTCCTTCCTCTGAATCCTGACAGTGCGTTCGAGGCAGAAAGAAGTTCGTTTTTTCTGATAATGGAGCAATAAATTCTTTTTCTGTGAAAGATTCAGGTGTCCTGTGGCTGCTCTCTCACTGCCAGTCCTTTCTTTAGAAAAAGTACCTTACATAGCATAGTTTCTATTTGAACATTTTTTATAACCTAAAACCATATTTAACACAGTACTTAAGAGAATTAATACAGCATTACTTTCTAACACAACCCATATAATATTCATTTTACTATTTGCCAAAAGCCAATCATAAAATACATGCATTTTTCACAGATCACATCCCCAGCCTTCCCCAGAGCCAGCACAGCTCCCCTGGCCCCTGTCCATGGAGAGGCAGGGAAATGCCCCCTGCTCACCCCAAAATGCCCAACTGTTCCATTAACAAACCAAAACCACCACACAAAATTAAAGTTTCCACCCAATTCCAACCGAATCCACCCCAGTCACTCAGGCGCTGTTCCCTGTCCCATCCTGACTGATGGGGAAATGTTACGGAATTTTCCATGTTCCATGGGTAAATTCATTTATTTTCTGTTTTTCTGCACCTTTCTCTGACACTTCCAGGGATGGGGAATCCAAAATCCCTCTGGGAAAATCCAGCTGGGCTCCTCCTGAAAGTCCCCACGAAATCACCCCTGGTCGTGGGGTTGCTTCCAGAGGCTTTGGGAATAACAACAACAAAAATGAGCAGCACCTGAGAAATTCAGTGATCCCTGAAATTCCCCCTTCCCAAGGCTGGCTCCTGCACCTCAGACTGGTGGGATGCAATTCCAGAGCAAAAATCCCAGGAATTTCCTGCTCTGTGTTGGGATTTGATTGTCTGGAGCTGAGGTTTGGCAGCAGGAAGGGCAGGAGGGAGCTGTGCATCCTCTCATCCTCTAAATTCAAATAATTCTGGATTTTTTGCATCACTCCCAACACTTTTTATTCTGCAATGAGCAAATCACAAATTAGGAATTCAGGCTGGGATTGCTTCCTTCCCACTGCCATGGCTTTCCTCAAATTATTGCCACAAAACCAGCAAGAGCACAGCAAAACACTGGAATTAAGGTGGACTGAAGCTACTCTTGAAGGGGTTTAGACATTATTATTATTTATTAAAATATAAATATAAATAGAAATAGAAATAGAAATAGAAATAGAAATAGAAATAGAATAATGAAAATAAATATAGATATAAATACTATTATTCAATATCTCCTGGGGACATTTTCCTCTTCCTAAGGATGGAGAAAAAGGATCCTTAGACATCTGAAATAGCAAGAAAAATCTGATTACTATTATTATTATTATTATTATTATTATTATTACGAAGAAAAAAAAGAAGAAGAAGAAGCTGTGTCTGTCCTCCCTCTATGTATTAATAATTTGATTTATGTCTGCTACCAAAAATAAAGGAAGTGGCCAAACATGTGAGTTGCTTTTAAAATCATCTGGAAATTTGAAAGCATTCCTTTAATTGGCTTTTAGGGTGTGGAATTAATGTGGAATTATTACCATTATTACAAAATTATTACAAAATATTACTAATTATTACTAAATAGTTCTCAGGAACCAGTAAAGTAAAGAACCAGGATGGTTCTTTACTTTTTACCCAATTAAGATGGACAAAGGGATGGAAAACCATCATTTGATAATGATATGGAAAATAAAATATACTCCCTGTGAGTTTAAAGAGAGAATGTTGGGATGAGTGGGAATGTTAGGCTGGAATAAAGGGGATTTTTCTTTAATTTTTTCCTTAATTTTTCCTTAATTTTTATTTAATTCTTCAGGACCCTGCTGTGCCTCATCCCCTGGGACAGCTGACCGTCCAGTTATGCAGCAGCTCCTATCAAATTCTCTTATCACTTCCAACCCAGCTGAAATAGGAACTCTTTTCCTGTATTTATTTGCAGCAAACCCAAACACTGAAAAAGGCTGGAAAACCCCAGAGGACAAGGGAGATGTTGGATTTGATCCAAAGGGAAACAACTCCATTTGATTTGAAATTAAATCCTGGCTCGCTCAGAGCTGTTTGTTATCGGGAATTGCAAAAATGGGAATGTTTCACTTTAGGGCAATCAAAATATTCCTGTTTTTCCCCCCTTTTTTTTAATCCTATTTGGGGTTTGTTTGTGTTTTTGGCTGAAGGAATTGGGTGAGTTTGACACGACACTTTGTGAAGGCTGTGGGAAGGAAAACAGAAGGAAAACGAGGGCCTGAGAATGATCCAGGGGCTGGCAAATCACTCCTGGAATGACAGGCAAGATGGATGGGCAATAGGAAATAACCCAGACTTCCCAGGTTTGGGAATATTTTTCAGCATCTCCCAGTTTCCAGCTCACAACCATTCCCAAAATCTCATCCCTGACTGGGTGAACAGAATCCTAAATCCCCTCCTTCCCTTAGTGATGGAATAAATTCACTTTCCTTCTCCCAGGGCCCTGGAATCGAGGGATGAAAGGGATGAAATTGTCATTAAATTTGGTTTTTTGCTGGGGAAAAAAAAAAAGTGGGGAGGGATGGAAAGCCAGTGTGTGGGGGGATATATAAATTACATAAAAAATATATAAAATATTATAAAAATACTATAAAACAGATGATAAAAATTCTATAAATTATATAAAAATAAACCATGAGGAAAATGGAAAAAGAAAAAAAAAAAAAAAGAAAATATGAGGGGACAAGAGGCAGAAATTGCCACCTGAAAACAACATCCCTGCCACGAATTTCTGCCAGCAGGGAAGGATTTCTCCCCTCACACCTCAGCCTGGCTTTACCCAGGAGTTTTTAATTTCCCTCTCCTTGGAGAATTCAGTGTTCCAGTGGTGGAAGGCGGCTCTTAATCCCAAATCCCAAATCCCAGATTAATTTGGGTTTGGCAGGAACTCCCTGAGGTTTTTTTGTCCCCTCACAGCCTCCATTTTGTGAAGACTCCACAGACTCCATTTTGTGGAGTCTCACCCACCCCAGTAAAAAATTCAGCCCTTGGAGCTCTCAGCAGAGCCAAATCCCTTTTCCAAGTTGTTTTTAAGGAAATTTGGAAATGAAAATGTTTGAAAAATCCCAAGGTTTTTTTGGATTTTAGGGTCCCTGGCCCTTTTCAGGGCCTCAGGGATGTGCAGGAGGTTGTGGTGCCTGAGAACTTGGGAACTGCAGGAATTTTGTACAAACTGCTCCTGTCACATCCACACACTCCCCTGCTGGGTCTCCTCAGGAACTTCTCCTAAATCCCCCCCAAATTATTATTATTATTATTATTACTACTACTACTACTACTACTACTACTACTACTACTACTACTACTACTACTACTACTATATACAATGAAGTGGTTTAATTATTGATCCAATTGTGGATTCTCAGAGAACCCAGCTAAAGCTTTCCTACATTTTTTTTTATGTGAAGAAACTCAAAGTGAAAAGGATCTTTGCTCCAGAGGGAGCAAAATTACCAAATTTTCTGGGAAGTGAATTGCTGTACGGGCACTGGGGACGGGTAAAGGTGATAGAGAGACTTTATCATTAGAAGGTGTGAAAAACAAAATTATTATTAGAAATCTATAGTTCTTATAGAAACAATGGTGGGCTTAAGGCTTGATTGGCTTTTAGGAATTTTCTCTCACACTATTGGTGAATTATGAATGAGAACCATATCTACAAACAACGGCTCCAGAAAAAGAGATAATAATTATTTGAATTTTTCTCTCTGAGTTTCTCACAGTTTCTCGCAGCTTCCCAGGGTTTTCCTTGCAGAGCCGTGTCCCTCTGTGCTCAGAGCAAACGTGAATCCTGCAGAGGTGGATGTGGCAGATCCCTGCAGAATCCCGGCGTTCCCAAAGAGGGCACTGATGCTCCGCACAGCAAAGCGGACAGCTCAGAAATCCTCGGCCAGGCATAAATCTCAGCAGAGAAATCTGTCTTAGCACGTCCACCTCAGGAAAAGGGGAATTATTACACTTAATTAAAGCGTATTGACACCACATGTGGCCCCACCTCTCGTTTTTTTGGCTTTATTAATGACGGCAGAGCTGGGCCAGGGGGGCAAACAGGGCTCTCCAACACAGCCCTGCTTTTCCCCAGCCTCATTTCTGCCTCTCAGGTATTTCTGCTGGTCCGTATCTCAGCCCAGGGGATCAGCCCAGCTCTGTGTGTGAACAGTCCTGGAGCCATTCTTCACATTTATTCACAGAATAATTCAGAATAATGCTCATTTTGGGGTGCTGGGAGTTGTTGGTTTGGGTTTGCAGGAGAGCTGTTCTGATAAAAGCTGTACGCAGAATAATTCCTGCTCCTGCAGAGACCTTGGTCTGTAATTCACAAGGAATCTCTGTTGGAACAGAGAGAATTCGCTCAAATCTTGAGGTTTGTGCCCAGATTTATCCCTCCCATTGAGGATCCCTAATTTGCAGTGCAATCCTTCAGGTCCAACATGAGGAACAAGATCAGGGCATCGTGGGCTGCACAGAATTTAACATTTTCATTTAAGATTTTAAACCCTTAACATCCTGGGGTACACAGAATTTAACAATTATTATTTAGGATTTCAAACCCCCAGCATCCTGGGGCACACACAATTTAATATTTTGATTTAGGATTTCAAACTCTTAACATCCTGGGCCACAGAGAATTTAACATTTTGATTTAGGATTTCAAACCCTTAACATCCTGGGCCACAGGGAATTTTATTTAGGATTTCAAATTTTATTTTTAGATTTAAAAGTTTTTTAGATTTAACAGTGAGGTCCTGGCAGGGAGATAAGGGAATGTCCACACACACAGGAGCAGGATCTGCCCCTTTGGAAGAGCCTGGTGCTCACTGGAACTTTTATTTTTTAATTTTGGAAGGAAATTGTGTGGCTGGAATACAGAACTGGGAATCTGAGCAGAAAAGCCGAGGGAATTCTGACTTATTCCACCAGTTAAAAACCTGCCCTGATGGAATTCCACACATTCCCCCAGTCACAGAGCAGTGCTGTGATGTTCAGTGATATGACATCATTATCAGGTTTGATATTCAGTGATATGACATCAATATCAGGTTTGATATTCAGTGGATATTCACTCTCCACTGAATATCAAATATGGGAATTTTTCCCATTCGCTGAACACCAAATATGGGAATTTTTCAAATCCAATGAGGAAAATTCAGCAAAAAAAAGAAGAAGGATTTAATGAAGATATCTTTAGAAGAGGTGGGATGTGAGCAGGTCTATGACATCAATATCTGATTGGGTATTCAGTGATGTGACATCAATATCAGGTTTGATATTCAGCTGATATTCACTCTCCACTGAATATCAAATATGATATAAGAGTGAAGTTCTACAGCACTCTGTGAGACTGTAACATAGATAAGAACTGATAAACATCTGAGTCCCAACTAGAAATACCCTCTAGCACATTTAATCCCAATTCTGGCAGAGAAAAAAACAAAAGATTCAGCATAAATGCAAAAATTTCCCCCATTGGCTCAGGAAAAATCAGCCTTTGGTAGATCAGCAATCTGGAATTCTCAGTGCAGGGGAGGGCAGGGAAATCCCTGCAGACAAATCCAGAGCAGCAGGAAAACAGAGGCAGAAAAATGGAGCTGAGCCCCCTCAGTGTGTCCCTGCAAACCTCACACCCAGGGTTGCACAAGTTTAATTCCCTGGATAACAATTCCCCAAGGAAACACCGAGACACCCTGAAGCAAACACCAACTCTGCCACCTTTCCTTTTTCCATATTTTGAAGCAAATGGAGGAGATGACCGAGAGGGCTGAGCCTGTCCTGGAGGGCCATTGGAGAATTCCCATGGCACAAACAAGTGCTGAGGACTCCAGCCACTCGAAAACCCCTGAAGCTGCAGGGCTGTCCTCAGTGGTTTGGGGAGAGCAGAACCTTTCAGCATCTATTTATACCCTGCAGGCTAAAATACCACCCTGGGCAGGCTATTTTTGACACTCAGCTGGGAGCAGAGCAGCGGACAGGCACTACAGATGGTTATCTGCGGTTAAAAGTCCAGAAAATGCTGTAAAAGTGTGTAAATCCGAGGAATCTGGCCAAATTCCAGCTGCAGTAATCCCTTCTCCCAATGTTCCTGCTGCTGTTGCAGTTGGAAAACCATCCTGCCATATTTCAGCCCAGCTTTGGCTGCTCTTGCCTTGCAATAATTTAGAAGTTGTTCTGTGAGGAGCTCTGGGCTGCAGAAATCTCTGATCATTGTCATTCATTCTGGCACCACTCAAGACCACCAGAATTTAAAATCAATTAACAGGCCTTTCCCTATTGTCATTGGCATCTCCTTCTCATCCAGCCAGGACAAGCTCAACCCTCATAAAAGTGAAAAACAATCAATTTCTGGAGGTAATACAGCAACAGCAAAAGGAGAGCTGGTGAGTTCTCATTGTACTTTTACTGACAGGAGTTTTCTGGGAATAAAAATTCACACACAGAAGATTTGGATGGGGGAAAGGGTGATCTGACATCCAGCGCAGTGATTTAGCCCTGCTCACTTCACACCCTCAGCTCATCGTGTTTTTCCCTTCAGGTTATCACGGAAATCCATCAAAACATCAAAAAATACATCAAAATCTGTTCTTAGCTTAAAATACTCCAAGGCAGAGCCCAACCCCTCTCTGGGTTTGGCTGGGGCAGCCAAGGCAAGGTTGGGTTTCTGTGGCTGCTCCCAGGTCTCTGTCAGCAGAGGGATTTCATTCCTTTCCAGGGATTTCATTCCTTTCCAGGGATTTCATTTTTTTCCAGGGATTTCATTCTTTTCCAGGGATTTCATTCTTTTCCATGGCTCTGTGCTCAGCTTTGCCAGCAGCCAGGGCAGGACAGGATTAATGTTTGGGGCAGCATTTCCTGAAGGGATGGAGCATCCCCAGCTCTGAGAGCTCTGGAATTTGCATCAGCCCCAAATGCAGCTTCTGTTCCATGGGAAGTTCCAGCAGAACCCTCTGTGTTGCATGGGAGAAGCCTAAAAATCACCTGGAAACCTCTCTTGATTCACAGATAAAGCAAAAATAAAAACTTTATCCTGCCCTGATGCACAGATAAAGCAGAAAAACCCCCAAACTTCATTTGTGCTCTGACACTCAGCATTTCTGAAATAAACCTCAGACAAACCCATCTCCTGACCAAAAATTATAATTAATTCAAGGAATATCACCAATAACAGCTCACAGCAGAGCTTGGGGAGCTCCTTTCTTATCTCCAAGCCCACAATAATCACCTGGCTGGGGCAGGATCTGCACATTTCCTATTTCAAGGTGAGGAGGAGCATCTGGAAGCAGCTGGAAACAATTCAGGAGGGCAGCGCAGTGAGAAGGAGTTTAAAAACCACACGGTCTCAGCGATATTTTCACAGTGCTCCAAGCAATTTACTTCCACCAGTTAAATGGTTTCAAGGCTCTCCAGCTCCAAATTGCAGCCCCAGAACAAATGCCAGCAGTGGGAAAAGTCAGAGCATCAGGCCAGGGGGACAAGAGCCAAAGGGCTCGAGGAAAGGGCAGATTTGGGAATGGCATCCTGCTGGATTTGAGGGGGATCAGCCCAAACCCTCCCTGCTCTCTCAGTGTCTCCCTCAGATGTGGCTCATTGTGGAAAATAATTTGCATTTTCTGCCGGGATGGCAAAACCCATGGGATCCCCAGCCTTCATCTCCACCTTGCTGGGGTGCAGAGCAGGGACCCATTGGTGCAATAAATCAAAATTCCAGGCAGATTATCCAGGCAAAGCTGTGACTGGGGGGAGTCTGTGTAATTTGGGACCCAGGTAAAGCTTTTCTTATCTCAAAAACCCCTCCAAAACCAAATCCCCAAACGGAGCAGAAGGGACTGTGCTGATGCTCTCCCAATTTCATTTTGCTTTGTGTTTCTCCTCAAGGAACAAGACACATTTGGTTTGTATTCACCACCCAAAAGGTTATTTAAGGTGAGTGATCTCCTAGAATGAGATTTTCCCCATTCTTGGACTCAAAGTGAAGGGGAAGTGAGGGATTTGGCTGAAAGAAGGTTACTCAAAATTCAGGTTGATGTTCTGGAGTGGTTTTGGGCTCAGTGTAGTTGGAATCTTGATGGGAGCACAGGAGGAAAAGTCAGAGAAGTTAAGAAGGAAAAGGCAAAAAGCAAACAAAGGATTTTGGACTTCAGGGTTATCAGTCCTGGAAATCTGAACTTGCAGATTTTTCACAGGTCTGGGCACATCTCAACTTGAGCCACATGAAAATGAAAGAAATGAGAGGGTTATAAATATCAGACTTGGTTTATGTTTTAAAGTAAAAAATCCCCATCTAAAATTTTGGGTAAAAGTCCCTCAGAAGTTCAGGAATGGTTGGAAGGGTTGGAGAAGAGTTGGAGACATGAGGGACAGGGAGAAACCCACAAGGGCAGAAATTCTGGAGAGGCTGAATTGGGTCAGAAATCCAACAATGGAGAAGGCAAAGAATTCCCCAGGAGGGACACGAGAACAGGAACTTGGAAAGAAAATAAATTTTAGATTATTGGTGTATAAGTGCAGTGAAATGAGTTTATAGTATTACAATACATTATAAGTGTATAATAAATGCTAATAATATATTGTAATTAAGAAATAGCTTCTAATTGTGATAGAGTGAATTATAACTTCTGTATTGTCTCACCTTTTACATGAGACTGAAAATGGAATGAAAGTTTTTAAAACACCTCTGAGTTTCCCCATCTCTGGGTCAGAAAAGAGACCAATCCAACAGAAATGAACTTTTTATCTTGAGGGGAGAGGGAAAATCTGGAGAGCCTGGCAAGGCAGATGGAGCTTTGGGGAATGAAGGGATTTTGGTATCAAAATGTACCTCACGTTAGGGCTGCAAAAATTACCAAGTGAGAAAATGAGCAAAAGGCCAGCTCAGAGTGAAAAGAGAGCCTGGCTTCTGTGAATAAATGTTTTCCCAAATGAATGAGTGAGGCCTTGCAAAGCTGGGGAGGGGAGGGAGGAAAAGGAAGAAGTGTTTAAAGTAAATTTATCTATGAATGAATCAAGAGAGAAAATCTGAACAGTCTTCGTTTAATCATCTCCAAAGGTCAAACACTCTGTCTGGGTGATTTTTCAATGTCTCAAAGTAAGAATCCAGATTTTCTCTCCTCAGAAAAAGAGATGAGTTTCTTTCATCATTAAAAAGAGAGCTGAAAAATGGAAATTTTAATCAGGGTACAATTAAAGGAGAATCATGAAACCTCCCTGAATCTCTAATCAGGAATTGGGGAACATCACAAACCTCCTGCCAAACCCAAACATTTTGTTGTCCCTTCTTGTTGAGAGGGCTTTTTATGAACTAATCACATTTTGGCAGGGCATAATAGAGATTTAGAAATCTCTAAAATCCACAGAGGATGCTCTCATTGGGATATTGAATGTCCTGAAAGCTGAGTTAGAGAGTTATAAAAGTTGAGAAATGGAAGGGGAGCTCAATCAGAAGATCTGAAACTGGGGAAAGAAAAAGGTTCCCAGCAGAAAATGTCAGAGGTTGAATTTCTGTGATTTGCCAAACAGAAATTGATTATATGACAATAAAGTCAGGCTCTAAAATTCAGTGTAGGTGGGTGAAGGTTGGAATCAGTGGCAGATTTCTGATTTATCCTTTTTATCCTTTTAACCAGAGTAGATTAAAGCCAGCTCACGTGAGGCCACCTGTGCTGCCATCACAGATAAGGAGAATGAAATTTCCTCTAAAAAACCTTTTCAGTCCACTGCAGGATGGCATAAAACCAGTAAATTAAAGCCAAAATTAAGATAAAAATGAGATAATTGACTTTGTGAATGGGTTCTTCCTCTCTGAGCTCATTCAAGCCCCATCTCAGCCCATGGGTGCTGCTAAACCCAACTCATTGGCCTGGTTTTGTCCCCAAGGTGGGACATTCAATGTCCCTCACAGCCATGGATTAAGTGTGCAGAGGGAGTTCAGTCCAATTTTAGGGCTGGTTTTAACTGGTTTAAACAAACAACAGAAGTTAAAAAATCAGTGAAAATTCCCAGGCTTTATTCCCCTTTCTATTGAAATCCTGGAGCTTCCACCAGGATCAGAAATATAAAAAATATTCAGGGTAATTCTGCAAGTCCAATCATTTCTTTAAGCTGGAAGAAAATAAGTTTAAAAAAAAAAAATTAATAAATTATTCATTTTTTCAAAAGATTGAGTTACACATCTCCAAGGCTTGTCTGAAATTTATCTGAATCTTCAGGGACAGATTGAGTCCTGATCAAATTTGAGTCCTGATCCAAATCTCCTGGGTTTGGAACAAAGTTACACGAAATTGGAGCTTTTAAGGTGGCAAAATTTGATGCAAAAACCCAAAAAAGGTGGGAAAATGAAAACCTTTCCTGTTGCTGCTCGATAGCAGAGATCAAACAGGAATGCTGAGGGCTGAGGGCAGAGATGGGGAGGGAAAAAAATCACCCAGAAAGGGAAATTCTTGTTTTTTCTGCTCTTTCTGCTCTATCTGTATTTTCTCTTTTCATCTCACCCGTCTCAGCTTCAGCCCAGGAATGTGATTAAACCTGGGATTAATTTTTGGCAAGATGAAAAATTTATCGGCTTAATTTTTGAAAAGATGGAAATTTCATCGGCTTAATTTTTGGAAAGTTGAAAATTCTATCAGCCTAGTTTTTGGAATGTTGGAAATTTTATCAGCCTAATTTTTGGAAAACTAGAAATTTTATCAGCTTTACTTTTGGTAAGATGGAAATTTTTATCACCTTAATTTTGACCAGTTTAATTTTTGGTAAGGTGCAAAATTTATCAGCCTAATTTTTGGAAAGCTGGAAAATTTTATCACCTTAATTTTTGACAAGTTGGGAATTTTATCAGCCTAATTTTTGGCAAGATAGAAAATTTGTCAGTCTAATTTTTGAAAAGTTTGAAAATTTGTCAGCTTAATTTTTGGCAAGGTGGAAATGTTATCAGCTTAATTTTTGGAAGGCTGGAAATTTTATCAGGTTAATTTTTGGAAAGCTGGAAATTTTATCAGCATAATTTTTGCAAAGTTGGAAAATTTGTCAGCCTAATTTTGAAAAATTGAAAATTTTATCAGCCTAATTTTTGGCAAGATGGAAATTTTACCACCACTAAAACCCCACACAGGTGCTCAGACTAAACTTGAGTTTAAGCAGCTTTGGAGACTGCCCCAAAAAAAAGCAATAATGGCAATTTTTAAATTTTTTACCGATTTTTTTGTTCATCTCCTGCCTCTCTGTGCATCCATCCTGACATTTCCAGGATGGAGCCCCCACCCTGCCCTCAGCCAGGTCCATCCCCCTAAAATTATTAAAATTATTTGGGAACAAACCCAACCCCAAGGTGGGGTCTGCCAGGGATCACAGAGCAGCCAGAATCTTCACTCCTCTATTTCTGGGTGTTTTCTCTAAAAACCCTTCTCAATCCCGAGCGAAAACGCCGCTCCACCAACCCAAGGTGAAAAACTTCGTCAACTCCGCTTTGTAATTACAGGATTGGAGCTGTGGCACCAGAAAACTCAGCTCTGTTTCGTAAAAAGAACCAGATCATTCTATTTAGGGAAAATTCCCCTCACACACTTTTCCCCCCTCCCAGGACAGACATGAAAACACCTTTGAAAATTTATTTTTTCCCCCCCTAATTCTGGTTTCTTTCCTGGGTGTAAGAGCGTTGGGGCGAATGTAATTACATCTTGCATGGGACAAGGCAAATATTTGATGTCACATTAAAATGTTTTCTCTCCAGCTGGTGGGAAATGTGGCTTTTGCAGCAGATGCAGAACGTTTTGAAGAGCTGGGCAAAGCCAATATTTATTTGTGTGTTTGTGGATTTGTGGAGGTGTGTGCAGAGATGGGAACGTGGGACACGGGGAATGGATTCCCCTTTGGAGAGAATGGGGGGAGATGGGATTTTGGGGAGATTTTGGGCAGATTTTGGGCAGATTTTGGGCAGAAATCCTGCCCTGGGATGGTGGAAGGGGCTGGGATGAGATGATCCCCAAAGTCCTGATAAAATCCTAAATTCTGAGAATTTTAGGTTTTCGGTACTGACACAAACTCTGACCCCCAAGAGAGGATTGCATTTGACTTAAAGCCATGGAGAAGACTTCCAAAATTAATTGATAACACTAAGATTACAAGTGTGTAATTTGATTTAAAGTGTGTAATGTCATTTAGTAGAAAACTTAAACTTTAAAGTTTTAGAATATAGCAATATATATAAAGCAAGAAAAAGGTTTTAGAGCAGAAACTTTATCTTCTTCTTCTTCACCTTCTCCTTCACCTTCTTCTTTATCTTCTTCACCTTCATCTTCTTCACCTTCTTCTTCATGAGTTTAAGCAGTATTTTGTAATTAGTTTAAAAAATCCTGCATTACAGACTTTGAGTAATTAGTTATTAGGTTAAAAGTAAAAATAATTAAAATTTCATTTTAAATTAGACAATTTAACCTTTAAAAAAGACTTACAGTGGGAAAATTACACTGAAATGTCTAATTAATGTTTCATGCTCCAACTTCGGACTTGGAATCCATTTCACAGCCTCCTCTGGAGGCTTTGTCACCTAAAATTTGCATTGATAAATGATCTATATTAAAGAAAAAATTAAAAACAGGTGAAGAAATAGATACCAGTGGCTTCATGTAACCCAGTGTCAGATAATTGTGTTTATATGGGATTATAATTCCACAGACAGCACCGTGTGGGGGCACCTCAGTCTCTGGTTAAGGGGTTCAGGAACCACCCAGGAAAAGCTAAAAAGGAAATAAAACAGAAAAGTTTTATTTCTGGAAGGTACTTATACAGTTTTGGAGGGTTTTAAAGTTTTAGCAGCAGCAGCAGCAGCAGCACCCAGTTCTTGACATCAGCACAGTCAGATGGTGTAATCAAGGTAATCAAAAACTTCAATAATCTAATTTAAATACCACCCTGATTCACAGAGGGATGGGAACAGAAGTGTTTACAGCTCATCAGGGGAAATTCAAGTCAGGGATTGCCCTCCAATTCCCAAATGGAACCAGACAGAACCTGTGGAAAACTACCAGCAAGTGCAAGGGAGGAATGGCCACAATTCTGGTTTGGAATCCGGATTAAACCGGGATTTCTCTGGGTTCACACACTGAAATTATTTATTATTAAAATTTAATTGTATGATTTTCCCCCCATTTTTGGGGGATCCAACAGCAGCTCCAGAGGCGAACAGATAATTAAATTTTCACTTTTCAGCCCTGACGCTTTGTTTGTTTAAGAAGCCTGATTAAGAAATGAGAGATTTGGTATCACTCCAGCATCTCCTGATGTCTCTGGGAACCACCCACATCCAACCCAGCAGGAGCTTCCAGAGAGGAGATTCCAGAGAAATCCCATCCCTGGATGGAGCAGCACCAACCAAAGAAAAGGTTGGGTTTGTTTGAATTGGGGAAGGGAAAGCACAGAAAAATAAACTGCAAACCAAAGTATGTTCCTACTTCTGGTCCTTTCCCCTGGATTAAGGATGGGATCCAAACTTTCTGCACCTTAAGGACAAGAAATATCTCTCTGCTTCCCTCAGCCCTCCCAGCTCTATTTAGTCTCGATTCAAAAATCATTGAGAAAAGGAAAAATCAAGGATTTTTGCGCTGATTCCCATGATTGAGCATCCCATCCGTGTTTAGCCTGAGGAGCACTGAGCTGTGTAAATACTTTTTTGGGCTTCAGTGGTAGAAAATAATAGGGCCCAGTAAATGGATGCAAGAGAAAAAGGTTGTAATTATTCAACCAAAATATGGAACTCAGCTTGCTTAAATAAATATCCTCCTGCCCAAAGCCAGCGGGTTTTTTTAATGTATTTCATCCCAAAGCAGGGATAAAACGAGGATGTAAATCCTGATACAGGAATTATATCTAAACAGAGGCAGGAGTGAGGGGATGGAATGATAGAAACCTGGATTTGGAAATGCTTCAGGAAAATGCTCTGGAATGAAAGACAGAATGAAGAATGAAGGACAGAATGAAGAACAGAATGAAGAACCTCTGGGAATGATGGTAGTCAGGAAAAGGGGGCAATTCCAGCAAAATCCAAGGAATCCTTTGAAAAGGCTGAGCCCTGGTGGGAACCAAATCAATCTTGTTGAAAAAAAATAAATCTCTGTTCTGGGTGTCCTTCAGAGATATTGCAATTAATGTGGGATTTTCAAGGAGCTCTGGAATCACAATCAAGTCCAGCAGCGACCACCTGGAGCTGCAGAGAACCAGCTCTGCTCAAGGAAGGAGAAAGGAAATTCCCCAAAATTTTGAGTTTTGGAGTTGTTTCATTCTCAAAACACTTTCGAGCACCAGGGCAGAACAAAATTTGGCTCAAAAACTGAATTTTTTGAACAAAATGGCTCAAAACATGGCCAATGGCACCAAATACCGATGGGATTTCTTTGCCCCAGGAAATCAGGATTTCTGTTGAGGCTTCAGGCAGCAGCACCAGGGCTGGGACAGGATCTCCTGTCAGGAAAAGCCACCGTTGGTTGGGTGCCCTGCATTTTTCTCCATGAAATCCAAGGAGATGAATTTTCATCCATGAAATCCAGGTGGGAATCAGGGATACACAACAAGGTTTTTCCCTTCAAAAACTGAATTCCTCTCAGCACCAGTTACACCCCAAAACCACCTCAGGGCTGGGCAGCCTTCCCCACATGGAACCATGGAATGGTTTGGGTTGAAAGAGACCTTGGAGATCAGTTCTGAAATCATGGAATCACAGAGTCATGGAATGGTTTAGGTGGGAAAGGATCTGAAATTTCATCCCTGCAATGGGCAGGGACACCTTCAGTGGACCAGGGTGCTCCAAGCCCTGTCCAACCAGGCCTTGGACACTGCCAGGGATGGGGGAAATATTCCCAAGTTTCCTGGAGTTTGTGTTTTAGGGAAGGAAGGAGATATAACTGGGAGCTTGGCCTTGAGGGCTGAGCCGGCAGAGCTGCAACATCCCTAGAATCTTCACTGAATTCCCAATATTCTGTGTCTCTGGGCTGCAAAATATGAGGGATTGAGGTGGTGCCTCAGGTTTGGCTTTTCTATGTTTCAGGTTCTGTGCTGCTTCAGTGTGTGGGGCTGGGCTCACATCAGGGGATGCTGAGCTCTGTGCACAGAGCAGGGAGACAAAACAATTCCTGCTCCAGCTGGGCACCAAGGACAAATGATCCAAATCTCAGCCCAGGAGCACAAACACCGTGGGCTGGAGAGAGAAAAACAAGCAGGGTGGGACTGGATGGGCTAAAGCTGGGTGTGGAGGTGGGGATGGTGGGGATTGGGGGGATTGGGGGGGTATTTTTGGATTTTGTGGGATTGTGTGGATGGTGTGGATTGTGTAGGATTGTGTGGGGTTGTGTGGATTCTGTGGATTCTGTGAATTTTTTGGATTGTGTGTATGGTATGGATTTTGTAGATGATGTGGTTGGTGTGGGTTGTGTGGATTTTTGGATTTTGTGGGTTTTGTGGGATCGTGTCAATTGTGTGAATGATGTGGATTCTATGGATTGTATGGATTTTGTGGATGATGTGGATGGTATGGGTTGTGTAGGATTGTGTGGGATTGTGTGGGGTTGTGTGGATTCTGTGGATTGTGTGAATTTTGTGGATTTTGTGGATTGTATGGATTTTGTGGATGATGTGGATGATGTCGATGGTGTGGGTTTGTGTGGGATTGTGTGAATTTTTTTTATTTTGTGGATGATGTGGATGGTGTGGGTCATGTGGAATTGTGTAGATGGTGAGCATCACATGGAATTTATGGATTGCGTGGACTGTGTGAATTTTTTTCATTGTGTAACCTCCACAAAGCTTCTCCTTTGCCAGGCAGCCAAAACCCAGTGTCTTTTACACTCCATGGCCAAAACCCCAACCTGCTCCACCAAAATGGGCTAAAATCCGGTGATTTCCAGGACCAGGGGACCTCTATTAGGAATTTTTCACACCTCCAGCAGATTAAAGCTTTCCTCCACCAAGCAAACTCTCCTTATCCAAAGGGACCGTCCAGGCCAGGAGCCCCAAATCCTCTCGGGGCACACTCAGCCTGGTATGATTTTAATCTGAATTTGACATTGAATTGAATGGAATTGGAATTGTGGGAATCAGAGCCCTGGTTCCATGGCAGCTCGAGCTGGGCTGCTTTTACAGACCTGCAATGGAATTCGTGAGCCACTCGCTCCCAGAATTTCCAACAAATGTCACCAAGATTTGTTTGTTTTATAGGAGGAAAACTCCAGGCTGGGTTTTCAACAATAAAAGCTGTTTTAGTGCCTTTTCCCCGTTTCCAGATCAGTGCTGAATGTGCTTTGCTTTGCTGCTCTGTTTTGCTTTTAAGTGTCTGAGTTTCCTAAAAAATAAAGGGGAATGAGCACAGAGGGAACATGGAGTTTTTTCCAAAAAAAAGTGATGAATCCTAATGATAAATAGAAGTGAAGGATCTGTTCTTTGGGGTGCCACAGGAGAGCAAGATGTTCCTACAAATTTATAGCAGAATAAAAGGAGGAAAAATAACTTTCTATCAACTTCCATCCGACTTATTTAAAGAGGAATCAATGAATAAATAAATATCTGATTAGGCTGCCTTGAAGTGTTATTTAGAACTGATTTAAGGAACACTGAGAGCAAAGTCTGAGCTAAGATCTGATGCCATTAAGCCTCCCCAACACTCCTTGGCTTCTTTTCCACTAAACAACCAAGGCTGGTCTTTGACAGAAACACTGAAGCTTGAGTAAATTAAAATATTCCAACAAAATGCTTGGTTTGCTGGAGAAAATCAGGATTTTATTAAATAAAGGTACATCCTGAAAAACATTAGAAGTTTCTTGTCTTTACTGAAAGCTAAAACATTTCATTAAATGCCTGAAAGGTGTCTGTTTGGAAGGAAAATCCCCACAGATTTTGGAAAAGTGTTTCAGTTGTCTCCTTTTTTGGTCTGTGGGTGACTGGGATGGGAAACTGGGGTTCCCAGCAAGGGATACCCCAAGATAAGGTGGGAAAATTTGCTTTAATTCATCCCAGCTGCAGCTCCCCAAACTCATCACCACCAACCTTTCACCTTTTCCAAGTTAAAATTCAGTTTTAACATTGAAGCATGTTCTTTTCCCTTCCCCTTCCATGACCCCCACCAAACCCTGGGATTTTTTTGGAGCCCGGGGAACATTTGCCATGAGGGAATGGCACGGAGCTGGCCTTGGGATCGGAGCTGGAGGATTTATGGCAAAATTAACATTACAAATGGAAACTGTCCTCGCAGAGCCCTCGGAGCTCTGACAGCACAGTCAGCACATCCAAGTGGGGCTGGAAAAAACTCCTTCATTGCCTCGATCCTTGAGGGTTGTTCTGATCTTCCCTGGGAGTTTCTGTGTCCCAGAAATCATCTGTTCTCTCAATGATCCCCTGTATGTCCTGCAGCTTCCACGCTTTCTCAGCCCTTGTTTCTTGCAACCAGGTTCTTTTTGGGGGATCCCTGGATTTTCCTACTGAATTTTGGATTTTTTCTGCCGGCCCTCAGTTGTCCCATGGTGTCTTGGTTTGGAAAGACAGGTGTGTGCTAAGGAGGGCAAGAGCCTCCCCTGAAATTGAGGGAATTAATCTCCCCCCCTTCCAAATTGCTACAAATTTTTAATTAAGGGGATCTCAGACAACAAAATCATGGGAGCAGGAAATAACAGTTCTTTAATAGGGAAGAAAAGGATAAAATGAACAATGCAGTAAACTAAACCAACACTGACGGAGTCAGAACACAAGCTGACACCCTGTGGGTCAGGGTGTTGGCAGCAGTCCCATTGGAATTGTGGCTCAGCCCTCCTGCAGCGTCAGGGGTGGTTCTGCTGGAGCAGGGATCCTGGAGAAAGTTGCAGGATCCTCTGAAGATCCAGGGGCAGAGGCAGCTGCTGTTCCTCTGGGAAATCCAGTGCAGAAGCCGTGCTGGTGTTCCAGAATCTCCAGATTATATCCAGGTAGGAATGCTTGGCTCCTCCCTCTGGGCTCACAT